>CM038214.1:188124521-188246958 GCA_021442155.1 Cymbidium sinense
GAATTTCAAATACATTTTTTGAAGACCCATAGTCCTTAGGAGTCCTTATTAAGGTGATTCAGGGTCCATTCTGAGGTGGTGACTTCTATCTTTTGAGATACACACCTTGTCTCGATCATAATTGCGATCTACATCTCTGAATCATGGTGTCCCAATAAAGGTGTTATATTTCTATTTTCATTTGTCTTCTTTCCTAGAAAGGGGATATATGATGGTAGGAATATAATTTCACCACAACCTCTAACAAAAAAGTTTGGTTGAGAGATAATTCTATTAAGTAAAGGACTAAGTCTATTGGTAAGAATTTTTAAAATCAACTTATTGAAGAAAGAATGTGCAAGAGCCAATAGGTCTAAAATCACTCCAATAGTTTGGATTATCTTTCTTAGATATAAGAACAATTGAAGTAGTAGAAAAATATCTAGGAAAAAATTTCCATTAAAAAAATCAATCACAACCTTAATCAAATCATTTTTAATGATAAACCAACATTTCTGAAAAAATTGAGTAGTGAAATCCACCGGACCAGCAATAGAATCTATGTTCATGCTATTCAGAACTTTTAAAATTTTATCTTCATTAGGCATAATGGTAACCAAATCATTATCATCATCCATAATAATAGAAGGAATCAAGTGCAATTACAAAAAGCATATTTCTAAAGTAATTTATAACTAACTCCTTAATATCATTATTCTCCATAATCCAATCTCCATTATCATTTTTAATTTTTTGAATATTATTTAAAGCTCTCTATTTTATTAACCAAAGCATGGAAATACCTATTATTCTGTCATTATCCATAATATGTTTACTAGTAGCTTTTTCATGCCAATAAGTCTCTTTCATATTTTTGAAGTACAAGTTTATCTTTTTCCTCAGTCTGTAATCTTAGAAGGATTAGACATAGAGAATTCAAGATCACAAACTAATCTTTCCATATCTTTAATATTAGTGGAAAGGTTTTTTAAAGGAATGCTTTTTTTAAATTTTGTTTAAGTCTTTTAAGTTTAAACCAAATTTTATTCATCCCATAATCAAATTATTAGGATGTAAATGAGCTTTCCAATTATTAGCCACAACATTAAAAAAATCAATATGTTGAATCCACATGTTTTAAAATCTAAAAGGAGAGGAGTTTTTTAGTCTGAATTATCTTTAATAGAAACCAGAAGAGGAGCATGATCTGACAAGGTTTTGGTTAAATGGTCCACAGAAGTAATAGACTATTGAGTAATCCAATGATTATTAAAAAAATATTGGCCAATCATTGCCAAAGTCTAGAGTTTTGCCAAGTATAATTAGAGCCTTTAAATCTAATATCAATCAAATTACAATCAAGGGTCATATTGGAGAAATCTTCCATGGAATGAATATTAGGAGAGCCACCACTTTGTTCAAATAAGAAAAAAATGGTGTTGAAATCTCCACCAACAAACTTGGTTTGTTGAGAGTAACAAAATCCCTTAAATTATCTCAAAGAAGATTTGTAACGGATCTATACAGATGCATAAATAAAATACCCCAAAACATAATAATCACCATAAAAGATTTGATCATTGACAACTTGATGAAAGTCATCAAGAATAGAAACCTCAATGAAATTATTTCAAAAACACCAAATCCTATTACTAACATTAGAAAAATTTATTGAAGATCATTCTAGCAACATGGTTAATTTTATTAGCATGAATAAGAGGCTCTAGAACAATAAGAAGATAAATATTATGAATGTGACAAAGATTTCAAATATGATTATGACTAGAGATGGTACCGATCCCTCTAACATTCCAAACAAGAAAATTAAACATAAGGAAAATAAAAAAAAAGATTAGTTAAGCAAGGTTAATTAAGAGAGTGTGAGATTTGCAGTGATCAAGTGTTTTACTGATTTGGGAGGCAAATTTTTAACATTTTTTCTTTGTAGCATGATAGGTTTAGGGTATCTATTTATTTATTTATTTTTCTTAAATTAAGTAAACTTGTGGGTTTTGGATTATTTAGTTTATTTAGTTAATTTTTATTTATTTTAGTCAATTTTATTTTTTTTATTTTATTGAGGTTTATTTTATTTTTATTTAGTTTAGTTTATTTATTTTAGGTTTATTTATTTTAGTTTTTTTAAGTTTAGGTTTATTTTTTTAGTTTAGTTATATTTTATTTTATTTTTTAGGTTTAAGTTTTATTTTTTTTTTTAGGTTTATGTTTAAGATTTTATTCTCTATTTTTAGGTTTAGGTTTTAAATTTTTATTTGAGGTTTATTTTTATGTATTCTTTTTGGTTTAGATTTAGGTTTATTTTGAGTTTATTTTATTTTATTTAATTTAGGTTTAGGTTTATGTATTTTAGGTTTATGTTTAGGTTTTATTTATTTTTGCTTACTTTATCTTAGTTTAGGTTTAGGTTTATTTTATTTTTATTTTAGGTTTAGATTTATTTTTTAGTTAAGGGTTTAGGTTTTATTTATTATTTATTTTTAAGTTTATTTTGAGGTTTAGGTTTTTATTTAGTTTTATTTTATTTTATTTTATTTTAGGTTTTTTTATTTATTTTATGCATAGTTTTTATTTTATTTAAGTTTTCTAATTTTTAATTTAGTTTAGATTTTTTTTATTTTGGATTATTTTTTAATTTTTATTTTATTTTCATTTTAGGTTTAAGTTTAGGTTTAGGTTTTAGTTTATGTTTTTATTTTATTTTATTTTAGAATTTTATTTTTGTTTATTTTTTTATTTATTTTATTTTTAAGTTTTATTTAGTTTAGGTTTAGGTTTCTAACTTTTTGGGGTTTAGGGTTTGGGGTTTAGGTTTTAGGTTTTAGCCTTTAATGGTTTATTTTTAGTTTATTTTTAGGTTTTATTTTTTAGTTTAGGTTTAGGTTTATTTTTAATTTATTTTATTTTATTTAGTTTAGGGTTTAGATTTGGTTTAGTTTATGTTTAGGTTTGGGTTTTATTTATTTTAGTTTAGTTTATTTTAGTTTTGTTTTAAGTTTATTGTATTTTATTATTTTTTGGTTTAGTTTTTATTTTTAGTTTAGGGTTTGGGTTTTATTATTTATTTATTTTTAGATTTATTTTTTAGTATTAGGTATTTTTTTAGTTTTTATTTTATTTTATTTTAGCTTTATTTTGTTTTAATTTACATTTAATTTTTATTTTATTTAGGTTTTTTATTCTTAGGTTTATTTTATATTTTTAGTTTATTTTAGGTTTTTATTTATTTTATTTTAGTTTTAATTTATTTTATTAATGTGTTTATGATTTAATTTTTTGATTTATTTTATTTTTAGCTTTTATTTATGTTAGGTTTAGGTTTTTAGGTTTTTAGGGTTTAGGGTTTAAGGTTTAAGGCTTAGGGTTTAGGGTTTTAGGGTTTACTATTTATGGTTTAGAGTTTAGTGCTAGGGTTTAGAGTTTAGAGTTTCGGGTTTTATGTTTAGACTTTAGGGTTAAGGTTTTAGGTTTAGGGTTAGCTTAGGGTTCAGGGTTTATTTAGGGTTTAGGGTTTATGGTTTAGGCCTTAGGGTTTAGGGTTTAGGGTTTAGGTTTTAGCATTTAGGGTTTTTAGGATTTAAGGTTTATGTTATAAATTTAGTTTAGGGTATAGAGTTTATAGTTTTAGAGTTTAGGGTTTAGGGTTAGTGTTTAAGGTTAGGGTTAGGGTTTAGGGTTTAGGGTTTAGGATTGATTTAGGGTTTAGGGTTCATTTAGGGTTTAGGGTTTAGGTTTTAGGGTTTAGGGTTTATGATTTAGGGTTTATGGTTTAGGGTTTAAGGCTTAGGGTTTTTTTTAATTTTTATTTTTAGGTTTATGTTTTAGGTTTAGGTTTTTATTAAGTTTTTATTTTATTTTATTTTAGTTATTTTTTCATTTAGCTTTCATCTCATTTTTGTTTAGTATTTTATTTATTTATTTTATTTTTAGGTTTTATTTAGTTTAGGTTTAAGTTTTTAGCTTTTTAGCATTTAGGGTGTATGTTTTAGGTCTTAGGTTTATTTTTACGTTTTAATTTTTAGTTTAGGTTTAGGTTTATTTTCATTTAATTTTATTTTATTTAGTTCTGAGTTTAGGTTTAGTTTATTGTAGGTTTAAGTTTAGCTTTTATTTATTTTAGTTTAGTTTATTTTAGTTTAGGTTTAGGTTTATTTTATTTTATTTTATTTTATTTTTATGTTAGGTTTAGTTTTTCTTTTTAGTTTAAGGTTTGGGTTTTATTTTTTAGGTTTAGGTTTTTATTTAGTTTTTATTTTAGGTTTATTTTAGGTTAATTGTATTTCTATTTTATGTTTAGTTTTTTTTATTTAGATTATTTATTTTTATGTTTATTTTATTTTTTTTAGTTTAGTTTAGTTTTTTTTAATTCTTTATTTTTTTTTATTTTTAGGTTTAGGTTTAAGTTTTAGTTTATGTTTGTATATTATTTATTATTTTATTTTTAGTTTTTATTTACTTTAGGTTTAGGTTTTAAAGGCTGAGGTTTAAGGTTTAGGGTTTAGGGTTTAAGGGTTTAGGTTAAGTTTAGGTTTAATTTAGAGTTTAGGTTTAGAGTTTAAGGTTTAAGTTTAGTTTAGGGTTTAGGAAGGTTTAGTTTAGGGTTTAGGTTTAGGTTTAGGATTAGGATTAGGGTTTAGTTAGGTTTAGGAGTTTAGGGAGTTTAATTTAGGAGTTTAGGTTTAGTTAGATTAGGTTAGGTTTAAGATTTAGGTTATATGGTTTATAGTTTAGGGTTGTAAGTTTATAGTTCAATGTTGAGGCTTAGTTTTAGGGTTTAGGGTCTAGGGTTTAGGGTTTGAGGATTAGGGTTTTTTTTTAATTAGGTAAACCAGTAGTCTTAGATTTTTTTAGTTTATTTAGTTTATCTTATTATTTTATTTTTTTAGGTTTGTTTTTTTATTTAATTAATTTATTTATTTTAAGTTTATTTATTTTATTTTTTAGGTTTAGGTTTAGGTTTAGATTTATGTTTATTTTTTGTTTATTTTTTAAGGTTTAGCTTTTATTTTTTTTTTTAAGTTTAGGTTTAGGTTTTATTTTATTTTTTTAGTTTACATTTTAGGTTTTATTTTAGGTTTGTTTTAAGGTTTTATTTTTTTTATTTTAGGTTTAGGTTTATTTTACTTTATTTTATTTTATTTAGTTTAGGGTTTAGGTTTAGTTTATTTTAGGTTTAAGTTTTATTTATTTTTAAGGTTTAGGTTTATTTTATTTTATTTATTTTAGGTTTAGATTTTTTTATTTAGTTTAAAGTTTAGGTTTTATTTTTTTTATTTATTTTAGTTTTATTTTTATTTATTATTTTATTTTTTGTTTTATTTAGTTTTGGTTCATGTTTTTTGCTTCTTAGGGTTTAGGGATTAGGGTTTAGGTTTTAATGTTTTATTTTAGGGTTATTTTTAGTTTTATTTTTAGTTTAGGCTTAAGTCTATTTTTAGTTTGCTTTATTTTATGTAGTTTAGTGTTTAGGGTTTAGGTTTAGTTTATTTTAGGTTTAGGTTTAGGTTTTGTTTATTTTTGTTTAGTTTATTTTAGTTTAGGTTCAGGTTTATTTTATTTTAATTATTTTATTTTTATTTTAGGTTTAATTTTTCTTTTTAGTTTTGGGTTTATGTTTTATTTTTTATTTATTTTTAGGTTTTGGTTTATGTTTATTTTTTAGGTTTAGGTTTTATTTAGATTTTATTTTAGGTTTATTTTATTATAATTTTACATTTAGTTCTTATTTTATTTAGGTTTTTTATTCTTTAGTTTATTTAATTTTTTTAGTTTAGTTTAGGTTTTTATTTATTTTATTTTAGTTTATTTTTATTTTTCTTGTATTTTATTTTTATTTTTTAATTTATTTTATTTTTAGATTTATGTCTAGGTTTTAGTTTAGGCTTTTATTTTATTTTTTTTATTTTATTTAGGTTTAAGTTTTTTATTTATTTTATTTTTAAGTTTTATTTACTTTAGGTTTAGGTTTTTTGAGTTTTAGGGTTTAGCGTTCAGGGTTTAGGGATTGTATAGTAGTGGTTTTGGTTTAAGGTGGCTGGGTTGTGGTTAGTTTTTAGTTTAGGGTTTAAGTTTAGGGTTTAGGTTTAGTTAGGAGGGGTTAGGGTAGTTTAGGGTTTAGAGTTTAGAGTTTCAGCATTTGTGGTTTGGGAACAGATGGGTTAATTTTGGTCCAGGGTTTAGGTTTGAGGGTTTAGTGTTAGGGTTTACAATTTAGGGATTAGGGTTTAGGGTTTAGAGTTTAATGTTTAGGTTAATATATTGTTTAGGGTTTAGGTTATTTAGGTTTAGGTTTAGGTTGTATTGACTACAGTTCATGGTTTAGCTTTATTTTAGGTTTTTTTAAATTAGGCAAAAACAGTTTTTAGGTTTTTTTTTAAATTAGGGTTTGGGTTTTATTTTTATTTATTTTTAGGTTTATTTTTTTAGGTTTAGGTTTTTATTTTATTTTATTTTAGGTTTATTTTATTTTATTTTTCATTTAGTTTTTATTTTATTTAGGTTTTTTATTCTAAGGTTTATTTTATTTTTTAGTTTAGTTTAGGTTTTTATTTATTTTATTTTTTTATTTTTATTATTATCTTTTTAGGTTTAGGTTTAGGTTTTAGTTTAGGATTTTATTTTATTTTATTTTATTTTATCCGTGATTAGGTTTTATTTATTTCATTTTAGGTCTTTATTTACTTTTGGTTTTTTGGGAGTAGGGTTTACAATTTTAGGGTTTAGGGTTTATGGTAGCATTTAAGTATTTAAGGTTTAGGGTTTAGCTTGGCTCAGGGGCTTTAGGGTGGGAGCTTTAGCATATGGTGGTAGTTTAGGCTCAGCTTGTGTTTAGGGTTTTTTGGGTTTGGGGTTTATGGTTTAGGGTTACTTTAGGGCTTAGGAGTTAGGGTTTTAGGGTTTAGGGTTTAGGGTTTAGGGCATAAGGTTAGGGTTGGGGTTTAGGGATTTAAGGTTTAGGGTTTAAGATTTAGGGTTTAGGGTTTAAGATTTAGGAATATTTAGTGTTTTTAGTTTGTAGTTTGGTTCTGATGGTAGTCTTAGTTTAGGATTTAGTGGTTTAGGTTTTAGGTAGGATTGATTTTAGGGTTTAGTTTAACGCTTTAGGTTTTTTTTTAAAAAAAAATTAGGTAAATCAGGTAGTTTTATATTTTATTTATTTTAATTTTTATTTATTTTAGTTTATTTTAATTTTAATTTATATTTAGGTTTATTTTTTATTTTTATTTAGTTTATTTTAGTTTATTATTTAAGTTTAGGTTTTTAATTTAGTTTATTTTATATGTTTAAGTGTAAGATTATGTTTATTTTTTAGTTTAGTTTAATTTTATTTTATTTTTTAAGTTTAGGTTTTATTTTTAATTTTGGTTTAGGTTTTTTATTTTATTTTTTTTAGGTTTAGGTTTTGGTTTTATTTTAGGTTTATTTTAGGTTTTATTTTTAGTTTAGGTTTATTTCTTTTTAGTTTATTTTATTTGATTTTATTTAGTTTAGGTTTAGTTTATTTTAGGTTTAGGTTTTATTTATTTTAGTTTAGTTAATTTTAGTTTAGGTTTATTTTATTAAATTTATTTTAGGTTTTTTTTAAGTTTAAGGTTTAGGTTTTATTTTTAGGTTTTTATTTTAGGTTTAGGTTTTTATTTAGTTTTTATTTTATTTTATTTTAAGTTTATTTTACTTTTAATTTTTATTTAGATTTTCTTTTATTTAGGTTTTTTATTTTTAGGCTTATTTTATTTTTTTAGTTTAGTTTAAGTATTTATTTATTTTATTTAATTTTTATTTTTATTTATTATTTTATTTTATTTTTAGGTTTAGGTTTAGGTTTAGGTTTTAGTTTAGGTTTTTATTTTATTTTATTTTATTTAGGTTTAGGTTTTTTTTATTTCTTTATTTTTATTTTATTTAGTTTTTTAGGTTTTTTTTTTTTAGGGTTAAGGGATTATGGCTTAGGGTTTAGGGTTTAAGGTTTGGAGTTCAGGGTTTAAGGTTTGGGGTTATAGGTTTTAGGGTTTAGGGTTTAGGGTTTAGGATTAGTTTTTTTTATATTTTTTAAATTGAGTCAAGCGGTAGGTTTATGTTCATTTTGTTTGTTTTGTTTATTTATTTTTATTTATTATATTTTTTATTATGATTTGGGTTTATTTTTATTTTTATTTAGTTTGGTTTATTTATTTTAGGTTTATTTATTTTAGTTTAGGTTTTTAGCTTTTTAGAGTTTAGGGTTTAAGGTTTAGGGTTAATTTAGGGTTTAGGATTTGGAATTTAGTGTTCAGAGTTTAAGGTTTTTTTCTATTTTTGTGTTTAGGGTTTAGGGTTTAGGGTTTAGGGTTTAGGTTTTAGGGTTTATGGTTTAGGGTTAGTTTAGGGTTTAGGGTTTAGGGTTTTAGGGTTTAGAGTTTATGGTTTAGGATTTAGGTTATTTTGGGTTTATGGTTTAGAGTCAGGTTTAGGGTCCAGATTCTTTGAATGATTTCAAACCTATTAGTCTTTTCACTTTATTTAATAATTTGATTTCTAAAATTCTTGCTAATAGACTAAGTCCTTTGCTTCAAAAAATTATCTCTCTCAACCAAACTAGTTTTGTTTGAGGGAGATCTATATTTGATAGAATTCTTCTTGCTCCAGAGCTTATTCATGATTTGGATGTTCCACCTAGAGGTGGTAACCTCCTTTTTAAATTAGATATTTTTAAAGACTTTGATAATATCTCTTGGGATTTCCTTTTAAATATTCTGCATTTATTTGGTTTCTCTGATAATTTCATTAACCTTATTAAAAACTTTATTAAAAATGCCTTATTTCCTATTCTTCTTAATGGTGAAGCTTTAGGGTTTTTCCTTCTTCTTATGGTTTGAGACAAGGAGATCCATTGTCCCCTTCTTTATTTATTATTGTTGTGGAAAACCTTTCTACAAATTTAAATGATTTATTCAATAACAATCTTAGCATGTACTTTAGAACTCTTGGTGGTATCCCTATTTCTCGTCTTAGCTTTGATGATGATTTCATTATCCTTTCTAATGCTTCCTTTCATCATATCAAAAGACTTATGAAATTTGTAAATAATTTTGGTAGAGAAAGTGGTCTTTCTATTAATGAAAGCAATAGTTACTTTATTACCTACTCAAAATTTCCAATAATAAAATCAATCATATCTTGAGAATCACTATCTTTAAACACCAACAACTCCTATTACATATCTCGGTGCTCCTCTTTTAAAGGTAAAAAGAGATCCCATCTTTTTGACGAGCTTATCCAACAAAATTTCTAATAAAATTTCAGTGTGGAATTTCACTTACTTTCTTATGATGGCAGGCTTACTTTGCTTAAGATTACTTATAATTTGATGCCTTTATATTATATTGAAACCATTATCCCTACTAATTCTATCTTAAATAGAATTGATCATCTCCTTAATAAATTTTTCTGGGGCTCTAATAATTAAGTTAAAAGGATGCATTGGACCTCTTGGCATAAATGTTGTGGTCCTTTGGGTGAAGGTGGGCTTGGCTGCAAACCTATTCGTGACGCTATTACTTCGTTCTCACATAAACTCTGGTGGAATTTTAGAAAAAAAGATAGCCTCTAGGCTAATTTTATGATAGCTAAATTCTGCCAAGGTAATCTCTACTTATAAAGTGGGTGACTCCCCAGTTTGGAAAAGGCTTTGCTCCATTAAATGGGAGGCTGAAAATTGTTGATATCTTGGGGTATAAATTCAGGATCTTCTTTCTTTTGGCAAGACAACTAGATTGGTGGAGGTTCTATTAATTCTTTCTTAGCTACCCATTCTACTACGCTACTAAAGTTAACTCCTTTTGGCTTAATAACAGGTGGAATGATACTAAACTTAGCGAATTTATTCCTATCTCTCTTTTGGATAAATTTACTGATTTTCTTAATCTTTCCAACAAGCCTGATCAAATTCTTTTTAAGCTATCTTATAATGGTGATTTTATTCTTAAAGAGGCTTGGAATTATATTATAGATGCTCATATTTCTTCTACTGTATTTATTAAACTTTGGAATAATATCATCCCTATCTCTTATTCTATCCGTATTTGGAGAATTATGAAAAACTTCATTCCTATTGATTCCTTGCTTTGCGATAAAGGGTTTTATTTGTCTTCCAAATGTTATTGTTGATTTCATATTGAAAATTTTAATCATGTTTTTTCAATGGTACTATTGCCTCCAATTTATGGTTTTGGTATGATGATCTTTTTAATACTAACCATTTCCATGGTTTTCTTTCTTTATATCAATTTCTTGAAGCCTATTTCCAAAAATCTATGAAAGGTCATATCAATGTTTTAATTTGCATTACCCTTATTTGGATCATATGGATGGATAGAAATGATGCTAAATATCATGGTATTCTTATGAATCATAAAGCTTATCTATGCTTGATTAATGGCTATAAACAAAGCTATCAACATTTCTTTGCAAAAAGGTTTCTTCAATATTTGGATTGAAGTTGATGCTCTCTTACTCATTGACATCGACTTCCATTAAGATGGGGAATGCAGATTTACTCTACCTTCTAAATCATACTAGAACACTCCTCTCTCAATTATGCTTTAAAATTTCTCTCATTTGGCATGACGGAAATGCTTGTGCAGATTATCTGGCTAATCTAGGTGCTAAATTAAATGAACTCACTCTTTATGATCATCATAATTTACCTAGATAATTGAGAGGCTTGGTTAATCTAGATAACACTATATTACCTTATCTCATAAATTAATTTTACTTTATGTATTTTAGGTTCTCTATGATTTTCTCTATGTACATTTTCATTTTGCTACATTTTTCTAGTTATTTTACTCTATTATATGGTTTGTGCTGTAATACTTGGGAGATCTCTTTGAGGTGGTGGTTGGCTGTTCAGCCTCTTTTGTTGGAGAGGTGTTGTCTTTAGCTGATTATTTTATTTAGGGATCTAAATGTCAATAGTTTCTTCATGTGCTGCCTTGATCTTGTGGTGGCCTCCTTTTGGGTTATGCCTCTACGTGCTTTTGGCTTTTCCCCATTGTTAATTGGTCCTAGTTTTCCCTCTAATTTTGGCTGGCTATTTCCTTACGTAGAGAGTTTTTTTTGCTGCCATTTTTTAGCCTGGTGAGTTCTATTGTTTACTACTACCCTCCACATGGCTATCTTGGGTGGCTATTATTTGATGGCTATTGTTGATCTTTTACTTTTGAGTTTTTTCTGGGCCTTTTTGTTTGTGTCTGGATGGGGCCTTGGTTTGTTTTGCTTGCCACTCTAGTTGGTTGTTTTAGCTTGGGTGGTCCTTCCAGGCTGTGGATTTTTGTCTGATTGGGTGATTACCATTTATTTCTTGGTTTTTTTGGGTGGCTTCCTATTGGTTGTCACTATGCTTGTCTTTCTCTGTGTTGGGGTTGCTTCCATTTTGGACTGGCTATTTCCTTATCGTTGGCTCATCCGCTTTGTTAATTGGATGGATGGTCTTGTTGATTGGTTTGGGTGGTTGTGCTAGTTGGTTTGGTTAGTTTTAGGTTTTCTTTTGATATGTTTAGGTAGGGTTAACCTTTTAGTGGCTTTTCTTTGTTCTAGTTTTGGCCTTGTGGTGGGTTGCTATTTTCTGTGTTTTCTATTTTGATGGAGGTATAGTTTTTTATTTTTTTTTTTTTTTCCTATACTATCTAGGTTGTGTGGTGTAGTGTTGGCCTTGACCTCTAACTGGTTTGGAATTGGTGGTTTCTAGATGTAGGTTACTATTTTGGTCTTGGGCTATTGCTTATGGTTGTCCGGGTGACTCTAGTGGGTTTGGTTCCTATCCATGATGGCTTTATTTTTGGGTGATATCTGGGCAACTGCTCTTTCATTTCTACTATGGTGGTTTTGTTGATGCGACTTCCTTTTGGGCTTAGTGGCATTTAATCGACTGGCTATTTTGTGGGCCAGCTTTTTCTAGTGCTTGGGCTGCAGGTACTAAAGAATTGTTGACTTTCACTTTTTGGAGGATTGCCTTCATCGAGGTAAGTGGGCTATAATGGTTGGGAGGATTGATTTTATTTTTGACTAGTAGTAGCACTGTGATGTAACCCTTCTTTTGAAGTCACGGATGCTCACATTTGTGGTTGCCCCGAAGATGGAGTGACTTAGCTGAGCCTCATTAGAAATTTTCTCTTATATTGCTCTTTATTATGTAAAGCTTGATTTTCTTTGGTTGTGCTAATTACAATTTCTAGTTCCTTGTAGGATTCTTTTACATGTTCTCTGTAGGTTTTGGATCCTGGGTGTGGATTGTGCAACTCTCAAAAGACTTCTGACTCTAGTAGTGGGCTTTGGCTGATCGTCCTGTTTCCTGTGTTGTTTCTTATTTGTTTTTTTTTGTCTTTTATTGCTTTTATTTAGTTTCCTTGCTTTTGTTGTATTAGATAGGGGATTTTTCTCTCTAGGCTAAATGTAAAGAGATTTATCCCCTCTTAAGGACCTTGTACTCCATTCTTTGTGGCAATAAAATTCTCCCATTTGTGGGTTTCCTTAAAAACCCTAAACCCCAAACCTTAAACCCCAAACCCTAAACCTTAAACCCTAAACTAACCCTAAACCCTAAAAAGCTAAGACTAAACCTAAACAAAATAAAACCCAAAAATAAAATAAATAAAAAAACCTAAACCAAAAGAAAATAAAAAATAAAATAAAACATAAACCTAAACTGAAAAAGAAAATAAAATAAAAATAAAAAACTATACTAAAAATAAATAAATAAAAACCTAAAATAAACTAAAAAAATAAAAACCTAAATATAATAAAAATTAAATAAACATTAAATAAAAACTAAATAAAAACCTAAACCTAAAAAATAAACCTACAAATAAATAAAAAATAAAACCTATGCCCTAAACTAAAAAAAAAACCTAAACCTAAAATAAACAAAATAAAATAAACCTAAATCTAAACTAAAATAAACTAAACTAAGATAAATAAAACCTAAAACTAAACTTAAACCCTAAACTAAATAAAATAAAATAAAATAAAAATAAACCTAAACTAATAAATAAAACCTAAAAATAAACATAAAATAAAAACTTAAAACCTAAACCAAAAAAAGTAAAATAAAAACCTTAACCTTAACCTTAAAAAAAACATAAACCTAAAAAAAAGAAAATAAAAATAACACTAAGCTTAAAAAATAAACATAAACCTAAACCTAAACCTAAAAATAATCTAAAATGAATAACCTAAATTAAAATAAATAAACCAAAAAAAAACTAAACTAAATAAAAAAATAAAAAATCAAATAACCTAAAATATATAAATAATAAACTAAATAAACCAAAACCTACTAGTTTACCTAATTTTAAAAAAGAAACTCTAAACTTAAAATAAACCCTAAACCCTAAACCTTAAAAAACCTTAAACCTAAAACCCTAAACCCCAAAAACCTAAACCCTAAACCCTAAATCCTAAACCTAAAACCACTAAACCTAAACCTAAACCTAAACCCTAAACCCAAACCTCCTAAACCCTAAACCCTAAACACTAAACCCTAAACCCTAACCCTAAATCCCTAAACTTAAACCTTAAATCATAAACCCTAAACCTCACCCTAAATAAAGCCTCACTAAACCTTAAACCCTAAACCCTAATCCATAAACCTAAACCAAACCTAGGCCCACTAACTCATCCTAAACCCTAAAACCTAACACCCTAAACCTTAAACCTAAACCCTAAATAAAGCTTAAACCCTAAAAATCCTAAACCTTAAAGTCTAAACCCTAAACCCTAAACCCTAAACTAACCCTATACCCTATGCTAACCCTAAAACCTCAAAACACTAAACCATAAACCATAAACCCTAAACCCTAACCCTAAACCCTAAACCCTAAATTAAATAAAATAAAAATAAAATAAAACTAAATGTAAAATAAAAATATATTAAAATAAATAAAATACTAAAAAAAATCTAAACCTAAAAAATAAACTTTAAAATAAAACCTAAAAAAAATCTAAATCGAAAATAAAAATAAAAAAATAAAATAAAATAAACCTAAACCTAAACTAAAATAAACTAAACTTAAATAAATAAAATCTAAATCAAAACCTAAAATAAACTAAACTTAACCTAAACCTAAACTAAATAAAATAAAATAAACTAAAAATGAACCTAAACCTAAACTAAAAAAGAAAACCTAAAAAATAAACATAAAATAATAACTTAGAACCTAAACCTAAAAACATAAAATAAAAACCTAAACCTAAACCTAAAAATAAATGATAAAACCTAAACATAAAAAATAAAATAAAAATTAAACTTAACTAAAAAAATATACCTAAGCCTAAGAAAATTAAAAAAAACATAAACTAAATTAAATAAACTTAAATTAAATAAACTAAACTAAATAAAAATAAAAAATAAACCAAAATAAAAATATAAAATAAAATAAACTCAAATAAATAAAAAATAAACTAAATAAAGTTAAACCTACCACTTTACTTAAACCTACCCTAAACCCTAAACCCTAAAACTAACCCTAAACCCTAAATCGACAACCCTAAACCTACATCCCTCAACCCTAAACCCTAAACCCTAAAACCCTTAACCCTAAACCTTAAACCCTAAACCCTGAACCTTAAAACCCTAAGCCCTAAACCCTAAACCCTAAAGCCTAAACCCTAAAACATAAACTAACCCTAAACCCTAAACCCTAAACTAACCCTAAACCCTAAGAATGGGAAGAACCTTGATGGTAGGAACATCACTATCAACTAGGCTTAGTCTAGATCTGGTGGTGGAGGTGAAGGTGGAGGCGTTATCACAGTGGTGGTGGGGGATCTGGAGGTTCTGGTTGATATGTAGGTGGTGGTGAGCAAATGGTGGTATGAAGTCGGGAGGAGCGGAGTACAGATGTGGAGGTAGAGGAAGAGATCCGACATATGATGGTGAATCCCACTACTCGAGAGGCGGGGGTAGTATTGATGAGAACTAGAGAAATGAAGAATGGCCGATCCGAACTACTACTTATGGAATTGTGTCTTTACAGTAAAGATGCTTCTACTTATCTAAGGTTTTTGATTTGTTCTATGGGTGATCATTTTTTATCTATGTCATCCCTTGTGTCTTATAAAACTGTGTGTGCTACTTTAATGAAATGAAAAGAAGAAATGTTGAATCTGAATTTGTTTTCTAAAAGAAAAACTTTAAACCCTAAACCCTAAACCCTAAACTAAAAATTAAACACTAAGCCTAAAACCTAAACCCTAAACCCTAAACCCTAAAAACCCTAAACCCTTAACACTAAACTCTAAACCCTATACCCTAAATCCTAAACCCTAAACCCTAAAACCCTAATCCCTAAACCCTAAACCCTAAAACCCTAAACCCTAAACCCTAAAACCTACAACCCTAAATCCTAAACCCTAAATCCCAAACACAAAACCTTAAACCCTTAACCCTAAACTAAGCCTAAACTAAGCCTAATCCCTAACCCTAACCCCTAAACCCTAAACCTTGAATAATGATGTCATTAGGAGTAGATCTAAAGAATGAACTAATCCTAACATATTTATGGTAGCTAATGAAAATGTTTTAAGAGACTTTCCTGATTATTATATTTGAGTACCTTAAACCCTAATTCTAAATCATATTATAATACCATATATTATAGTGTAATGTAGCATAATATATTTGAGCATGAAGTGATGTGTTTTTGGCTATTATAAGATGTTTTGAAATGTTTTAGTATATTATGGTATTATGCCTTATAGTCTATGTTAATATAAATCATAAAATATTGATTTAATAAATCAGATGATGAAATTTGTTAAATTTGAAGTGGGAATTAGGTTGTAATACCAAAGGTCTGCTACACCACTTATAGTCTAAAAAGTAAGATTTTATGTTCAAAATAAATATTATATGTTGAAGCATAGTATAACATCATATATCATAATATCTTGTTCCATGAACTTTAAATTCTTTAAGTATTTTATAATCATGCAGTCGAGCCTACACTAGCATTATTTATAAAAATGTTGATTTAGACTTTAAAAATGGTGGAATTTGGCCAAATTCATAATAGGTAGAGCATGGTATCATAATATATTGTTTCAATTTAAAATATCTAAGTGATACGACTAAAATATATAGTTTTTTATTATTTAGGCTAATTTTATGATTTTTTTATCTTAAGCAATCCCTTGTGATGTGATATGCAATATAATATAATATAATATGTTATAGTGTATTATAATCTAGGATGCCATAACATAGTGTAGCATCATGCATTATAGCATACTATTGTGCATTTCTACTTGTTGTTTAGCATATTTTAGTTTGTTATAGTATGATGTAGTAGAGTTTATTATGGTATAATTCATAAAAATATAAATTTATAGGCTGAGATGTTGGGATTTTTCCAAATCAAAGGTAAGCTTTAGGGAACATCATTGGGGGTGTGCTATGGTGTGCCATTTAATCAAAAGAATGGAATTTTGCATTCAAAATAAATGTTCATTTTTCAAATAAATTTTATAATTTTTTTCTTAAAGTGATTCATTTTAAGGTGTAATGTAACATAATTTATTATATGAAAGAATATTAAAATATAATGAACATGCCAATATAACTTCACATATATATGAATGTGGTGGTGTGTTACTAAATGTTATTGTACATTTTAGTATGTTTTACTTTTGTTATAATACATTGGGTCAAAACTCATAAAAATGTTAATTTGAAGGTTGAGATAAAAAAATTTGGTCAAATTCACATCCAAAATGAACATTGTTCATATTTTGAGAAACTTTTGTTATTTGTTCTTTTTAAGTGATTCCAATGAGGTGTAATGTTAGACAATATATTATATTATAGCAAATTATAATATAACATCATATATTATACTATAATATAGACTGTTAATTAACACTATAATATGTTTAGCAAGATATTGTATAGTTAGTTTGAGCTTGCACCATCATAAATCATAGAATGTTGATTACAATGTCAAGATGATGTAATTTGAATGAATACATTATTAGGCTTTTGGTTGAAGTATGAAAGGTGTGTAAAGAAGAAATAAGATTTGATAATAATTCCATGTCAAAGACATGGAGAGATCCACTAGGGGATCACACAAGCATTGGACATGACATGTGAGGGGTTTATGTTGAGGGCATAGAAGAAAAATCTTTGGGGATAAGGTTTGAATTTGGTTTGATTATATGATTTGTGGAAAGAAGATCCACTAGCGATAAGAATCTTTAATCCACCAGGGATTAAAATTGAATTGACGTTAATTTTTTTTGTTTTAATTGATATGGAGGCATATCTACTAGAGATATGGGCTCGAGTCTACTGGGGATCAAGTATATGAACCTTCCACTATGGAAGAAGGTTTGGGCTATCCATTGGGAATTAGATATGAGTTTGATTTCATAGATTTGTTTAGGGATGTATCCACTTGGGATAAGAGTTTGGTTGGATTTCTATGGTTTAGACTCTACTAGGGAGTTGGCTTAATTTGGCTCCACCGGGAGGTTGGTTTTGATTTGTTTTCTTGACTTGTTTATATATGATTTGAGGCTCCATTGGGGAGAAGGGTGAGATTTAACTCCAGAGAAAAATTAGATTAGGTTTAATTTAATCTTAGTTAATGTATGGACCTTGTGAGTGTGTGACTATATCAGCCTTGACTTACCTCACGTTTATAAATCCAAAGTGGTAGTCTACCAGCTATAGAGAAAAGCTAGCAAACCTAATGGATTTCCTTTCAGTGTGCAACGGATGTGCTATGAAGAAGGCATAGCAGAATTACATCTTATAATGTGAGGAACAACCATTGGGGTGAACTATTGGAGGCATAACAAATTGAATCTGACTTAGGGCGACTGAGTGAATGCCGCTAGGGACTTATGTTAACTCAAAAGTAGTCAGGATTAATTTTATCTTAAATTAATGTGATTTGATTTGGTTTGTTTGATTTAGTTTAATTTTCAATTGAGGGAATATTCACTGAGGATGTGAGCTCAATCAAATTTGATAGATTTAATTTATAGACCATGTCGGTGTATGGTGGACCCACTGAGTAGGGGCAATATAAGACTTGTCCTATCTCAGATTTATAAATCCAAAGGGATAGTCTCGTGGGGTAGAGCTAACTTAAAGGGGTTTCCATTGAATGTTCAATGATTATGAAGAAGAAGGTGCAACATCTTCTTCAAAGGAACAACAAGGGTGACTGCTGGTACCACAACAAATCGAACTTAGCGACTCGAAAGTGAATGTAGTTGAGGACTTATCTCAACTCAAGAGTAGTCAGGTGATTCCTATATGGAGTTTTGTTGACACTGCCCTAAAGATAAGATTCTTGCCTGGGAGAAGGTACCACTAGGGGTGTCCTCCTAATCCATAAGTGAATATATATTTTGTTTATATGTTTGCATGAACCCTATTGGTGTGCGGGGACCACACTGAGAAGGGGCTATGTCAACCCTGACCTATCTCAAAATTACTAGACCAAGGGAGAATTTGCACATCTACAAGATAGATTCTCCAACCACAGGGGTGGTTACTAGGAAAGGGGAACTTTCTAATATGATAGTAACCCAAGGAGTGTCTAAATGGTGTCGCAAAGGATGTGATCCAAATATACTGCCCATAGGGGAGGTGATGCTTGGGGCGTTATCCTGAGACCTATAAAAGAAATCCTATAAGTGTATGGTGGCCAACTCAAGGAGAAAGCGTATTAAACTTACATTTTCCATGAGTTGTGTATCCTAAGGTGCGAGAACTAACCAACCTAAGGTGTATGCATCTGCATGAGTGGTGTATCCCTCAGCAAAGTGAGAACTAAACAACCTAAGGTGCCCATCGGTGTGAAATAATCAATCTGGAAAGAAAACATGTAGGCTTACAACTTTCTAAGAAAAATAGATCATTGGAATAGTATGTCATCGGCGGGACAACTACTATCTGACCTAGAATGACTACTAAGTGGGGAGCCCCGAGGAAGGACTAGACCCATACTTAAAGCAATAAAGAGGGATGAAGCCACTAGGGGGCTTACAATAAACCTCAAATATACTTGACCCAATCAGTACACGAAGGCTAATCCAAGAAAAAAGTGTAGCAGACTCACGTCCACTTAAATTAAGCCAACATGAAGTAGATTACCAGCAATGTAATAAAGCCTCCCAAACTAACAAAGTGTTCATCGGTGTGTAGTGGCATAGTAGGAAAGGAAAGCATAGTAAACTTACATCCACCAAAGAAAGAAGACCATTGGGGTGACACACTAGCAGGGTAGCATGTTAGCCCAACCTAGAGCAGCCATTAAGTGAGTGTCGTTGGGGGAGTTATCTCAACTCAGAGTAGGCCGAGATAAAATATACATTTTTGTTTTATATGTTAGTGTGTAGTTTGTCTTTGTGTTGTACCGATGAAGGATAGGATACCGTTCGGGTTCCTTACACCTACCATAAACACATAATGGTGGATTCGCAAACAAGAATACTTTCAACAATGAAGAGATTGAATTTGAAATGGAATTTTCATTGGTGATAATTTTTTTCAATCATAATTTATAATATTTATTTAAGTAGAGCCAATTGACTAGAAGCTATGGGCTCTCTCCCTTGTGATTAATAAGCTGATAAGATCCTCCTTGGTAGGCCTTTTCTATGGCAAAAGGGCCTTCCCAAGTGGGTTCAAACTTGCCTCTCATCATACGAAGGGAAACAATCGGTCTCCTTAGAACTAAAATAAGCTCTCCTACTTGAAAAGCTCTAGAATGGACCAACTTGTTGTGAGCTTGAATCATTTTAGCTTTGTACAACTCAAGGTTTTGGTATGCCCACAGGCATCTCCCCTCCAAACTTTTGAGCTCTTCTAACCATAAATTGGCGTTCAATTTTGTTATGATCTTGCTACCCAATGCTATCCTTAGTGATGGGAGTTAGACTTCTAATGGTAGAATGGCTTCGAAACCGTACACTAAGGAGAAAGGAGTAGACTTAATGGAGTTCTATATGTAGTGTGGTAGGCCCACAAGGCTTCAACTAATTGCTCATTCCACTATCGGTTATTATTGTCAAGTGTCTTCTTCAGTATTTGGATGAGAGTTTTGTTGAAGGCTTCTGCTAAGTCATTTTCCCTTGGGTAGTTGATGGTAGAATATCTCTAATATAGGCTGTCTTTGGGAAAAATTGTTGATCTCGGTGTTCTTGAATGTAATACCATTATTAGATATAATTCATCGAGACATTCTGAACTTATATATGATACGGTCCCAAAAAACCTGGTTGGCTTTATGCTTTTCTAAACAACATAATCACATATGATCGAAAGACCATTGGCACAAGAAACCAACCACAAGAGCATAAGAAAGTTCTTTTTGCTTCATCTAATGGGCTTTGGACTTCTCTAGAGGTATTTTGACTTTATTTAGGTAATCCATGAATGTTTGCCTCTAATTTAACTCCTCATCTTTCTTGGCAATGGTAACCTCCCCTTCAAGAGAGTATTTTTTTATGAGTTCAATATCAATAAGGGATAAGACTTGTCTATTTTAGACCTTTATTGATATGAACTCATCCTCCGGACATGCCAACTCCTTGGCAAGCTTGGCTAAAACATATGCTATAACATTCTCTCTTTGAGGAATCTTATAAATGGTAACCTCTGGGATTTGGGCCAATAACTCCATGTTGTACTTGTGGAGTGATGGAACTTTGGCTTTATAACCTTATAGGACCCAGGGATTTGGTTAATAACTAGCTAAGAATCTCTGAAGCTGTTGAAGTTCTAAATTCTTAGAGTAACGACTAACTTCATACCGACAATCAGAGACTCATATTTGGCTTCTTTGTTGGTGCAAGGATTGGACAGATGATATGAAATCACATCACATCTAGGCCTAGAGTTAAGAGAACTATTCTTACCCCTACCTTTCTTGAAATAGTAGATCATGGTTCTTCTCATCTTTGATAGGAAGCCGCACCATCAAAGTTCATCTCCCAGCGATGAATTGTAGTATCCCCTAAGTTCATGATTTGTTCATCAGGGTGATCATCACTAAGCGGAGAGTCAGAAGTGGGTGTGCTACTAAGAAATTTGTTGTGCCAACCATCTAGATAGCACCAACCATCTCATGAGATATTATAGTGGATTGATCCTAGAGATCAAGTTTTCCTTATGAGAAATCATGTAGTGCTATAGCTTTTGGGATGCAAGATTAAAGCTAGGAAATGCTTCTTAGTGGGTGGATAAATAGCCTCAGTAGGGATTATATGATGGCTAAAGTAGTAGAGTGCATTTTCCTTCCCTTCATCATTGGCTTGGGCCAAAAAAGCACCAAGGGAGTCATCTAACACAGTAATATAAAGTATGAGCTGCTTGCTCAAGATAGGGGTTGCTAGAATTGACGGCATCATCAAGTAATGCTAGATGTCTTTAAAGGCATGCTCACACTTATCATCCCTTGAACTTGTTGTCCTTTTTGATAGGTGCTGAGAATGGCTTACATCTTCTTGATAGATTGGATATAAAGCATCTTAGATATGCCAACCACCCTTGGAATTATTTGAGTTGAGTTAAACTTTTAGGGACTGGCATTTTTAATATTTCCTTGATCTTCTATGGACCGATTTTGATTCCATGGTGTCAGACAACAAACCTAAGGAATTTCCTTGAATGCACACTTCGTGGGGGGGTTCATTTTATTTTGAGGAAAAATAATCTTAACGCTAAAAAACTACTCTCAAGTCAAAGAAATGGTCTTCCTTTTCTCTACTTTTGACCACGATAATCGACATATTTCGACTTGATGATGAAGGAGTTCATCGAAGATTCGAGTCATAGCCTATTGGTATGTAGCACTAGCATTTTTAAGGCTAAAAGGCATGACCTTATAGTAATAAATTTTCATCAGGGTTCTAAAAGCAGTGTTTGTTTAATCTTTAGGGGCTGTCTTTTTTTGGTTAAATCCAGATGAGCCATCCATGAAAGAGAAGACTGCATGAGATGAGGAAATGTCCACCATCAACTCCAGGATTGGTAGTGAAAATTCATCATTTATACATGCCTTATTTAAGTCCTTAAAATTGATGTATATGTGAATTTGGCCAATCATTTTCTTAACTGGGATGACGCTAGCTAACCAGGTAGGGTATTTTTCTTCTTGGATGAAGCCATCATCAATCAGTTTCTTGACTTCAAGAAAGACCTGTTGATCTATGTCTAATCGCATGCATCTAAGAGCTTGCTTGATAGGGTTAGCAGTAGGTACAATTACTAGTTTATAAACTACTATACTCGGAGTTAATCCAGGCATCTCTTCATAACTCCATGCAAAATAGTCCTTAAACTTAGTCAATAGCCTAACTAAGTCATCAGTTTCAATTTCATTCAGTAAAGAACTGATGTATGTCAGGGGTTGATCATCTTTAGTTCCTATTTTAATTTCCTTGAGCACGTCGATGGTTGCGTTGATCTCTTCTTCGATCTCTGGTAGTGCATCTGTGACTTCAAAATCATCTGGATCATTTGAAGGTTCTAAGCATAGCTCCTCATATGAGTTAATATGATTTGAAAATAACCCACCAGATTTCAAATGATTGGTGATGACTGTATAGTAATTGTCATCATCGACTAGACCCACTGCACTGAATCCAAATCCTAGTCTTCATTGAGAGCTTCTGCATTTGTTCTTCCACATTCTTTCAAAGTTGTTTGACCTATGATTTGACCAAGTATATGGGATTAACCCTTTCTTTGCTAAATTATGAACACAAGGAAAGTACCAATCAAAAGGTAATTCTATTAAATCTTTATATGAATCATTCTCAAGATTTACATCAACTTCTTGACTTAAGGATGATGCTCCCAGTAAGAACCTCTGAGTCTTCACACTAGTGGATGACTTAGGGGCTTCCTTAACTACCAAACCCTTAGCTTTCTAAGAGGAAAGTGGGGTTAGAGCTAAGGTTCCCTAATTCCCTATTTCACATATAGACTTGGATACACTTATGCTTTTACTTTGGAGCCTCATCATCTATCCGGCTCAAGTGTCACCTCCAAGGGAATCTACTCGAGAATAACCTGGCTAGTGCTAACCATACTCATCCTATGAATGAGATTCTAAGTCTATATGGATAGTAGGTGTACTCTTAGTAGCTGAGACATATCTTCTATTGGGTGGCCAATAAGGAGGTTTTCCACCCCTAGGACTACCTCTAAACTAGCCTCTTCCTATGCCTGGTGGAAGTCAGGTAGTCCTACCCATATGTTTGAATGGAGTAACGAACTGTGGGTGGAATCAAATGTAAGGCTCCACTTCCTCCTTCAAGTATATTTTCTCTCCCTTCTATTATTTTTTTTCATTTTCTCTTTTTTTTTTTCTTTTTTCTTTCTTTTTCTTTTTATTTTTATTTTTCTTTTATTTCTAAACTTTGGCCAAGTTCGCAAGAATAGACTAGTTGATTTTGAGGGAGGTAATAAGCTGCATCATCATATATGCTGACATTGTGAACTGTAAATGGCTTGAGATCTCCTTTGACATAGTAGACAATACCACCTTTCATGAACTTCATACATTGATGTAGAGAGGATGGAGCTATATTATTCTCATGTATCCATGGTGTCCCAAGAAAAGCACAAACCCTAACCCTAACTATAAAGCTAAACCTAAAGTAACTAAATAAATTAAAAAATAAACCTAAACCCTAAGAATGGGAAAAACCATGATAGCGGGAATATCACTGTCAACCAGGCTCAGTTTAGATCAGGCGATGGAGGTGAAGGTAGAGGCGACGATTATCATAGTGGTGGTGGGAGATCTGGAGGTGCTGGAGGATTTGGAGGTGGTGGTCATAGTAGTGGTGGTTATGAAGGTGGGAGGAGCGACGGAGGTTACAGCCGTGGTGGTGGCAGAGGGAGAGATCAGAGATATGATGGTGGATCTTGCTACTCGAGAAGCCAGAGTGGTCCTAATGGGAACTAGAGAAACTGAAGAATGGTTTATCTGATCTGCTGCTAGTGGAACTGTCTTTATAGTAGAGATGGTTTAATTTATCTATGGTTATTTATTTGCTCTACACATGCCCAATTTTTATATATGTTGTTGCTTTTGTCTTAGAAAACTTGGTGTGTTACTTGGTTGATAAAATAGAAAAGAAGAAATGTTGAATCTAAATTTGTTCTCTATTAAATAAAAAATCAAAAACCCTAAACCCTAAACTAAAACTTGAACCCTAAACCTAAAACCTAAACCCTAAACCCTAAACCCTAAACCCAAAATCCTAAAACCTAAAATCCTAAACCTTAAACCCTAAACCCTAAACCCAAAAACCTAAACCCTAAACCCTAAACCCTAACCTAAACCTAAACTAAATAAAACTTATAAATAAAATAAATAAAAAACTTATACCTAAATATAAATAAAATAAGATAAAATAAAAACCTAAACTAAAACCTCAACCTAAACCTAAACCTAAAAAATAAAATAATAAATAAAAAACTAAATGAAAATAAATAAAACTTAAACTAAACTAAAAAATAAAATAAACCTAAAAAATAAAATCTAAAAATAAATAAAAACTAAATGTAAAATGAAAATATAAATAACATAAAATAAAATAAAATAAAAACTAAATAAAAACCTAAACTTAAAAATAAAACCTAAACCCTAAACCTAAAAAAACAAAATAAAATAAACCTAAACCTAACCTAAACTAAACTAAAACTAATAAATAAAACCAAAATAAAAATAAAATAAACTAAACCTAAACACTAAACTAAATAAAATAATATAAAAAAAAAAAAGCTAGACTAAAAAATAAAAGCTAAAAATAAACCTTAAAATAAAATCCTAAAATCTAAACCTAAAAAACAAAAATAGAAACCTAAACCAAAACCTAAAAATAAAAAATAAAACCTAAACCAAAAAAAAATATACTAAAAAATAAACTTAAACTAGAACCTGAACTTAAAAAATAAACTAAAATATGAAACCTAAACTAAAATAAATAAAGATAAAATAAATAAACTAAACTAAATAAAATAAATAAATAAACTAAAATAAATAAAAAATAAATGAAATAAACTAAATAAACCTAAACCTACTAGTTTACTTAATTTTAAAAAAAACCCTAAACCTAAAATAAACCCTAAATCATAAACTGCTCTAAACCTAAACCCTAAAACCAATCTTAAAACTAAACTTCCTAAAACCATAAAACCTAAAATAAGCTAAACCCTAAACTAACCTAAACTCTAAACCCTAAACCATAAGCTAACCCTAAACCCTAAAACTTAAGCTTTAACCCCTTCTACAACCTTAAACTGTAAACCCTAAACTATAAACCCCAAACCCTAAACCATAAACCCTCAAAACCTAAAGAAAAAACACTAAACCCTAACCTTAAACCCTGAATCCTAAACTTATTTTTACTTTTTGGCCCGAGCTGGGTTATGTTTTTGACCTTTTGATTTTTGGTTGGCCTAGTGGTTGCTATATGGTGGTTCTCTTCGAGCCTAGGTTGGCTTCATTTTTTTGGCTGGATGTTGTCTTCTCTACATTGTTACTCTGGTTGCTAGTGGATGAGATGGTTTTCTCGGTAACTTTATTCTATTTTCTACATAGGTTGATTTGTTAGCTCTCCTCTTGAACTCGAATTACTTTTTATTGGTTTTTCATGGTTGAATGGGTGGCCTTTCTAGTGGGAACTATTGTTGGTTGGTTCCATTATAGGCCTTCTTTTAGAGATTGTCCTGGCTACTTTTTTGGGGGTTGCCTCTTAGTTCTTTATTATTTGTTGTTGGATCCTTCTTTTGCCTTGATTTTTTATTTAGTTATTCTTTTATGATTAGCCTCTGTTGGGTGCATTTTTCACAGCACATTTTACATTGTTATTATGCTTCCTGTCTAGTTAGCCCTTATTATTAGGGAAGTTTCATTTTTTGACTGGTCCTGGCAAGCTGTTGTTGTTGCCTTTTTATGGTGGTTATGCTTCTTTTGGACCTCTATTGTGTGGTGCTTTGTTAGTTTTCTACTTTTCCTTAACTATTTGGCATGCTTCCTTTATTGGTTACTTATGATGAGATATTCTCTGGTGGTTGCATTATGGCTATTTTACTCAGTTGGTTTGGTTAGAGGACTTTTAGTTGTCCTTGTAATCTTGGTTGGTTGATTTTTTTTCCTTGTTGGCCTTTTCCTTCTTCTTGGACAATTTCCTGGAGCCTTTTGTTGTGTTGGCTGAACCTTTGTTGATCCTTTTGGTGGTTGGTGGCTGCCATTGGCCCCCTTTTATGTGGTTATTTTATCTTCTGGTGATTTGCACTTGCTGCAACTTTTATTTCCTTCATTTAATGGTCTCATTTATGAGTTGTTTGTCATTTTTGGTTACTTACCCTGGTTTGGCTTGGTGACTACTACTTGTTGGGACTTTGTCTTTAGGGCTCCTATCTTGGTTTTGTTGGTTATTTCTCTGATAATTGGCATGGGTCTGGTGCTTGCTGATGGTTGGTTCTAGTTTTCCTAGGTTTGAAGCTTGGATGGGTATTTGGATAATGGTTGTTGTTGGTGTTTTGACTTTGTTCTAGCCTCTCTCTAGGTTATTTTGATTAGTCTATTATTATTTTTGTTTGGTGGTTTACTGCTAGCTAGTTGTTGGCCGGTTGCCCTTTGTTTCATGGCGTAGGATCTAGAACTTTATGGACTGCTAGCCTTAGATGTTTGCTTGTATGGTATGCTGGCTATGATGTATTTGATGTTACTCACCTCTTCTCTCTAGTTGGAAGCATTACATATGATTGTAACCCTTCTCTATGAAGTTTGGATGCTCAAATGTATTATTGCCCCATGGGATGATCCTAATTGAGCCTGAGCCTTCTCATTCTCAACCCTCTTCTTTTCCTCTCTTTGTCTTTATCCTTTCTAGCAATGACTTTTGACTTTGTAGTTTTTGTAGATTTTGTTTATAGGTTGAAACTTTATAGAAGGAATGGTCATTACTCAGTCAACCTAACTGTTATTATTGTGGATCTTTCTTATCTTACTTTCTCAAAGGAATCATGAGCTACTGTTGACTCATCCTTTTACTATTTTCAAGATTTGTTTTAGTCTTACTTTGTGTCTATTTCTGTTACGCTTTTTAGCTGTTGTATTTGCTCTTTTATTTTCCTTTCTTTTTCTAATGTACTTAGATGGGGGTTTGCTCTTTAGGTTTCTTGTATCTCTGAGAGCAGTAGAATTTTAGAGCTTTACCCCCTTTAAAGACATTGTATCTTTTCCTTTTATGGTAATGAAATTCTAACTTCCCAAAACCCTAAACCCTAAATAACCCTAAACCTTAAAACCCTAAACATTAAACATTAAATTTTAAACCCTAAACCCTAAACCCTAAATAATAAATTGTAAAACCCTAAACCCTAAACTTTTAACCCTAACCCTAAACCCCAAACCCTAAAAGCATAAAACTTAAAACCCTAAACCATAAACCCTAAACCCTAAACCCAAACCCTAAACCCTAAACCCCAAACCCTAAACCTAAAGTAACTAAATAAATTAAAAAATAAACCTAAACCCTAAAACTGAAAAACCTAAACCCAAATCTAAACCCTAAGAATGGGCAGAACCTTGATGGTAGGAACATCTCGGTCAACCAGGCTCAGTCTAGATCTGGCGGTGGAGGCGAAGGCGAAGGAGAAGGTTATTGTAGTGGCGGTGGGGGATCTAAAGGTATTGGTTGATATGGACATGGTGGTCAGAGCAGTGGTGGTTATTGAAGCATGAGGAGCGACGGAGGCTACAGTCGTGTTGGTGTTGGAGGGAGAGATCAGGGATATAATGATGGATCCTGCTACTCGATAGGTCGGAGTGATTCTGATGGGAACTGGAGAAACTTAAGAATGGCCAATCTGATCTGATGTTTATGGAACTATGTCTTTACAATAGTTATTATTCTAGTTATCTTAAATTTTTGATTTTCTATATGCATGCTCATTTTGAATCTATGTCATCACTTGTATCTCAAAAAACTTGGTGTGTGTGGTGTTTATTTTTGAGATGTGGGACATCACACAGATCTTAGGAGATACTTATTGAAATGATTAGGTATGGAATTAAGGAAAGATGCACTATCTCAAAAGGTAGAAATTATCACCCTATAATAGATCTAATCACCTAATAAGGACTCTTAAGGCATGATAGATCTTTGAAAGTACCAGAGATATTTCCTCTGCTTTACATGAAAAAGTAAAGTAGCACTTATCTTAAGCCGGGTTCATAAAGTTCCCTATGGAGGCAAGCCTTCATAGTTAATTACATCCTAAGGGATGTGAATCCCTTAAGAATACTCTTGACTACAATAATAATTAAAGTCTCCAAAGATTTCAAGGAAAGACTATCAGAGGATTAGTTGTATTGGAAAATTAAGTGGGAAAACTCACGAGACTTATTATCGAGCCAAAGGAAACAAGTAGGAATGCTCTTGATACAAGGAAACCTAGTGAGCATTTCAACCTATCCTATAATTGGGCCTTATAACTTTGAAATTGAAGAGAAGAACAATTTTGTTAAAGTTGGCATTTCATTAGAAAGCTAGGACTTGTAATCCAATAATACAAGATTGTGGAGATGCCTAAGAGGTTACGATTAATGCTTGTAGCCAAAAATAAATAGCCACCTTTGATCATTAATCTTGGGAGCTTTAGCATAAGCCAAAGCGTGACCTAAATCTAAGAAAAAATGGGCTTATGGTTTAACTCCGTAAGAGAGGATAAACTGCCTGACTGCTGGACTTATGAACGTTTGGAGTAGCAGCCAGTTAACACTTCCTATGCTTTGAATCCATGATGTCTGATCATATGATTTGCAAGATTAGTTACACTATTATTTAATTAGAAAGAAACTAAAGTACTTAAACCCACTCCCAAAGAGACTAGAGCATGAGTGGAATGAGCATATGACTTAGTCTAGTGCAAAATCTTTTCAAATTTTATTTATTTTGACACTTTATTTTGATAAAGACTTTGGGTTTTTGATGTCTACATGCATGATGAAATAAGGTTGTTGGCTAAATCAACAAGAAAGGAGTGTTTTCCAACACACGATACAAGTCAAGCATTCCCCTATCATGCAAGGATTAAAATCCTTTATTTTCAAGAATGAAATAAGATTATGTGCATATTGTTGGCAATTCGACATTCAACTAAAGGGTTGTTAAATCTTTTAACTATCTTGATATATGTCCTAGGCTTTATGTTAGGTTATGAACTATTTAAAACTTTAGTTGTGAGTTGTAGTTGGGTAGAAAGTTTAATATTTTTCAAAGAGCCTAATCACATTCAAGGCCATACATTCAAACATCAAACATATAAAGAAACTAAGAGAAGCATGCTATCCTAATTGTGCACTTTAAACACAACATCAAACAATTTTTATTGTTAATACAAAAGATTAACAGACCAGTGTGATCAGTTGCTTCCAAACAACCCAAAAAAAGGGTAACTGAGCTCTACCCTTATACAACCAGCACATAAAAGAATAATTTGCAATTTAAAAATGATAAATGCTATGGGGGGTCTTCAAGTTTTCATGACTTCATGTATCTTCCTCCTTCTTTGATTAGGTATGCTCCATTTCAAAGGCATCACATGGCTTCCCATGACAAAGCCTTCTAGCCAATGCTCATCCTTATCCCCCCATAGCACTAATCCTAATTTCTAATGCAAAATTAAATTAAAAATAGGAAAAGTAAATCTAACTACACCTACAAGACAAGTGTTAGCTAAAAACACATACAACCCAAGAAGTTATATTTATAATTTGGACTTAGCTATGGGTAACCAAGCCCATCTGTCCTAACTAAGATTATGCTTAGGGGCTTAACCTACAAAGAGCATTTATATTTATTTTTAAGTGGCCCCTTAAACATAATCCCTTACAGAAAATATGATTAGGCTAATCACGGCCTACCATCCAGTCTACAAAACATACACTATAATATCTATCTATAATAATATGTCATAAAAAAAAACATACATCACACCATACACTGTCCTAACATAAGTCTAGAAGTGGTGACTTAATCTAATGTGTGTGTATTAAGGCTTGTGTGGTATGTCCTAACTAGGCTTTAGAGTTAAGATTTTCTAAGTATAGAAATATTCAACTTAAAGGGTGGTTTCACTTCAAGTGATTTAATTGATTTGCAAGTTTTAATTTGTGTTTTCTTTTATTTCATATGACCTACACTTAGCAACTAAGTGTTGTAAAGAGAAGAAAAGATGTTGGCCTTTTTCATCACTACCTTAAACCACATTCTAAAGCATGTTAATTTGATTTAGTTCTCTTTAATGAATGGCTTATTACACATTTTAGATTAATCCTAAATTTAAGTTCTCTTTAAATAATTATATTCAATGTGAAAGGCTTCTTAATATTAATCAAATTGAAATACTATCACATGACACATGCTAAATCATTTCTTTCAATCACATGTAACATGCATATAATTTAGTCTTAAGTATACCTACACATACAAAATCTTTTAACACACTTGAATGATGGATTTGAGTATGTACATTTGAAGCTTTATATTTCCCCTATGATTAAATTATTTTATCATATTAATTTAAGGCTCTATCTAAATTCTTATGCAAAAATACATAGGGATGAAATTAAACTGGTATATGTCATTATTAACCAAGGAAGTGAGGTAATCAAATGACCTACTTAGGTGTAGCTAAAGCCTCACATTCCTAGGATGTCCAGACTATATACCATTACATTCAAACCATATCTAAATCTACATGCATGAATGTAAGAAAGAGAGCTCCAAATCACATGATCAATTAATTCAATCACTTGAACAATTACAAACACATGCATTTTTAATAAAAAGGATGGCTTACCATTCTCTAATTAAAAACACATGTATGTATAAAAGACATAAGCAAGTACATTCCTTTGTTAAACCTGGGAAGTGAGGTGATCAAATAACCTCCTTAGGGTTAGCTAAAGCCTCGTATTCCTAGGATGTCCAGACTATATACCGCTTTTCCTAGATCCATACACATGTATTCATAATTTGGAGAATGAAAATTATGCAAAAAAATGATATTCAATTTGATTGAATCATTTATGTATATGAATTAAAGCCTCATCCAATTCTAGTATTGAAATACATAAGAATGAAATCAAATGGAGAATGTGCCATTATTAAACCAGGTAAGTGAGGTAATCAAATGACCTCCTTGGGGCTAACTAAAGCATCATATTTCTGGGATTTCCAAACTATATGCCCATTAATATTCTCACTTACATAAATCAATGCATGAATAAAAGGAAAGGAGCTTCACTTCATACATTTAAGCTATAATCAAATGCATCTCCTATGTATTTATTGCTAGCATTAATAGAAAATGTAACCAGTCATTTACAAATTTTGGAAAATACATTTAGATTTAATAGTGATAATAGCCACACATATTATAAATTAAATCAGCACATGCAAGCAAGACATAAAGGAAAACCATTTGACTTAATTAATTTTGAAAAGATGAATGTATGATTTCAAATAACATACAACATTTAACATGATTGGAAAGGAATGAATGAGCATAAACATGTGATTTCATTCAATTAAATTAATTCTAAGGAAATCAAATAAAAGCATTTAAAGAAAACTAAGGCTTTTAATTATTACTTTCAATTTCATATTTGATTTGGTTTGATGAAATGAGGGAAAGTTTGCTGATCCTAACCCATTCTCATATTTATGATTTAATTTCATTTAATGAAAAGTAATTAAGTTGATTTTATGGGTTAATTAGGTTGTACTATACATTAAATCCATTAATCAATTAACCCTTACCTATGTTGCCTTAATTTAATTAACCATGTGATTATGATCCAACATGATATGTACATACATCGGAAATTAAATCGAATGAAGAGAAATGAAAGAGGCCTAATGCAATTGGCTCATAATTAGTGATTAATTAAGTTAAGAAACTTAAATAAGTACTTTCATGATTTTTCCACACATGTGGGTTAACCATAGTTTCCTTAAATGTCTTTAGGATATTGAACACCTAAAGATCTACCGATGAATTGCTTAATTAATATTCCATGTGATTATTGTTTCAAATTGATTAATTAAGAAATTTAATTAATGAATTAATCCTAAATTAATTAATTTCCATTCAAGTGAAATGGACTTAGGGATAAGGTTAGGAAAGAGGTCCCAATCTCATTCTCCATACCCATTCACTATTTCATAATGATTAGCAAGCTTAATTAAAAATTTTCTTAATGTTTAGAATATTAATTAATTGCTTACTTAATTAGGAATGTAATTGAGGTTAAGACAACCAATTTCCCAAATTAATCAAGCAATAAAGCCAAGAAAATTATGGGACGCAGAGGTCATCCCATTAATCAACCTCAAAAAGTTTGGGATTAATTACTTAGGTAATTATAGCTTAATTCAACTAATTAAATTTTTATTTAAACTTAAATTAAGCCTTAATAACTATTCAAAATTAATTGGGATCAATTTTAATTGAATCCCATATGAAATACCTTCAAAAAAATATATATTTGCAGTTTTATGATTTATCTATGATTTTTTATAATTTTCCAAAGTTTCAGCTGGTTTAAATAATTTTCCTTATTTTTTATAAAGTTCATTAATTTATTTTAACTATTTGAACTTCAGAATGTAATATCTCCCAATCTAGAAATCCTTTTTGACTTGAAATTTTTATGGTAGGCAAATGTTAAGCTCAATTTTTACCTCTCAGAATTTCAAATCAATCTGAAGCATCTTTTTAGTTTAATTAATGAAATTTTATTTTCCCTAAAGTTTAAATTAAGATCACAATATTTAGTAAAATTTGGGGCTTTTAGATTCATTGTATTCCTCTTGGAAAGACAAATCCAACGAGCCCTTATTTTTAAATTTTTAGTTAAGTATTTTTTTTCCATGAATTTTTGAAGTTTCAGGTATTTTTAATTAAATTTTAAAAAGTAGAAAATCCCTAATTTCTTACTTAACCTAGTCAGCGCCTACACGGTGCTAACTGGACCACATGATTCTATGTGGCACCATGCGGCTGCCTTAGCAAATGAGTGGGAATGTGGAAAGGGATCCATGGATCAGATCTGACCGTCTGATCATAGATCGGATAGTTTAGATCGATACACATGATCCACGTGATTCATTGATTAGAGCTACATAATCCACACGATCTGAGTAGTTCATCTCCCTGAATAGGAGATCAGATGGCTGGCGGGCAATCTAGCAGAAGAGGAAGATGGAACACTATTTCGGGTGGGATTTTTGCAATTCTTGTGAAAAATTGAATGAAAAACTTCATATAAGGCTAAATTTTTTGGCAATATTCACTAAACATCACTCCAAATGCATGGGGATTATGTAAAACATTTTAATTTATTAGTTAAATCTTAATTAATTTCATTTTAAAAAAGGGTGAAATGAACTTAAGGAAAGGGGTCCCAACCCTATTCTTTAGTTCACTAACTGTTGAATAATGATTAATAAACTTAATTAACTAATTTCTTACTATTCATGGGATTAATTAATCATTAATTAACTTAAAAGAGTAGTTAAGGTTTAATTAGTCAATTTTCTTAATTAAGTGAGCAATAAATCCCAAGAAAATCCTGGGAGGTAGATGTCATCCTATTAAATTAACCCATAAAAAGTAATTAAGCTAATTAATTTTGTATTTAAATCTTAATTACTATTTAAAATTAGTTAAGATCATTTTTAATTAATTTTCCTCTAAAATACCTTTAAAATGAGTATTTATTTGAATTTTTTATTTTTCTATGATTTTTTATGTTTTTTAAAAGTTTTAGTTATTCAAAATGATTAATTAAGCCTAATTAAAGCCTAATCTTATTAGCGCCACTTGGCGTGCTGATGCGGCACACTTTTCACATGGTGCCACGTGATTGAATACTTAAAACTTATCCAACATAGCGCCTACGTGGCGGTGAAGGATGTAATTTCTTGTACACCGTTCGATCTAATATCGGATTGCTACGATTAACCCCACAGCTTAATAGGATTAAATCAGATCAATCTACCAGATCTAATCATGACCGTCCATTTTGATCACCTAGAATGGATTGTGCATGATCTAACATCACTCGAGTGAGGGAAAATGAGTCCATTCACCATTGCTCACTTGATCTGTGCTTACTTGGGCTCAGATCAACTCCAAAAGAATCCCACACCTTCATAACATCGATCAGAGGGGATCCAATGATCAAGATCACACAAGATGCATGTTTTATTCAAAAAGCTCCAACCCATTTTGGCCTAAGGATCGGTTTTGGAAGCATACCTTACAGAAGCTCAAGATCGACAGCTCGAACGATTAAGGAAGCTTCATCTAGTTCAGATAAATCCATGTTAAGCAGCAATTGGATCAATTCCTTGATGCTCACTCAGAAGGCCAAGAATCGATGACTTGGAGCTTGACTTTGATTGAAGTCCCTGCTCTGGTGCTCAAGAAGCTTGGGAGATGATTCATTATTGCTCAACGATGCCTAGGGAAGGTGTGTGCAAAGTTAATTTGAGTTTGATGAAGAATTGAGAAAGTTAGGTTGGAAATGGAAGTGTCTTATTTTGGGACAGGCGGGAATGGAATTTTTTGATCGAGGAATGAGCTTGGGAGTTTAGGAAAAGGCTCTAGCGGCTCGTCTTGGGTAGCTAGGGCTCTGAGGAATGATTTTTGTATGTGTTTGAGTGGAAATAAGGGGGTGTATACCCCTTATCATCTTGATCGAAAGGTGGGATTAGGTTTGGCCTCTTGGTCCAGAATCTCAAGGAGTCTTGAGGTGAGTTGGCTCGGCTTTGTTGGTTGAAGGTGTGGAGGTAGCTGCCAAGGAGGAAACATGGTGTCCTATGGGTTATAAATGCTCGAGTGGGGAGAGTAAGGTGATTTCACCTCTTATGGGCATGGCCGATCCAACCACCTCTTGGGTCATGTTGGGCTGTCTAAGGTAGGTGGACCATTGGGAGAGTACCAGTGGCCAAGGAAATAAATGACCACTTGCATGGGTGATTTGTGATGTGATGCCCTTGACCCAAGGGTAGAATGATCATTTGGCATTGGATTTGATTTGGGCGGATTGAAATGAGCCAAAAGTGGGTTAGCCCAAATTTCAAGTTAATTGGAGTGAATTTGGTTAAGTTTGGCTCAATTTGACTCATTTAGATCAAATCAGGTTAGGTTGGGAGAAGTTTACGAATTGGTCAAATTGGGTCAAACTAAGGGTTGGATCGAGTTCATATGATCATTTGGGATGTTTTGGTTCAATTGGTTTGGTTTAGTTTGACTTAGATTTGATTTTGACTCATTTGAATTCATTTGGGTCAAATGGGTTAAGTTGACTAATTTGACCAAATTGGCCAAATTTTCTTGGGTTGGGTGTTGTTAGGGTTTAGTTGACCAATTGAAAATGATTGTAGGCTTTAGTTTCAGTTAATTTGGATTTGATTTGATTTAGCCAACTTGAACCTTTAGGTCAATTACGAATTGGGTTCAATTGGGTGCTTTGGTTAACTTCAATCAATTTAGAATGAACTTGAGCCATTGGATGCAATCAATTTGGTTTATATTTTGATTCAACCCAATTTGGTATTTTAGGTCAATTATGGTGAACTTGGGTCAAGATGGCCAATTGGGTTTCGTTTGACTCAATTGGAGGTCAAGTCATTTTCAAATATTGAGTTTAATTTGGTATGAATCATTTGTTTCAAGGGATTTGGCATAGGTTGCAATTTGGATAGTTTGGGTTCATATGGGTTAAGGGGTTGACTAGGTCAAATGACCAAGTTTACTTGGTTTGACTCAATTTATGATAATTGATCTACTTAGGGTGATCAATAATCATGATGGGAGGTTTTGATGGGCTTGGTTCAATCTAATTTGGGTAGAATTATAACTTATCTCAAATAGGTCAAATTGGCCACTTTGGGTCAAGTGGACCAATTGGGTTTAGTTGGCTTGATTTTGGGTTGAGTATGATTTAGTTGAGTTTATATATAGATTTGGGATTGACAAATAAATTCAATTGCAATTGGCTTGGGTTCAAATGGGTTTTGGTTCATTTGAACATTTCAAGTCAAAAGGGTTAAGTTGGGATTGACTTAGGTTGATTTTAATTATAGATTTCATTTATATTTGTGAATATGATTGAAGGTATGATTGATTCATGAAAAAAATCAACTGAATTTGGGTTTTAGAATGAATGAATTTTGCTAAGTCCATGGAGTTGGGTCATGTGGCTTAAATTTGGATTTGATTTGGCTTGATTTAGTTTTGATGAGTTAAATGTATATTTCATTTAAATTTATGAAGATTATAAAAAATAAGATTAATTTATGAGAAAATTGTTTGAGTTTGACTTGATTTGGATTAAGATTTAGCTAAGTCCATGGGATAGGTCATGTGGCTTAGGAAGGGTTTTGATTTAATTTGATTTAGTTTGATTTAGTTTTGATAATTTGAATGTAGATTTGATTTATATTGAGGAAGATGATTGAAGATATAAACTAATTATGGGAAAATCAATTGATTTTGAATTGATTTGGATTTATATTTGGCTAAGTCCATGGGATAAGTTATATGACTTAAGAAGGGTTTCAAGTTTGGATTTGATCGTGGGATTCAATCATTTGGTTTTAGAATTTTGGTTTGGATTTCGATTTGAATTGAACTTGAGGTTTGGTTTAAGAAGGTGAACATTGATTGGATTTGGGTTGTAGGGTAGGTGGATTGTCCTAATCCCTAAGGTATAATCTAATCTTATAGTTAACCCTTCTAAGTCTTTAAGCTTAGGTTAAGTGTTTACCTACTTGTTAGAAGTGTCTTATAACTAGAGAAGTCTTTGTGTCTAGAAGACTCCTAAGTCTAAGTTGGGAAGATTGAATCTGCACTCCAAAAGTGAGGTCAACAAGCCTTAGGCTTCATAGTGTTGCCCTTTGAGATAGATGATTAAAAGATTGAAGCCAAGTTTCACATTGTAGACTCAGATACATCTTTTAACATTTTTCTTGGGAGACCATGGATACATGAGAACAATGTAGTTTTATCTGCACTACATCAGTGTATGAAGTTTGTGAGAGGGGGATCATCTACTATGTCAAAGCAGATCTCAAGCCATTTACAGTTTACGAGATTGGAATATACGAGAATATGACTTACTACCTCCCTCAAAATCAGCAGTCTATTCTCATGAACTGGGCCAAAGTTTAAAAAATAAAAAGAAAAGAAAAGAAAAGAGAAAAGAAAAGAAAAGAGAAAATGAAAAAGAAAATAAAAGGGAGCAGAAATAGACTTGGTGGAGGAAGTGGAGACATTAGATTCCACCCACGCTTACTCCATTCAAACATATGGGTAAAATGATCCTGACCTCCACTGTAGAGGAAGAGGCCTAGAGGCCCCAGGGTGGAAAACCTCTTATTGGCCACCCAATACAAGATTTGTCCCCTACTAGAGTACACCATCCATATAGACTTAGAATTTAGTTCATAGATGAGTCTTATATTTAGCATACCACCACTTTCTCAATAGTAGATTCCCTTGAGGTGACACTTGAGCTAGATAGCGATGAAGACCGGGCTCCAAATCTAAAGCATAAGTGTATCTAAGTCCATATATGAAATGTTAGGCATCGCTTGGGAACCTAGCTCTAACCTCACTTTCCTCTCAAAAGTTGAGGGTTTGGTAGTTAAGGAAGCCCCTAAGTCATCCATAAGTGTGAAGACTCTGATGTTCTTTTGGGGAGCATCATCCTCAAGTCAAGATGTTGATGTTGAACTTGAGGATGATTCATATAAATATTTAATAGGATAACCTTTTAATTGATACTTTCCTTGTGTTCATAATTTATTAAAGAAAGGGTTAATACCACCTACTTGGTCAAAGCACAGGTCAGACTACTTCAAGAGAATATTGAAGAATAAATGCAGAAGCTCTCAATCAAGACTAGGACTAGGATTCAGTATAGTGGGTCCATTAAATGATGATGATTACTACTTAGTCATCTCCAATCATTTGAAATCTGATAGGTTCTTTTTAAATCACATTAACTCATATGAGGAGCTATGCTTAGAAACTTCAGATGATCCAGATGATTTTGAAGTCAAAGATGCACCGCCAGAGTTCTAAGAAGAGGTCAGGTCAACCATCGATGAGCTCAAGGAAATCAACTTAGGAGTTGAAGAAGATCAATGCTCGACATACATCAATTCTTTGTTGAATGAAATTGAAACTAATAACTTAGTTAAGCTATTGACTGAGTTTATAGACTACATTGCATAGAGTTATGAAGAGATTCCAAGATTAGCTCTTGACGTAGCAGTCCATAAACTAGCAATAGAGCTTATTGCTAACCCTATCAAGCAAGCTCCTATACACATGCGATTAAACATAAAATAATAGTTCATTTTTGAAATCAAGAAATTGATCGATGCTGGCTTCATTTGAGAAGAAAAATTCCCTACCTGGTTAGCTAGCATTATCCCAATTAAGAAAAAGAATGGTCAAATTCACATATGCACTGATTTTAGGGATTTAAATAAGGCATGTCCAAAAGAAGAATTCCACTACCAATCCCAGACTTGATGGTGGACATTACCTCATCTCATGTAATCTTCTCATGGATGGCTCATCCAGATATAACCAAATAAAGATGGCCCCTAAAGGTGAAAGAAACACTGCTTTTAGAACCCCGATCAAAATCTATTACTATAAGGTCATGCCTCAAAGCCTTAAAAATGTCAGTACTACATACCAGCGGGCTATAACCTGAATCTTCTACAAACTCATTCATCATCAAGACGAGTTATGTCAATGATCTTATGGTCAAAAATTGAGAAAAGGAAGACCATCTTTTTGACTTGAGAGTAGTTTTCAAATAGTTAACACAATTTAACCTCAAAATGAACCCCTTGGAGTGTGCATTCAGAGTAGCTTCAAGAAAATTCTTTGGGTTTGTTGTCTGACACTAGGGAATCTAAATCGATCAAAAAGATCAATACAATATTAGAATGCCACCCCCTAAAAGTTTAACTCAATTCAGATCATTCCAAGGGCGATTGGTGTCTCTACGATGCATTATATCCAACTTATCAAGATGTTGTCAGCCATTCTTAGCACTTGTCAGAAAGGACACCAAGTTCAAGTGGGATGATAAGTGTGAGCATGCCTTCGAAGACATCAAGCATTACCTAAGGATGCTATCAGTTCTAGCAGCCCTTATCCTGGGCATGTTGCTCATACTTTACACTGCTATGTTAGATGACTCCATTGATGCTTTGTTGGCCTAAGCCAATGATGAAGGGAAGGAAAATGAACTCTACTATCTCAGCCATTGTCTGATCCTTACTGAGGCTAATTATCCACCCATTGAGAAGCATTGCCTACTTTTAATCTTTTCATTCAAAAAGCTACAACACTACATGCTTCCTCATAAGGTGAACTTAATCTATATCATCAATCCACTATAGCATCTCATGACATAGCTGACGCTATCTAGATGATTGGCATGATGGTCCATGATCCTCTCATAGTTTGACATTACCATCATACCCCTTTGTGTAGTGAAAGGACAAGTGCTAGCATACTTCTTAGCAGCACAAACACTTCTTATTAACTCTCTATTTAGTGATAATCTTCTCGATGAACAAATCATGAACTTATGGGATACTAGCATTCAATGCTTGACGTGGTACTTTGATGGTGCAGCTTCCTCTCAAAGAGGAGAAAAACCACAATCTACTATTCCATGAAATGCAGGGGTAGGAATAGTTCTCATAACTCTGATAGTGATGTGATGAGATTCATATATCATCTGCCCAATCCTTGCACCAATAATGAAGTTGAATATGAGCCTCTAATTTTGAGTATGGAGTTAGCCATTACTCTAAGCATCCAGAACATCAACATCTTTGGGGATTCTCAACTAGTTATCAACCAAAGCTCTAGGTCTTATAAAGTTATGAAGCTCAAACTCCATCACTATCACAACTACACCATGGAGTTGTTGGCCCAAATCCCAGAGGCTACCATTTATAAGATTCCTCGAGGAGAGAACACCATAGCATATGCTTTATCCAAGCTTGCCAAAGAGTTGGCATGTTTGGATGATGAGTCCATACTCCAAAATAAATTGATCAAATCCAAGAAGGTTATAAAGCTTTTATCCCTTGTTGATATTGAACTCATCAAAAAGTACTTTCTTGAAGGGGAAGTTTCCATTGCCAAGAAGGACAAGGAGTTAGATTGGAGGCAACATTCATGGATTAACAAAATAAATGAAAACTACCTCAAGAGAAGTCCCAAGCCCATCAGATGAAGCAGAGAGCACTTTCGTATGCTCTTGTGGATGATGTCTTGTATCGACAATCTTTCAATCATATCTAGTTACATTGTTTTGATAAGCACGAAGCCCATAAGATCATGATCGAGGTACACTCTAGATTATGTGAGACCAACCATTTTCAATTCGAAGATGAAAGCCAAGATCAAGAGACTAGGATACTACTAGCCATCGATGATCAAAGAGTGCATTGATACGTCTAGGCGATGCCACTATTGTTAAATATATGATGTGGTCCTGCACCAACGACCCAACATTCTACATCCTATATTGGCCTCATGGCCATTTGAGTGTTGGGGTACCGACATAGTGGTTCCGATTGATCCTCCTTCTTCTAAAAGTCATCGGTTCATCTTAGCTGCTAATGACTACTTTTCCAAATGGGAGAAGGTGATTTTGCTCAAAGAAGTCACAGGTCAACATGTGTTCTATTTTTTTAGGAACCATATCATATATAAGTTCAGAATGCCTCGATGAATTATATCTAATAATGGTATTACATTCAAGAACATCGAGATCAATAACTTTGCCCAAAGACATAGGATAGATTAAAGATATTCTACCATCAACTACTGAGGGCAAATGGCTTAGTAGAAGCCTTCAACAAAACTCTCATCTAAATACTAAAAAAGATACTCGATAAGAATAAGCGATAGTGAGATGAGCAGTTAGTTGAAGCCTTGTGGTCCTACCTCACCATATATAGAACTCCAACTCAGTCTACTCCTTTCTTCTTAGTGTGTGGGTATGAATTCATTCTACCATTAGAAGTTCAACTCCAATCACTAAGGATAGTTATGGATAGCAAGATCATATTAGAGCATAATGCTAAGTTATGGTTAGAAGAGCTCGAAGGTTTTGAGGGGAGATGTCTGCAGGCATGCAAAAACCTCTAATTGTACAAAGCTAAAATGATTCAAGCTCATAATAAGTTGGTCTATCCTAGAGCTTTTCAAGTAGGAGAGCTTATTTTAGTTCTAAGGAGACAGATTATTGCCCGTCGTAAGATGAGAGGAAAGATTAAATCCACTTGGGAAGGCTCTTTTTCCATAGAGAAGGCCTACCAAGGAGGATCTTATTAGCTTATTAATCATAAGGGAGAGCACTCAATGCTTCCAATCAATGGTCTTTATTAAAAAATTTATATAAAGCATGTTTGAAAATAATTATCATCAATAAAAATTCCATTTTGAATTCAGTCTCTTCCATGTTGAAAGAATTCTTATTTATGAATCTGCCATGATGTGTTTAGGGTAGGTGTAAGCATCCTATCCTTCATCGACAACACAAACAAAACTACACAAACATATAAAAAAACACATATCTTTGTCTCGGGATACTCACGATAATGCCCTCCAGTACTCACTCTGCTTAGGTCGCACGACGTGCTACCTGCTAGTGTCACACTAGTGGTTTTCTTGCTTTGGAGGATGTAAGAATGCTATGCTTTCCTTTCTTACTTGGGCACGCCCCAATGAGTTTGGTTTGGTAGGCCTTCTGGCATAAGCTACCTCATGTTGGCTTCATTTAAGAGGATGTGAGTCTGCTATGCTTTCTTCTTGGATTAGCCTTCATGAGTATATTTGAGGTTTAGCATAAGTCCCCTAGCGGTGCCTTCCCTCTTGACTGCTTCAAGTCTAGGTCCAGTCCATCTTGGGGCTCCCCTCTTAGTAGTCCCTCTAGGTCAGATAGCATCTGCCCTGCCAATGATAGACTATCTCGATGATCAGTTCCACTTAGAAATTTGTAAGCCTACACGCTTTATTTCTAGACTGATCATTGCACATCGACTGGCACCTTAGGTTGGTTGGTTCTCACTATGCTGATGGATATACCTTAGGTTGGTTGGTTCTTGGACCTTAGGATACACCACTCATTGAAGATAAAAGTTTGTTATGCTTTCACCTTGAGTTGGCCATGTACACATATAGGCTTTATTTTCTAGGGCTCAAGATAATGCCCATAGCAGCACCTCCCTTGTGGGCACTATATTTCGATCACATTTTTTGTGATCCAATTTAGAAACTATCGGAGTTACTATCGGATTGGATAGTTCTCCTTTCCAAGTAACCACCCCTGTGGTTGGAGAATCCATCTTGTGGATGTGCAGATTCTCCCTTGGTCCAGTAAATCTAAGATGTCAAGCCCACTGGCCCCCTTGCACCAACAATCAATGCAAACATATAAATAAAATATATTCACTTGTGGAGGACACCCTAGTAGTACCTTTTCCAAAGAAGGTAGACTATCTTTAGGGTAGTGTCAACAAAACTCCCTATAAGAATCACCTTATTACTCTTGAGTTGATATAAGTTCTCAACAGCATTCACTCAGTAGTATCCCCTAAGTCAAATTCAATTTATTGTGCTATAAATAGGCCACCCTAGTGGTTGTTCCTTATTTTAGAAGATGTAAGTCTCTATGCCTTCTTCCTAACAAAATCAGTGCACAATGAAAGACAACCCCTTAGGTTGGCTAGCTCTACCCCATAGAAAGTAGACTATCCCTTTGGATTTGTAAATTTTTGGTAGGATAAGTCCAATATAGTCCCTTCTAATTGGGTCCATCGCATACTGACATGGTCCATAAATTAAATCTATCAAATTTGATCGAGCTCACATCCCAGTGGATATGCCCTCAATTCAAAATCAAACTAAACCAAATAAACCATATCAATCACATAAAATTAAGTTAAAATTTATCCTGACTACTTTTGAGTTGACATAAGACCCCAACGACATTCACTCAGTAGTTGCCCTAGGTTAGGTTCGATTTGTTATGTATCCAACAGGTCACCCCAATAGTTGTTCCTCACTTTGGAAGAGGTAAGTTTGCTACGCCTTCTTCCTAGCATAGCCATTGCACACCAAAGGGAAACCCCTTAGGTTGGCTAGCTCCCACAACCCATAGACTATCCCTTTGGATTTGTAAACCTGAGGTAGGTCAAGTCTGATATAGCCCCTTCTCTGTTGGTCCATTGCACACTGACAGGGTCCATACATTAACTCAAATTAAATTAAACCCAATCTAATTTTCCCTAGTGGAGTTAAATCACACCCTTCTCCCCAGTGGATCCCAAAATAATATATAAATAAGTCATGAAAATAAATAAAATTCAAAACCAACCTCTTCAATAGAACTAAATTAAACTAACTCCCCTAGTAGAGTTTAAATCAAAGAAGTCCAACCAAACTCTTATCCCCAATGGATACATCCCCAAACAAATCTATGAAACCAAACTAAAATCCCAATCTCTAACAGATAGCCCAAACATGCTTCCCTAATGCAAGGTTCATATACTCGATCCCCAGTAGACTCGAGCCCATATCTTTAGCAGATATGCCCCCACATCAATTTAAACAAAACAAATTAAAAAAATTCAATCTTAATCCCCGGTTGAATATAGATTCTTATTCCTAGTGGATCTTATTTCCATAAATTATATAATCAAATCAAATTCAAACCTTATCCCCAACAGATTTTTTCTTTTATGCCCTCAACATAGACCCCTCACATGTCCATGCTTTGTGATCCCCTAGCGGATCTTCCTCCATGTCCTTAACATGGAATTCTCATCTAATTTTATATCTTCTCTTATGCACACCTTTAATACTTCAACCAAAACCCTAACAATGTATTCGTTAAAATTACATCATCTTAACATTGTAATCAATATTTTATGATTTGTGATGGTGCAAGCTCAAAATAACTATACAATATCATAAACATATTATAGTGTGAATTAACACTATATTATATTATAATATATGATGTTATATTATAATTTTATAATATAATATATTGTCTAACATTAAACCTCATTAGAATCACTTAAAAGGAACAAATAACAAAATTTTCTTAAAATATGAATAATGTTCATTTTGGATGTAAAATTGTTATCTTTCTATTAGAAATGGTACAAATTAGCATAATTTTGGTGTTGCTTCTTAGTGTGTGCCGTGAATTTGGCCAAATTCTTCCATCTCAACCTTCAAATTAACATTTTTTTTAGTTTTGACCCAATGTATTATAACAAAAGTAAAACATACTAAAATGTACAATAATATTTAGTAACACACCACCACATTCATATATATATATATATATATATATATATATATATATATAGGAAGTTATATTTTTATGTACATTTTATTTTAATATGCTTCCATATAATATATTATCTTACCTTACATCTTAAAATGAATCACTTTAAGAAAAAATTTATAAAATTTGATTGAAAAATGAACATTTATTTTGGATTCAAAATTGCATTCTTTTGATTAAATGATAGACCATAACACACCCCCAATGATGTTCCCTAAAGCTTACCTTAAATTTGGCCAAATCCCATCATCTCAACCTATAAATTAATATTTTTATTAATTATACTTGTACAAACTCTACTACATCATACTACAACAAACTAAAATATGCTAAAAAATAAGTAGTAATACACAATATGTATAATGTGTGATGCTGCACTATGGTATGGTATCCTATATTATAATACACTATAACATATTATATTATATTATATTATATTCCATATCACATCACAAGGGATTGCTTAAGATAAAAAATCATAAAATTAGTCTAAATAATAATAAACTATATATTTTAGTTGTATCACTTACATATTTTAAATTAAAATAATATATGATGATGACATGCTCTACTTATTATGAATCTGGCCAAATTCCACCACTTTAAAGTATAAATTAACATTTTTATAAATATTGCTAGTGTAGGCTCGACTGCATGGTTGTAAAATACTAAAAATATTTTAATATGAAAAATATATTATGATATATGATGCTATACTATGCTACAACATATAATATTTATTTTGAACATAAAATCTTACTTTTAGACTACAAGTGGTGTACCTTTGGTACTACAACCTAATTCCCACTTCAAATTTAAATTTCATCATCGATTTATTAAATTAATATTTTTATGATATATATTTATATAATAGACGCACCTACCATAATATACTAAAACATTTCAAAACATCTTATAACATTCAAAAACACATCACTACATGCTTAAATTTATGATGCTACATTATACTATAATATATGGTATTATAATAATATTTAGGGTTAGGGTTTAGGGTATTCAAATCTTTAATAGTCAAGAGAAAGTTTATTGAAGAAATTTTATTTAATTATCATAACTATGTTAGGATTAGGTCACTCTATAGATCTACTCTTAATGACATATTTATTCAAGGTTTAGGGTTTAGGTTTTAGAGTTAGGGTTTAGGGTTTTGGGTTTAGGGTTTAGGGTTTAAGGTTGGGGATTAGGGTTTAGGGCTATAAGTTTTATAGTTTAGGTTGAGGGTTTATGGTTTAGGGTTTTAGGGTTTTAGGGTTTAGGGTTTAGGGTTTATGGTTTAGAGTTTATGGTTTACAATTTAGGGTTTAGGGTTTAGGGTTTTTAGGGTTTAGAGTTTAGGGTTTAGGGTTTAGGGTTTAGGTTTTAGTTTATTTTAGGTTTAGGCTTAGGTATTATTTATTTTAGTTTAGTTTATTTTAGTTTAGGTTTAGGTTTATCTTTTTTTTTTTTTTTAGGTTTAGCTTTTTTTTTTTTAGTTTAGGTTTTCTTATTTATTTTTAGGTTTTACTTTTAAGTTTATTTTTTAGGTTTAGGTTTTTATTTAATTTTAATTTTTATTTATTTTATTTTAGGTTATTTTATTTTATTTATTTATTTATTTATTTTGGTTTTTTATTTTTAGGTTTATTTTATTTTTTAATTAAGTTTCAATTTTTATTTAGTTTATTTTAGTTTACTTCTTATTATTTTATTATTAATTTTATTTTATAATTTGGCTTAAGTTTAGGTTTAGGTTTAGGTTATAGTTTATGTTTTAATTTTATTTTATTTTTTGATTTTATTTTGGTTTATTTTATTTATTTATTTCATTTTTAGGTTTTATTTAGTTTAGGTTTAGGTTTTTAGGTTTTTAGTGTTTAGGGCATACTATTTAGGGTTTGTGGTTTAGGGTTTAGGGTTTGTAGATTTTAGGGTTTAGGATTTAAGGTTTTAAGGTTTAGGGTTTAGGGTTTTAAGGTTTTAGGGTTCAGGGTTTAGGGTTAATGGTTTTAGGGTTTAGGGTTTAAAGTTTAGGGTTTAGGGTTTAGGGTTTAGGGTTTTAAGGTTTAGGTTTCAATGCTTAGTTTAGGGTTAGTTTTAGGGTTTAGGGTTTAGGTTAGGGTTTTTTTTAAAAAAATTAAGTAAATTAGCAGGTTTTGGTTTATTTAGTTTATTTTTTATTTATTTCAGTATATTATATTTTTTTATTTTTATTTAGGTTTATTTTTATTTTTATTTCATTTAATTTATTTATTGTAGGTTTATTTATTTTAGTTTAGGTGCTTAATTTTAGTTTTTTTTTTAAGTTTAGGTTTAGCTTTTCGTTTATTTTTTTTTGTTTAGTTTCATTTTTAGTTTGTTTTTTTAGGTTTAGGTTTTATTTTTTATTTTTTATTTTTTCATTTAGGTTTAGGTTTTGGGTTTTTATTTTAGGTTTATTTTTAGGTTTATTTTTTTAGTTTAGGTTTAGGTTTATTTTACTTTATTTATTTTATTTAAGATTTAGGTTTAGGTATAAGTTTAGTTTATTTTAGGTTTAGGTTTATGTTTTATTTATCATAGTGTAGGTTTAAGTTTATTTTATTTTTATTTTAGTTTAGGTTTTCTTGTTTTAACTTTATGGTTTAGGTTTTACTTTTCATTTATTTTTAGGTTTATTTTTTAGTTTTAAGTTTTTATTTTATTTTATTTTAGATTTATTTTATTTTTATTTTAGGTTTAGTTTTTATTTTTTTTGGTTTATTATTTTTTAGTTTATTTTAGGTTTTTATTTATTTTCTTTTAGTTTAATTTTTATATTTTATTTTATTTTATTTTTATGATTAGGTTTAGCTTTAGGTTTAGGTTTTAGTTTAGGTTTTTATTTTATTTTGGTTTAGGTTTTTTATTTATTTTAATTTCAGGTTTTACTTTATTTAAGTTTAGGTTTTTAGCTTTTTAGGGTTTAGGGTTTAGTGTTTAGAGTTAGTTGAGGGTTTAGGGTTTAAGTTTTAAGGTTTAATGTTTAGGGATTAAGTTTAGGATTTAGGGTTTAGGTTTTAGGGTTTAGGGTTTAGGGTTTAAGGTTTTAGGGTTTAGGGTTTAGGGTTTTTAGGGTGTAGGGTTTAGGTTTTTTTTTTTTTGGTTTTTTGTTAATAGAGAACAAATTCAAATTCAACATTTCTTCATTTTGATTTCATCGACCAAGTAACACACAAAGTTTTCTAAGACACAAGTGAGGACATAGATAAAAAATGAGCACGCATAGTGCAAATCAAAAACCCTAGATAATTAGAATCGTCTATATTGTAAAGACAGTTCCATAAGCAGCAGATTGGATCAATCGTTCTTCAGTTTCTTTGGTTCCCATCAAAACCACCCCGGCCTCTAGAGTAGCTAGATCCACCATCATATGCCCGATCTCTCCCTCCGCCACCACCATAGTTGTAACCTCCGTTGTTCCTCTTTTCTCCATAATCACCACTGCTCTGACCACCACCTCCATGACCACCAACACCTCTAGATTCCCCACCACCATGATTTTTTAACTTATTTAGTTACCTTAGGTTTAGGTTTAGGGTTTGGGGTTTAGGGTTTAGGGTTTAAGATTTAGGGTTTAGGTTTTAGGGTTTAGGGTTAGGGTGCTTTTAGGGTTTAGGGTTTATGGTTATGGTTTAGGCTCTATGGTTTAGGGATTAGGGTTTTTAAATGATTTATGATTTAGGGTTTAGGGTTAGTTCCATGGTTTAATGTTTAGGGTTTAGGGTTTAGGGTTTAGGATTTAGGGTTTGTAAACTAGTTGGTTTAGGTTTATTTAGTTTATTTTATTTTTTATTTTTATTTAAGTTTATTTTTTAATTTAATTTAGTTTAGTTTATTTTTTTAAGGATTATTTAATTTAGTTTATGTTTTTTATTTTAGTTTATTTTAAAGGTTTAGGTGTAGGTTTAAGTTTTTTCTTAGTTGAGTTTTATTTTTATTTACTTTTTTTGGTTTAGGTTTTATTTTTTATTTTTAGGTTTAGGTTTAGGTTTTAGGTTTTTATTTTAGGTTTATTTTTATGTTTTATTTTTTAATTTAGGATTAGGTTTATTTTTAGTTGATTTTATTTATTTAGTTTAGGTTTAGGTTGAGGTCTAGTTTATTTTAGGCTTAGGTTTTTATTTTATTTATTTTAGTTTAGTTTATTTTACTTTAGGTTTCAATTTATTTTATTTTATTTATTTTATTTTTATTTTAGGTTTAGGTTTGTTTTAGTTAACGGCTTATGTTTACTTTTTTATGTTTAGGTTTTTATTTAATTATCATTTTATTTCATTATATTTTTATTTCATGTTTATTTTATATTTATTAAGATTTCTTATTCTTAGGTTTATTTTATTTTTTAATTTAGTTTTGGTTTTTCTCTATTTTATTTTAGTTTATTTTTTGTTTTTAATTTAATTTAATTTTTATGTTTAGGTTTAGGTTTTAGTTTAGATTTTTATTTTATTTAGGTTTAGGTTTTTTATTTATTTTATTTTTAGGGCTTAATTAGTTTAGGTTTAGGTTTTAAGGTTTTTAGGGTTTATGGTTTATGGTTTAGGGTTTAGGGTTTATGGTTTTATGATTTAGGGTTTAAGGGTTTAGGTTTAGTTTAGTTTAGGGTTTAGGTTTAGTCTTTGCTTTAGCATTTGGTTTAGTTTAGGTTAGTTTTAGGTTAGTTTAGGGTTTAACTTTAGATTTTGATTTAGGCTTTAGAGTTTAGGGTTTAGGTTTATAGTTAGTTGAGATTTAGGGTTTAGGGTATGGTTTAGGGTTTAGGTTAGGGTTAGTTTAGTTAAGTTTAGGGTTTAGGGTTATTTTAGGGTTTAGGGTTTAGGGTTTAGAGTTGTAGGTTTAGGGTTTAGGATTAGTTTTAGGGTTTAGGGTTTATGATTTAGGGTTTAGTGTTTCTTTCAAAACCAAGCAAACCGCAAGTTTACCTAGTTTATTTAATATTTTTTTTTATTTTAGTTTTATTTTATTTTTTATTTTATTTAATCTGGTTTATTTATTTTGTGTTTATTTATTTTAGTTTGTTTTTTAAGTTTGTCTAGTTTTAGGATTATGTTTATTTTTTTAATTTGTGGTTTTTTTAGGTTTAGGTTTTATTTTTTTATTTTAGGTTTACGTTTTAGGTTTTCACCTTAAATTTTTAAAGTTTAGTTTTGTGGTTTTATTTCAGTTTATTTTTTTAGGTTTATTTTTAGTTTATTTTATTTTATTTTGTTTAGGGTTTAGGTTTAGTTTATTTTAGGTTTTAAGTTTCTTTAATTTTAGTTTAGGGTTTAGGTTTTTTTTTTTTTTTAATGTTTTATTTATAGTGTTTATTTGTGTTTCTTTATTTACTTTATCTATTTTATTTTAGGTTTATTCTAGGTTTATTTTATTTTATTTTATGATTAATTTTTATTTTATTTAGGTTATTTATTCTTAGGTTTATTTTATTTTTAGTTAGGTTTTATTTTATCTTTAACTTAGTTTATTTTAGTTTGTAGTTTTATTTCATCTTATTTTTTTTTAGTTTTAGGTTTTTTTTTGGGCCTAGGTTTTATTCTTTCTTTATTCCTTGGATTATTTTATGTTTTAGGCTTTATTTTAGTTTTATTTCATTTTATTAGGTTTATTTATTCCTTATTCTTTCAGTTTAGTTTATTTTAAGTTTATTTATTTTAGCCATGTCTCAGATTTTATTTATCTATTTTAGTTTGGTTTTATTTTATTTATTTTATGTTTAGGTTTATGTTTAAGCCTTTAGTTTAGGATCTTTATATTAGTTTATCTTTATTTATTTTATTTAGGTTCTCAGCCTTTATATTAATCTTATTTGAAGCTCATCGAAATAGTTTAGGTTTTAGCCATTGGTGGGCTCATGGCCTAGGGCTCAGTGGCTTCAGCTTCAGGGCTCATGGTCCTAGGGCTCAGGGTCCATGGCCTAGGGTCAGCCTGAGCTCATGTCAGGCCTAAGCCTAGGGCTCATGCTTGTCCTATGATTTGTAGGTTACCAGTGGCATGGCTCTGCCTAGCATTTGTGCATGGTCTTTAGGCCTAGTGGTCTCATGTTAGCCAGATTCCAGGACCTGCCTTTAGGGCTGGTCAGGGCCGGGGTTAGGGCTTAGGACTGTGACTCAAGGCCCGAGAGTCAGGCCTTGTGGCTCTGTATCAGTGCAGCCTGTGGATTTGTGGTTGTGGCTCAGGTCAGAACTGCGCCTAGGATTTAGGGTTTATGATTGAGGGTTTAGGGTTTAGGGCTTACGATTTAGGGTTTTATTTAAAAAAAACTAAACTTATTGGTTTTGGTGTATTTAGTTTATTTTTTATTTATTTTAGTTTATTTAATTTTTTATTTTTATTTAGGTTTTATTTTTATTTTTATTAAGTTTGGTTTATTTACTTTTATTTAGGTTTTTTATTTTCGTTTATTTTAGGTTTAGGTTTATGTTTATGTTTATTTGTTTAGTTTATTTTTTATTTTAATTTATTTTGTTATGTTTTATTTTTTTTATTTAGTTTAGTTTGTGTATTCTTACTCTTGTTTTAAGGCCTAGTTTAGGTTTATTTTAGTTTATTTTATTTTATTTATTTTATTTTAGGTTTAGTTTATTTTAGGTTTTATTTATTTTAATTTTAACTGATTTTATTTTAGGTTTAGGTTTCTTTAGTTTAGTGTTTTATGTTTTATCTTTATTTATTTTAGGTATTTAGTTTAAGTTTCTTTATTTATTTTATTTTTTTTATATTTTATTATTTTATTTTACATTTAGGTTTTGTTTTATTTAGGTTTTCATTCCAGGTTTATTTTATTTTTAGTTTAAGTTTTATTTATTTAATTATAGTTAATCTTATTATTTACTTTTATTTTAGGTTTTGGCTTCAGTTTAGGTTCCTCATTTTTTATTTTTTTTATTTCTTTGGTTTAGGTTTTTTTATCTTTTTTAGGTTTTATTTAGTTTTATGATTATATATTTTAGCTTTCTGCTTAGGTTTTATATTTTTCATTTTATTGCTCTTGGTTTTCATGGCTTTAGGGCTCAGGGCCTAGGGCCTAGAGTCAGGCTCACTGGCCAGCTCAGGGTTTTAGGGCCTAAAGCCTTGAACTTAGGGTTTAAAGTTTTTTTTTAAATCATGTAAACTGGCAGGTTTAGATTTATTAAGCATGTTTAGTTTATTTTTTTTATATTTTATCTATTATATTTTATTCTTTAGGTTTATCTTTGTTTATTTTAGTTTATTATTAATCCAGGTTTATTTATTTTAAGATAGGTTTTATCTTAGTTAAATCCTTTAAGTTTAAGCTTAGTTTATTTTAGCTGAGTTTATTTTTTTATTTTATTTTTAGGAGTTTGTGGGTTTTATTTTTTTAGGTTCTTAGGTTTTATTATATTTTTTGTTTAGGTTTTAGGTTTTATTTTAGGTTTATTTTTAGGTTTTATTTTTAGTTTAGGTTTAGGTTTATTTTATTTTATTTTATTTTATTTTGTGGATTAGGTTTAGGTTTTATTTATTTTAGTTTAGGTTTAGTTTATTTTATCTATTTATTTTAATTTTTTTAGGTTTAGGTTTTATTTTTTTTGTTTATTTTAGGTTTATTTTAGGTTTAGGTTTCACTTTAGTTTTATTTTATTTTATTTTATTTTATTTTTTATTTTACTCTTAAGCTATTATATTTAGGTTTTTATTCTTAGGTTTATTTTAGTTTTTAGTTTAATTTAGGTTTTATTTATTTGATTTTAGTTTATATGTATTTATTTATTTTATTTTATTTTTGGGTTTAAGTTTAGGTTTTAGTTTATGTTAATATTTTATTTTATTTCATTTAGGTTTAGGTTTTTTTATATATTTTATTTTTAGCTTTTATTTGGTTTAAGTTAAGTTTTTAAGGTTTATAAGGTTTAGGGTTTAAGCATCAAGGTTTAGGGTTTAGGGTTTAGTGTTTAGTCTTTATGCTTTAGGGTTTATGGTTTAGGGTTTCGGGTTAGCTTAAGGTTTATGGTTAGTTTAGGGATCTGGGTTTACGCTTTTTAGTTTTTAGGATTTAGGGCTTAGGGTTAGTTTAGAGTTTAGGGTTTAGGGTTTAGGATTTAGGGTTGTAGGTTTAGGGCTCCTTTTTTTTTTTAATTATGTAAGCCGGTAGGTTTGGGTTTATTTAGTTTATTTAGTTTATTTTTTATTTATTTTAGTTTATTCTATTTTTCATTTTTATTTTGGTTTTTATCTATATTTAGTTTTGTTTATATTTTTTAGGTTTATTTATTTTAGTTTAGGTTTTTATTTTAGAATATTTTTTAGGTTTAGGTTTAGGTTTATGTTTATTTTTTAGTTTAGTATTATTTTTATTTTATTTTATATGTTTGGTTTTATTTTTTATTTTTAGGTTTAAGTTTTTATTTTATTCTTTGAGGTTTATTTTTAGATTTTATTTTTTAATTTAGGCTTAGGTTTATTTTTAGTTAATTTTATTTTATTCCGTTTAGAGTTTAGGTTTAGTTTTTTTTAGGTTTATGTTTAGGTTTTACTTATTTTAGATTAATTTATTTTAGTTTAGGTTTAGGTTTATTTTATTTTGTTTTATTTTAGGTTTAGTTCTTTTATTATTTATTTTTTTTATATTTTAGGTTTATTTTTTTTTTAAGTTTAGGTTTTATAGTTTTATTTTATTTAATTTTAGGTTTATTTTATTTTATTTACATTTAGTTTTATTATATTTTATTTTATTTTAGGTTTATTGTATTTTAGTTTATGTTTTATTTATCTTTAATTTAGTTTAGTTTTATTTTATTTTATTTTATTTTAGGCTCAGGTTTAGGTTTAGCCTAGGTTTTAGGAGTTTAGGGTCATGGTCAGAGTAGTGCATGGGTTTAGGGTGCAGGTCAGGGTTATAGGTTAGTTGTGGAAGGTGGAGATGTATGTTGTGGTTGGTTTAGTGTTTAGCGTTTAGGGTTTAGGGTTTTGGGTTTAGGGTTTTAGGGTTTTAGGGTCTAGAGTTTAAGATTTAGGGTTGTAAGTTTAGGATTTAGGATTAGGGTTTTTTTTCTATTTTTTATTTTTTATTTATTTTTATGATTTAGGGTTTAGCGTTTAGGTTTTAGATTTAAGGTTCATGTTTTAGTTTAGTGTTTAGGTTTTAAGTTTTGGGTTCAAGTTTTAGTTTAATGTTTAGGGTTTTTTGTTTTTTTAATAGAGAACAAATTTAGATTAAACATTTTTTCTTTGATTTCATCAACTAAGTAACACACCAAGTTTTCTAACATACAAGCGATGATATAGATCAAAAATGAGAATGCATAAAGTAAATCAAAAACCCCAGATAGCTAGAACTGTCTCTACTAAAAGACCCAATTCCATAAGCATAGATCGATAATCGCTTCAATTTCTCCAGCTCATGTAACCACCCGCCTCTTGAGTAGTGGGATCCATCATCATATCCCAGATCTTTCCCTCCGACACCACCACATCTGTAACCTCCATCGCTCCTCCTACCTCCATAACAACCATTGCTCCAACCACCACCCCCATATCAACCACAGCCTCTAGATTCCCCACCACCACTATGGTAATCGCCGCCTCCACCTTTGCCTCCACCGCCAGATCTAAACTGAGTAAGGTTGATGGTTATGTTCTTGCCGCCAAGGTTTTGCACATAATTAGGGTTTAAGTGTAGGTTTAGGTTTACTAGGTTTTAGGGTTTATGTTTATTTTTAAATTTATTTAGTTAGTTTAGGTTTAAATTTAGGGTTTTGGTTTTAGGGTTTAGGGTTTAGTGTTAGGGTTTAGGGTTTAGGGTTTAGAGAGGTGGTTGTGGAGTTTAGAGGGAGTGTGGTAGTGTTGCAGTTTAGAGTTTAGGGTTTAGGGCCTGGGTTTTAGGTCAAAGATTTTAGGGTTTAAAGTGGGGTCACGCCTTTAGGTTTATGGAGGTGGCCCAGGGGCCTAGGATCTTTTAGGGTCCGTGATTTAGGTCAGTAGGAGGGGGGTCAGGTTTACAGGTCTGTTGTAGTAAGGTTTAGCATTTAAGATTTAGGTTTTAAGGTTTTTTAAGTTAAGTAAACTAGTAGATTTAGGTTAATTTTTTATTTTTATTTAGTTTAATTTATTTAATTTAGTTTAGGTTTTTTTTTAAGGCTTAGGCTTAGGTTTATGTTTTAGTTGAGTTTTTTATTTTTTTTATTTTTTAGGTTTAGGTTTTTAGGTTTTTAGGGTTTAGGGTATAGGGTTTAATGTTTTAGTATTTAGGGTTTAATGTTTAGGCTTTATGGTTTAGTGTTCTTACTGTTTGGGGTTTAAGGTTATAGGTTTAGGGTTTAGGGTTGGTTTTAGGGTTAGGGATTTTTTTTTTATTTTTTAAATTTTTTCTTAAATTTTTTTAAATTTTTAGGGTTTAGGGTTAAGGTTTAGGTTTAGGGTTTAGGTTTTAGGTTTAGGGTTCATGTTTTTGTTTAAGGTTTCTTTTTTATGTTTAAAAGAGAACAAATTTATATTCAACATTTCTTCTTTTCGATTTCATCGATCATGTAACACACCAAATTTTCTAAGACACAAGCCATGACATAGATAAAGAATGAGCACGCATAGAGCAAATAAAAACCCTAGAAAACTTGAACCATCTCTACTGTAAAGACATAGTTCCAAAAGTTGTAGATCAGATCGACCATTCTTTAATTTCTCAAATTCCCATTAGAACCACCCTTGCCTATCGAGTAGCGGGATCCACCATTGTATCCCCGATCTCTCCCTTGCCACTACCAGTTGTAACCTCTATCACTCCTCCCGCCTCCATAACCACCACTGCTCTGACCACCACCTCCAAAGCTCCCACCACCACTATAATAATCGCTTCATTCGCCTTTGCTTCCACCATTAGATCTAGACTGAGCCTTGTTGATGGTGATATTCCTACCATCAAGGTTCTACCCATTCTTAGGGTTTAGGTTTAGGTTTATTAGGTTTTAGTGTTTAGGTTTATTTTTTAATTTATTTAGTTAATTTAGGTTTAGGTTTAGAGTTTGGGGTTTAGGGTTTAGGGTTTAGGGCTAGGGTTTAAGGTTTAGGGTTTAGCATTTAGGGAATAGGGTTTATGGTTTACGGTTTAAGGTTTAGGGTTTTAGGGTTTATGCTTTTATTGTTTAAGCTTTTAGGGTTTAGCATTGTTTAGGGTTTAGGGTTGTAGGTTTAGGGTTTAGGATTTAGGGTTTAAGGTTTTTTTTCTTTTTCTAAATTAGGTAAATCGGTAGGTTTAAGTTTATTTAGTATATTTAGTTTATTTTTTATATATTTTAGTTAACTTATATTTTTTATTTTTATTTAGGTTTATTTTTTTTATTTAGTTTAGTTTATTTATTTTGGGTTAATTTATTTTAATTTAGGTCTTATATTTTAGTTTATTTTTTAGGTTTTGATTTAGGTTTAGGTTTAATTTTTAGTTGACTTCTATTTTTATTTTATTTTTTTGGTTTATATTTTATTTTTAGGTTTAGGTTTAAGTATTTTTTTAGGTTTAGGTTTTAGGATTTTATTTTAGGTATATTTTTAGGTTTTAGGTTTTTATTTTAAGTTTATTTTATTTTATTTTAGGTTTATTTTATTTTTATTTTGTTTTAGGTTTAGAATTTTTTTTTAATTTAGGGTTTATGTTTTATTTTTTATTTTTAAATTTATTTTTTAGGTTTAGGTTTTTAATTAATTTTTATTTTATTTTATTCTTATTTTACGTGCAAATTTATTTTTTTAGGTTTTTTATTCTTAGGTTTATTTTATTTTTTAGTAAAGTTTACATTTTTTATTTATTTTATTTTAGTTTATTTTTATTAGTTTATTTTATTTTATTTTCAAGTTTTTTTATGTTTTGGTTTAGGTTTTTATTTTATTTTGTTTTTTATTAAATTTAGGTATATATATATATATATATATATATATATATATATATATATATATATATATATATATATATATATATATATATATATATTAGGTTTTATTTAGTTTAGGATTATGTTTTTAGGTATTTAGGGTTGATGGTTTAGGGTTTCTGGGTTTATGGTTTTAAGGTTTAAGGTTTAGGATTTTGGATTAGGGCTTAGGGTTTAGGATTTAAGTTTTAGGGTTTATGATGTTTAGGGTTTAGGGTTTAGGGTTCAGGATTAGTTTATAGTTTAGGGTTTAGGGTTTTAGGGTTTAGACTTAGGGTTTAGTATTTTTAGGGTTTAGGATTAGTTTTGAGTTTAAGGTTTTTGATTTTAGAGTTTTGGGTTTAGGGTTTAGGGTTTGGGGTTACGGTTAGGGTTTAGGGCTTAGGGTTTAGGGTTTAGGGTTTAGGGTTTAGGGTTTTTTAGAGTTTTGGGTTGTTAGTTTAGGGTTGTTGGTTTAGGGTTTAGGGTTTAGGGTTTAGGGTTTAGGGTTCAAGGTTTAAGGTTTAGGATTTAAGATTTAAGTTTTATTGTTTAGAGTTTTTAAAAAAAATTAAGTAAACTGGTAGGTTTAAGTTTATTTATTTTATTTAGTTTATTTTATATTTATTTTAGTTTATTTTATTTTTTTATTTTTTATAAGTTTAATTTTTATTTTTATTTACTTTAGTTTATTTATTTTAAGTTTATTTATTTTAGTTCAGGGTTGGGGTTTTTTTTATTAGTTTTATTTTTTTTATTTTTTTATTTTTTTAAATTAAGTAAACTAATAGGTTTATATTTAATTAGTTTATTTTTATTTATTTTAATATATTTTATTTTTATTTTCATTTAGTTTACTTTATTTGTTTTAGGTTTATTTATTTTAGTATAGGCTTTTTATTTTTGTTTATTTTTTAGGTTTAGGTTTAGGTTTAGGTTTATTTACAGAGTTTAGTTATTTCTATTTATTTTTAGGTTTAGGTTTTACATTTTATTTTGTGTTTAGGGTTTTTATTTTATTTTTTTAAGTTTAGGTTATAGAATTTTATTTTAGGTTTATTTTTAGGTTTTACTTTTAGGTTAAGTTTAGGTTTATTTTTATTTTATTCTATATTATTTTATTTATGTTTAGGTTTAGCTTTAGTTTTTTTTATTTTAGTTTAGTTTATTTTAGTTTAGCTTTAGATTTTTAAATTTAATGTTTAGGTTTTATATTTTATTTATTTTTTGGTTTATTTTTTAGGTTTAGGTTTTTATTTAGTATTTACTTTATTTTATTTTAGTTAATTTTATTTTTATTTTATGTTTAATTTTTATTTTTTTAGTTTTAATTTTATTTTATATTTAGTTTTTTATTCTTAGGTTTATTTTCTTTTATAGTTTAGTTTAGGCTATTATTTATTTTAATTTAGCCTATTTTGATAATCTTATTTTATTTTATTTTTAGGTTTAGGTTAAGGTTTTAGTTTAAGTTTTTATTTTATTTTATTTATTTATTTAGGTTTAGGTTTTTTTTATTTAATTTTTATGTTTTATTTAGTTTAGGGATAGGAGGTTTTAGGTCAGGGTTTAGGGTTTAAGATTTTAGGGTTTAGGGTTTAGTGCTTAGGGGCCTGGGTTTGTTAGTTTAGTGGCTCACGATTAGGGGTCAGGCCTGTGGTCAGTTTAAGGTAAGAGTTATGGTTAGGGTTTTAGGTTTTAATGTGTGGTTTCAGTGGCCCAAGATTTGGGTTTAGGGTAGTTTAGGGTTTAAAGTTTAGGGGCCAGAGTCCGAGCCCAGGGTGTGAGCCGGGTGGTTAGGTTTAGGGTTTATGGCCCAACACTCCATGGCCCAGGATTTAGTTAGTTTATGGTTTAGATTTAAGGTCTACGCCAGGATTGAGGGCCTGGTTGGCTCAGCCTAGGTGTTTAGTCATTAGAGGTTTTCTTTTATTTTATTTTTCATGTTATCGTTTATGTTTTGGCATATCATTTATTTTTAGTTTATTTAGCTCAGCTCAGTTTGGTTTAGGTCAGTGGTTAGTAGTGTTTCAGGGTTAAAGGCTTAGGGCCTGGGGCCTGCAGGTTGGAGGTTTGGGTTTAGGGCCCAGGGAGTGGGGCTGGCTCAGTAGGTTTAGGATTTAGGATTTAGTGCTCAGTTTAGTGAGTTTAGGAGGGTTTTATGGGTTTAGGTTTAAGGTTTAGTGTTTAGGTTTAGGATTTAGGGTAGGGTGCAGGTCACTTTAGGGTTTAGTGTAGGGTTTTTTTATTTTTATTCTTTATTTTTTATTTTAGTTAACTTAAGTAAATTAGTAGGTTTAGGTGTTTTTAGTTTATTTAGGTTATTTTTTATTTATTTCAGTTATTTATTTATTTTTTGTTTAGGTTTATTTTATTTTTTTTAGTTTAGTTCACTTATTTTAGGTTTATTTATTTAGTTTAGGCTTTTTATTTTAGTTTATTTTTGAGGTTTGGGTTTAGGTTTAGGTTAATTTTTTAGTTTAGTTTTATTTTTATTTTATTTTTAGGTTTAGGTTTTATTTCTTATTTTTAGGTTTAGGTTTAGGTTTTTATTTTCTTTTTTTAGGTTGAGGTTTTAGGTTTTATTTTACGTTTACTTTTAGGTTTTATTATTTTTGTTTAGGTTAAAGTTTATTTTTAGTTTGTTTTATTTTATTTAGTTTAGGTTTAGTTTTAGGTTTAGGTTTTATTTATTTTAGTTTAGTTTATTTTAGTTTAGGTTTAGTTTATTTTATTTTTATTTTAGGTTTAGGTTTTTTTTAGTTTAGTGTTTAGGTTTTATTTTTTATTTATTTTTAGGTTCAATTTTTTGGTTTATTTTTTAAGTTTAGGTTTTTATTTACTTTTAATTTTATTTTATTTTAGGTTTAGTTTTTATTTTATTTAGGTTTGGTATTTTCTTAATTTATTTTAGGTTTTGATTTATTTTATTTTAGTTTATTTTTATTTTTTATTTTATTTTCATTTTAGTGTTTAGGTTTATCTTTATCTTTTTATTATATTTTATTTTGGTTTAGGTTTTTAATTTATTATATTTTTATGTTTTATTTAGTTTAGGTTTAAGTTTTTAGCTTATTAAGTTTGAGGGTTTAGGGTTTAGGGTTTAAGGTTAGTTTAAGGTTTTTTTTTGTCGGGTTTGGCATTTAGGGTTTAGGGTTTAGGGTTTAGGGTTTATGGTTTAGAGTTCTAGGGTTTAGGGTTTATGGTTTAGGGTTTAATGTTTTTATGGTTTAGGGTTTAGGTTTTAGGATTAGTGTTCAGGTTTTAGTTTAGGGTTTTTTCTTAATAGAAAATAAATTCACATTCAGCATTTCTTCATTTCAATTTCATCAACTAAGTAACACACCAAGGTTTCTAAGACACAAGTGATGACATAGATAAAAAATGAGCACACATAGAGCAAATCAAAAACCCTAGATAACTAGAACTGTCTTAACTATAAAGACAGTTCCATAAGTAGCACGGATCAGCTGATCATTAATTTCTCCAATTCCCATCAGAACCACCCTAGCCTCTCGAGTAGCGGGATCCACCATCATATCCCTCCGCCACCACCATGACAATAACCTCAGTCACTCCTCCCACCTCGATAACCACCACTGCTCCGATTGTGACTTCCATATCCACCAGTACCTCCAAATCCCCCACCACCACTGTGATAACCACCGCCTCTGTTTACGCCTCCAATACTAGATCAAGACTGAGCATAGTTGACAGTGATGTTCCTACTGTCAAGGTTCTACCCATTCTTAGGGTTTAAGTTTATTCGATTTTAGGGTTTAGGTTTATTTTTTAATTTATTTAATTACTTTATGTTTAGGTTTAAGGTTTGGTGTTTAGGGTCTAGGGTTTAGGGTTTAGGATTTTGGGTTAGGGTTTAGGGTTTGGGTTTTATGGTTTAGGATTTAGTGCTTACGGTTTTAGGGTTTATGCTTTTAGTTTTTATGGTTTACCGATAGGGTTTAGGTTTTAGGGATTTTTAGGGTTTAGGGTTTAGGGTTGTAGGTTTTGGGTTTAGAGTTTACGGTATTGGATTTAGGGTTTAAGGTTTTATTAAATTAAGTAAATTGATAGGTTTAGATTTATTTAGTATATTTAGTTTATTTTTTATTTATTTTAGTTTACTTTATTTTTTATTTTTATTTAGGATTACTTTTTATTTCTACTTAGTTTAGTTTATTTATTTTAAGTTTATTTATTTTAGTCTAGGTTTTTTATTTCACTTGATTTTTTTAGGTTTAGGTTTATGTTCATTTTATTTTTAAGTTGAGTGTTATTTTTATTTTCTTTTTTTGGTTTAGGTTTTATTTTTTAATTTCAGATTTAAGTTTAGATTTTTATTTTAGTTTTTTTACATTTAGGTTTTAGGTTTTTATTTTTAGGTTAATTTTTTGGTTTTATATTTTTGATTAGGTTTAGGTTTATTTTTAGTTTATTTTATTTTATTCTATTTAGGGTTTAGGTTTAGTTTATTTTAGGTCTAGGTTTAGGTTTTTTTTATTTTATGTTTAGGATTAAGTTTTATTTATTTTAGTTTAGTTTACTTTAGTTTAGGTTTAGGTTTTTCTTTTTTTATTTATTTTAGGTTTAAATTTATTTTAGTTTAGGGTTTAGGTTATATTTTTAATTTATTTTTAGGTTTTATTTATAGGTATATTTTTTAGGTTTAGGTTTTCATTTAGTTTATATTTTATTTCATTATAGGTTGATTTTATTTAAGTTTTTTAATCTTTGGTTTATTTTATTTTTTAGTTTAGTTTAGGTTTTCACTTATTTTATTTTATTTTATTTTTATTTTTTTATTTTAGTTTTTTTAGGTTTTGATTTTGGTTTTGATTTATATTTTATTATTTTATTTTACTTAGGTTTGGGTTTATTTATTTATTTTATTTTTAGGATTTTAGTTTAGGTTTAGGTTTTTAGGTATTTAGGTTTTTAGGGTTTAGGGTTTAAGGTTTAGAGTTTATAATTTTTGGGTTTAGGGTTTTAGGGTTTAGGGTTTAGGGTTTAGGGTTCAAAGTCACTGGGTTAGGGTTGGTAGGGTTTAGGATTTATGGCCTGGGTTTTGGTTTAGTTTGGGTTTTGTGTTTTAAGGTATAGGGTTAATTTAGAGTTTAGGGTTTAGGGTTTTAGGGTGTCGGGTTTAGGGTTAAGCTTAGGTTTTAGGGTTTAGCATTTAAGGTTTAGAGTTTAAGGTTTAGGGTTTAGGGTTTAAGATTTTGGTTATAGTTTCTGGATTTAGGGTTTAGGATTTAGGGTTTTTTTAAGATTAAGTAAACTAGTAGGTTTAGGTTTATTTAGTTTATTTTTTGTTTATTTTATTTATTTATTTTAAGTTTATTTATTTTAGTTTAGATTTTTAGATTTAGTTTATTTTTTAGGTTTAGGTTTAGGTGTTTATTTATTTCTTATTTTAGTTTTATTTTTATTTAATTTTTTGAGTTTAGGTTTTATTTTTTATTTTTAGGTTTGGGTTTAGGTTTTTATTTTTTTTTTAGGTTTAGGTTTTATGTTTTTATTTTAGGTTTCTTTTTAGGATCTATTTTTTAGTTTAGGATTATGTTTATTTTAGTTTATTTTATTTTATTTAGTTTTTTTAGGTTTAGTTTATTTTAGGTACGTTTAAGTTTAGGTTTTATTTATTATAATTTAGTTTATTTTAGTTTAGGTTTATTATTTTATTGTTTATTTTAGGTTTAGTTTTTTTTAATTTTAGGGTTTATTTTTCCCATTTTTTTATTTTAGGTTTTTTTTAAATTTATCTTTATTTAGTTTGGTTTTATTTTATTTTAGGTTTATTTTATTTATTTGTTTTATTTATTTAGGTTTTATTATTTTAGGTTTATTTATTTTTTTTTAATTTAAGTTTTATCTACTTTTTTTGTTTATTTTTAGTTTTTATCTTATAATTTTGTTAGGTTTTAGTTTAGGATCTTATTTATTTCTTAGGTTTTGGTTTTATTTATTTTATTTTAGGTTTTATTTAGTTTAGCATTTTGGATTTTAGGTTTAGGACCCAGGTAGGGTTCAGTTTGTGGTTTGGGTTTTTGGGTTTAGGGTTTTAGGGTTTGTGGCTCAGTTAGGGTTTTAGTTGGCTTATAAGGTTTAGGGTTTTGGTTTAGTGTTTAGGGTTAGTTTATGATCTGGGTTTTCAGAGTTTTTTATTATTACTCACTTGGCCTGTTTAGGGTTTAGGATTAGGGTTTAGGTTTAAGGCACTGCTGCTCCATGATTTAGGGTTTAGGGTTGTAAGTTTAGAGTTTATGGTTAAGGGTTAGTTTTAGAGTTCAAGGTTTAGGCTTTAGGCTTTAGGATTTAAGGTTTAGGGTTCAGGGTGTAGTGCTTAATGGTTTTTTAATTTTTTAAGTAAATTGGTAGGCTTAGGTTTATTTATTTTATTATTTATTTATTTCTTTTAATTTTTATTTAGGTTAATTTTTTATTTTTATTTAGTTTAATTTATTTATTGTATTTTTATTTAGTTTAGTTTAGGTTTTTTATTTTAATTTATTTTTTTTTATTTAGGTTTAGCTATATGTTTATTTTTTTAGTTTAGTATATTTTTATTTTATTTTTAAGGTTTAGGTTTTTTAATTTATTTTTAGGTTTAGGTTTATGTTTTTATTTTATTTTTTTAGGATTAGGTTTTAAGTTTTTATTTTAGGTTTACTTTTGGGTTTTATTTTTTAGTTTAGGTTTAGGTTTATTTTTAATTTATTTTATTTTATTTAGTTTATATTTAGGTTTAGTTTATTTTAGGTTTAGGTTTAGCTTTTATTTATTTTGGTTTAGTTAATTTTAGTGAAGGTTTAGGTTCATTTTATTTTTATTTTAGGTTTAGGATTTTTTTTAGTTTAGGGTTTAGGTTTTAGTTTAATGTTTATTAGTTAGTTATTAGTTTTTTTTTGTTTAGGTTTATTAGTTTAGATTATTATTATTATTATTTTAATTATTTATTCTTATTTTGGGGTTTATTTGGTTTTAGGTTTAGTGTTTATTTTGGGTTTATTGGAGTTATTTTGGTTTAGAGTTTCTCAATTTAGTTTTAATTTTTGGTTTTTATTTAGTTTTAGTTTGTGGGGGTTTTATTAGTTTTAGTAAGGTTTATAGTTTAGCTATTCCTTAGTTATTAGTTTAAGGTTTGTTTTTGGTTTTGGGTTTTATCAGGTTTATTTTTAGTTTTTAGTTTTTTAGTTTTTTCTTAGTTTAGTTAGTTATTAGGTTTTAGGGTTCATTTTTAGTTTAGTTTATTAGTTTAGGGGTTTTATGATTTTAGTTTTGTTTAATTTTAGTTTTTAGTTTAGTTATTATTGGTTTCATTAGTTTGGTTTTATTAGTTTAGGTTTTAGTTTTATTATTTATTAGTTTATTAGTATTATTATTATTATTATTATTATTTTATTTATTAGTTTAGTTTATTTATTAGGTTTTTATGGTTTTAGTTAGTTTAGTTATTATTATTAGTATTAGTTATTTTTTTGTTTAAGTTTTTATGTTTATTATTTTATTATTATCCATTTAGTTAGTTTTATTAGTTTTATTAGATATTATTATTATTATTTATTATTAGTAATTTTATTCTCTGCTAGGTTTTAGGGGTTAACCAAGGCATAGGGTTAGATCAGGGTTTGGCTCATATGGCACGAGTGGCCTAGGGTTTTTTAGGGTTTAGAGGATTTAGGTTTAGGGGCCCAGGGCAGATCTGGGGTCCCAGGCTCAGGGCCTGGGGCCAGGGTCAATTTAAGTTAGGGTTAAGGTGTGGCCTGGGGCCAGGGGCCCAAGACTTTAGGGTTTAGTGGTTAACCTTTTAGGTTTGCAAGGTCACAACTCAGGCTCATGGCCCAGGTTTAAGGCCTGTGGGTTTAGGGTTTGGGTAGGCCCAGTGGTTTGGAGTGGGTCTAGGGTTTGTAGGGCCTTCAGGGTAAAACCAGGGTTTAGGTTTTAAATTTAGTAAAACCAGTAGATCTAATTTTATTTTATTTAGTTTAATTTATTTATTTTAGTTTAGGTTTAGGCTCAGCCAGGTTTATGTGCCTGAGTTTTATTTTATTTTATTTTTTGTGCCCAGGCTTTTAGACTCTAGGGTGGCTCAGGTGGGTTGGCCTGGGGGTTTGAGTTTTAGCATTTAGGGTTTAGTGTTTAGGCTTTATGGTTTAGTGTTTTTAGGATTTAGGGTTTAGGGTTTATTATTTAGGGTTTGGATTTTGGGTTAGGTTTGGGTTTATGTTTGGTTTTAGGTTTAGGTTATACGGTTAGGGATTTTTTAAAATTTTTTAAATTTTTTCTTAAATTTTATTTTTTTATTTTTAATGTTTAGGGTTAAGGTTTTGATTTAGGGTTTAGGTTTTAGGTTTAGGGTTCAAATTTTTGTTTAAGGTTTCTTTTTTGTGTTTTAAAGGGAACAAATTCATCTTCAATATTTCTTCTTTTTGATTTCATCGACCATGTAACACACCAAGTTTTCTAAGACACAGGCGATGACATATATAAAGAATGAGCTAGCATAGAGCAAATAAAAACCCTTGATAACATAAACCATCTCTACTATAAATACACAGTTCTATAAGTTGCAGATCAGATCGGCCAGTCATCAATTTCTCTAGTTCCCATTAGAACCACCCTCGCCTATCGAGTAGTGGGATCCTCCATCGTATCCCCGATCTCACCCTCCGCCACTACCACGGTTGTAACCTCCATCACTCCTCCCGCATCCATAACCACCACTGCTCTGACCACCACCTCCATATCCACCAGCACCTCTAGATGCCCCCACCACCACTGCGATAACCGCTCCATCCGCCTTTGCCTCCATCGTTAGATCTAGACTGAGCCTGGTTGATGATGATATTCCTACCGTCAAGGTTTTGACCATTCTTAGGGTTTAGGTTTAGGTTTATTAAGTTTTAATGTTTAGGTTTATTTTTAAATTTATTTAGTTACTTTAGGTTTAGGTTTAGAGTTTGGGGTTTAGGGTTTAAGGTTTAAAGTTAGGGTTTAGGGTTTATGGCTTAGGGTTTAAGGTTTAGGGTTTTAGGGTTTATGCTTTTAGTGTTTAAGCTTTTAGGGTTTAGCATTTTCTAGGGTATGGGGTTTAGGGTTGTAGGTTTAGGGTTTAGGATTAGGGCATAAGGTTTTTTTTCTTTTTCTAAATTAAGTAAATAGATAGGTTTAGGTTTATTTAGTATATTTAGTTTATTTTTTTTATATTTTATTTTATTTATATTTTTTATTTTTATTTATGTTTATTTTTTATTTTTTATTTAGTTTAGTTTATTTATTTTAGGTTAATTTATTTTAGTTTAGGTATTATATTTTAGTTTATTTTTTAGGTTTAGATTTAGGTTTAGGTTTAATTTTTAACTGACTTTTATTTTTATTTTATTTTCTAGGTTTAAGTTTTATTTTTTATTTTTTATTTTTAGGTTTAGGTTTTAGGTTTTTATTTTAGGTTTATTTTTAGGTTTTAGGTTTTTATTTTATGTTTATTTTATTTTAGGTATAGGTTTATTTTATTTTTGTTTTAGGTTTAGATTTTTTTTTTAATTTAGGGTGTGTGGGTTTAGGTGATTAGTTAGTTTAGGGTTTAGGGTTTAAGGTTTAGACCCAGGATTTAGCATTTTTAGGGTTTAGGATTAGCCCAGAGTTTTTGATTTTAGAGTTTGGGTTAGTGGTTAGGTAGGGTTTTGGGTTATTAGTTTAGGGATGTATGTTTACGGTTTAGGGTTAGTTTTAGGGTTTAGGGTTTAAGGTTTAGGGTTTAGCTTTTAGGATTTATGGTTTAGGGTTTAGAGTTTCTAAAAAAAAGTAAGTAAACTTGTAGGTTTAGGTTTATTTATTTTATTTTATATTTATTTTAGCTTATTTTATTTTTTATTTTTTATAAGTTTATTTTTTATTTTTTATAAGTTTATTTTTTTTATTTACTTTAGTTTATTTATTTTAAGTTTATTTATTTTAGTTTAGGGTTGGGTTTTTTTATTAATTTTATTTTTTTAAAATTAAGTAAACTGGTACGTTTAGATTTAATTAGTTTATTTAGTATATTTTTTATTTATTTTAATATAATTTATTTTTATTTTCATTTAGTTTAGTTTATTGATTTTAAGTTTATTTATGTTAGTATAGACTTTTTATTTTTCTTTATTTTTAGGTTTAGGTTTAGGATTCGATTTATTTCATAGTTTAGTTATTTATGTATTTTATGTTTTAAGTTTAGGTTTTTCTTTTATTTTTATGTGTAGGTTTAGGTTTTTATTTTATTTTTTTAGGTTTAGGTTTTAGAATTTTATTTTAGGTTTATTTTTAGGTTTTACTTTTTAGTTTAAGTTTAAGTTTATTTTTATTTTATTTTATATTATTTTATTTAAGTTTAGGTTTAGCTTTAGGTTTTTTTTATTTTAGTTTAGGTTTTTTAAATTTTTAGATTTTTTCAATTTAAGGTTTAGGTTTAATTTTTTATTTATTTTTAGGTTCCATTTTTTGGTTTATTTTTTAGGTTTAGGTTTTTATTTAGTTTTTATTTTATTTTATTTTATGTTAATTTTATTTTTATTTTATGTTTAATTTTTATTTTTTTAGTTTTAATTTTATTTTACATTTAGTTTTTTATTCTTAGATTTATTTTATTTTATTGTTTAGTTTTGGCTTTTATTTATTTTAATTTAGTTTATTTTTATTTATTTTATTTTATTTTTAGGTTTAGGTTAAGGTTTTGGTAGGTTTTTATTTTATTTTATTTATTTTTTTAGGTTTAAGTTTTTTTTTTATTTTATTTTTATGTTTTATTTAGTTTAGGCTTAGGTTATAGGTTTTCAGGTTTTTTGGGTTTAGGGGTTAGAGTTTAAGATTTCAGAGTTTAGTGTTTAGTTTTTAGTGTTTAGGGTCTTATGTTTAGTATTTAGGGTTTAGGGTTTAAGATTTTAGGGTTAGCTTAGTGTTTAGGGTTAGTTTAAGGTTTAAGGGTTAGGGTTAGTGTTTTTAGGTTTTAGGTTTAGGCTTATTTCTTAGTTTAGTTATTTTTCTATTTTATTTTTTAGGTTTATGTTTTATTTTTTATTTTTAGGTGTAGGTTTAGGTTTTTATTTTATTTTTTTAGGTTTAGGTTTTAGATTTTTATTTTAGGTTTATTTTTAGGTTTTACTTTTTAGTTTTAGTTTAGGTTTATTTTTATTTTATTTTATTTTATTTTATTTTTCTTTGGTTTAGGTTTAGGTTTAGATTATTTTGGGTTTAGCTTTAGGTTTTATTTATTTTAGTTTAGTTTATTTTAGTTTAGGTTTGAGTTTAGCTTTAGATTTTTTTTAGTTTAGGGTTTAGATTTTATTATTTATTTATTTTTAGGTTTTATTTTTTGGTTTTTTTAAGCTTAGGTTTTTATTTAGTTTTTATTTTATTTTATTTTAGGTTAATTTTTTTTTATATTAAGTTTAATTTTTATTTTTTTAGCTTTCATTTTATTTTACATTTAGTTTTTTATTCTTAGGTTTATTTTATTTTATAGTCTAGTTTAGGCTTTTATTTATTTTAATTTAGTCTATTTTTATTTTCTTATTTTATTTTATTTTAGGTTTTTTTAGTTTAGGTTTAATTTAATTTATTTTTTAAGATTAGATTTATTTATTTTATTTTATGTTTTATTTAGTTTAGGTTTAGGTTTAAGTTTTAGCATTTGGCCTAGGGTTTAGGCCCAAGATCTTTAGAGTTAGAGTAGCTTAGTGTTTAGGTTTAGGTTTGTTTGTAGTATTTAGGGTGGTAAGATCCAGGTCTGGGGCTCAGGGTTGGGAGTAGGAGTTAGAGGGTTAGGTTTTAATGAGGGTCATTGGGCTCAAAGATTTAGGGTCAGGATCTTAGGTTTAGGGTTTAGAGTTTAGGAATTTAGAGGGCCCAGGGCTTAGTGAGCAGGCCTGGGCCAGCTTAGTGGTTTGGTTTGGGTTTAGGGTTTAGGGCCCAGTGTAGGCTCATTTAAAGTTTTAGGCCCAGTGTGCATCGGTTTAGGTCATTGGGTAGGGTTTTAAGGCCAGGACTGAGGGCCTGGTTAGGTTGAAGTTTAGTTTAGTGAGGCCTCTCTTTATCTTAGTTTCTATTTAGGTTTTTTGGTCATTTATTTTAGGTTATTTAGTTTAGGTTTTTAGGTTTTAGTTTTAGGGTTTGGTTTAGGTTTAGGATTAACAGGTAGGGTTTAGTGTTTTCAGCTTTTGGATTTAGGGTTTAGGGTTTTAGGATTCTGATTTAGCCTTTAATGTTTAGGGTAGGTTGTTTCTTGGTCAGGGTAGGTTAGGTTTAGGATATGGTAGGGTCAGGTTTAGGGCTCAGGGTAGGGTTATATTTTTTTTTATTTTATTCTTTTATTTTTTATTTTAGTTAAACTAAACTAGTATTTATTTATTTTATTTAGGTTATTTTTTTTAGTTTAGTTTTTATTTATTTATTTTTATTTATGTTTATTTTTATTTTTATTTAGTTTAGTTTACTTATTTTAGGTTTATTTATTTTAGTTTATGCTTTTTATTTTAGTTTATTTTTTAGGTTTAGATTTAAGTTTAGGTTTATTTTTTAGTTTAGTTTTATTTTAATTTTAATTTTTAGGTTTAAGTTTTATTTCTTATTTTTAGATTTAGGTTTAGGTTTTTATTTTGTTTTTTGAGGTTTAGGTTTTAGGTTTTTATTTTAGGTTTATTTTTAGCTTTTAATTTTTTTTTTAGGTTTAAGTTCATTTTTAGTTTATTTTATTTTATTTAGGTTAGGTTTAGGTTTAGATTTAGGTATTTTTATTTTAGTTTAGTTTATTTTAGTTTAGATTTAAGTTTATTTTATTTTTATTTTAAGTTTAGGGTTTAGGTTTTATTTTTTATTTATTTTTAGGTTTAATTTTTTTGGTTTATTTTTTAGGTTTAGGTTTTTATTTACTTTTACTTTTATTTTATTTTAAGTTTATTTTTTTATTTTAGGTTTAGTTTTTATTTTATTTAGGTTTTGTATTTTCTTAATTTAGTTTAGCTTTTTATTTATTTTATTTTAGTTTATTTTTATTTTTATTTTATTTTCTTTTTAAGGTTTAGGTTTATCATTATCTTTTTATTTTATTTTATTTTGGTTTAGGTTTTTATTGTATTTTATACAGTTAATTATTTAGTTTAGGTTTAGGCTTTTAGCTTTGTAAGTTTTAGGGTTTAGGGTTTAGGGTTTAAGGTTAGTTTAGGGTTTTTTTTGTCGGGTTTGGCGTTTAGGGTTTAGGGTTTATGGTTTAAGCTTTAGGGTTTAGGGTTTATGGTTTAGAGTTTTAGGGTTTAGGATTTAGTGTTTTTAGGGTTTAGGGTTTAGGTTTTAGGATTAGTGTTCAAGTTTTCTTTTAAGGTTTATGATTTTTGGTTTTTTTTTTAACAGAGAATAAATTCACATTCGACATTTCTTCATTTCAATTTCATCATCTAAGTAACACACCATGGTTTCTAAGATACAAGTGGCGACATAGGTAAAAAATGAGCACACATAGCGCAAATCAAAAACCCTAGATAACTAGAACTATCTTTACTATAAAGATAGTTCCATAAGTAGCAGATAGGATTAGCCGCTCATTAGTTTCTCCAGTTCCCATCAGAACCACCCGGCCTCTCGAGTAGTGGGATCCACCATCATATCCCTCTACCACCACCACAACTATAACCTCAGTCGCTCCTCCAACCTTGATAACCACCACTACTCGGACTGTGGCCTCCATATCCACCAACATCTCCAAATCCCCCACCACCACTGCGATAACCACCGCCTCTGTTTATGCCTCCACTACTAGATCAAGATTGAGCCTCGTTGACGATGATGTTCCAACTGTCAAGGTTGCCCATTCTTAGGGTTTAAGTTTATTAAGTTTTAGGGTTTAAGTCTATTTTTTAATTTATTTAGTTATCTTATGTTTAGGTTTAAGGTTTGGTGTTTAGGGTTTAGGGTTTAGGGTTAGGGTTTAGGGTTTGGATTTTATGGTTTAGGGTTTAGGGCTTAGAGTTATAAGATTTATGCTTTTAGTTTTTATGGTTTAGGGTTTAGGGTTTAGGGTTGTAGGTTTAGGGTTTAGAGGTTAGGGTATTGGATTTAGGGTTTAAGGTTTTTTTTTAAATTAAGTAAATCGATAGGTTTAGGTTTATTTATTATATTTATTTCATTTTTATTTATTTTATTTTACTTTATTTTTTATTTTTATTTAGGATTACTTTTTATTTCCACTTAGTTTTGTTTATTTATTTTAGGTTTATTTATTTTAGTCTAGGTTTTCTATTTTAGTTGATTTTTTAGGTTTAGGTTTAAGTTCTGGTTTATTTTTGAATTGAAATTTTTTAAGTTGAAAAAATACATTTGACTTTCACTTAACATACCAAATTTGTTAAGTGAGGCTCTCTTTTCAACACACATTTGATCCCTATTTTAACATTCAAAATTTGTTAAATAAGGATCCAATATTTCATGTCAAACCATACTTGAGCTTTTAGTTAACATACCAAATTTGTTAAGTGAGAGTCTCATTCTCAAAGAAAAAAAAACAAACATATCTCAAATATATTTGGGGCTTTCACTCAATAGAACCAAATATGTTAAGTGGAACTCCCATCTTCAAAGAAAAGCAAATCTATCTCACAATCACAATTTACTTTCACTTAACATATCAAATTTGTTAAGTGAAAGTCTCATCATCAAGCACAAATCAAACACATGTGGCCTCTACTTAATATACCAAATTTGTTAAGTAAGAAGTCCCATTTTCAAATAAAAATATCACATAATCAAATCTTCACAAGCAAAAAAATTTCAAATACACAATCAGAACCTCTTCTTAGCATACCCAAATTTTCTAAGTAGAGGTCTTTCAAACTATCAATATTTTCGAACAAGATGCACAAAACACAAATATCTCTAAGAAAATCTCTCCTCAAATTTTAGAACCCCACCCAACCTACCTAAATAAGTTGAGTATATGTTCTAAATCAAAATCAAATGGCAATGTAAATCTCTCCAACAGAACCTCATTTAGCACTAAATTTGTTAAATGAGGGTTCTATTTCAGAAGGACAAATCAAAATCAAAAATTCAAGCCAACATCAAGGCAAAAGCTCCTCTACCAATTCTACAAATCTCTCCATGCAATTTGAACCCCATTCAACATAACCAAAATTGTTGAAATGTGGGTTCTTACTCAAGATCAAAAGATAAAATCAAGCAACAATAATTGAAGCGATCAAAGGAAAGGGATAAAAGTGATCTTCTCAAGATAAAGGAAGATTGAGATATCTTTCTTCCCTGAACCTCCAAGAAAATCATCTCTAAGATCAGAAAGTTACCCTTCTAGGTGCCTAAAGCAGCTTAAACCTCCAACTCTAAGGAAGGTTTGCAAGTTGCTAAAGATAACTTGAAGGAGGTAGAAGCACAGTAGTAGCAGCAGCAGTAGTCCACCTTACTTGCCCGGGATAGCATAGTAGCACAACCACCATCCAAGTCCAGCACTCCATCCACCGTTGCAACTACTACTTCTTCCTTCACAAGCTCCTCCTCTGTCAGCAGGAGCATTTTATCAATGGACAAGAGCAGTAAACCCCTTACCCTACTTTTTTATTAGATTTCTATTATGTGCCTCCATCCAAGAAGAAATAAATGAAGAAAGCTTTCACTTACATCTTATCCATTTCTGATACTCTAGATTTTATTCCTATCGAAATAGATCCAAAAAAGAGTAAAGCTATCTTAGAAATGTCACCTCCTAAGAGTTTAACTGAACTCAGATCCTTTCAATGATGGCTGGCATATCTAAGATGCTTTATCTTAAACCTATCATGGAGATGCAAGCCATTATCAGCACTTGTCAAAAAGGATGCCAAGTTCAAGTGGGATGATAAGTGCTAGCATGCTTTTAAAGACATTAAAGAGTACATGGTGAAGCTACCAATTATAGCAGCCCCTATCCCGGGTAGGTCACTGATCCTTTATACTACTACATTGGATGACTCTCTTGGCACTCTGTTGGCCCAAGCCAATGATGAAGGGAAGGAGAGCGCACTCTACTACCTCAGCCATCATCTGATCCCTGCTGAAGCAAACTATCCACCTATTGAGAAATATTGCCTAGCTTTGATCTTTATATCTCAAAAGCTATGGCACTACATGCTTTCTCATAAGGTGAACTTAATCTCTTGAACCAATCCACTGGAGTACCTCATGACATGGCCAATGCTTTCCAGATGTTTGGCTCGTTGGTCCATGATACTCTCATAGTTTGATATCACATTTGTACCCCCTCCGTGTGGTAAAAGAATAGGCACTAGCAAATTTCATAACAACATACCCACTTCTTGTTGATTCTTCACTTAGTGATGATCTCCCCAATGAACAAATCATGAACTTAGGGGAGGCTGACAACCGATGGGTGATATATTTTGATGGTGCTACTTCTTTTCTTAAAGGTGAAGCACAATGATCTATTCCCAGGAATGGCAGGGGTAGGAATAGTTCTTCTAACTCCAAACCACGATGTGATGAGATTCTCATACTATCTTTCCAACTCCACCAACAATGAAGCTGAGTATGAGGCTTTGATTGTCGATTTGGAGTTAGCCATCACTATCAATGTCAAGAGCATCAACATCTTTGGGGATTCTATGTTGGTCATCAACCAGATTGTCGGGTCCTAGCAAGTTCTCAAACCTAAGCTTTGTCATTACTACGAGTATACCATAAAGCTGTTGGCCCGATTCCCAAAGTCACCATCTATAAGGTTCCCCAAGCAGAGAACGTAGTAACAGATGCTTTGGAAAAACTTGCCAAATATCTGGCATGTCTGGAAGACGAGTCCATTTTAATAAGGGTCCAAAATAGACAGGTCCTATCCCTTATTAATGTTGAACTCATCGAGAGACTTTCTCTTGAAGAGGATGTTGTCATTGCCAAAATGGACAAGGAGCAAGATTGGAGGCAACCATTCATAGATTACTTGAACACTGGCAAACTACCTCAAGAGAAATCACTAGCCCATCAGGTAGAACAGAGATCTTTTTCCTACACTCTTGTTGATGGCACCTTGTACCGACGGTCCTTTGACCAAATGTGGTTATGTTGTTTAAACTAACACAAAGCCCATGGCATTGTAGCCAATGTACATTTAGGTCTGTGTGGAGCGCATCAATCCATTCCAAAGATGAAGATGAAGATTGAAAGACTTGGATACTACTGGCCTTCTATGATTACAAATTGCATGGATGTAGGTAGGAGGTGGTATCAGTGTCAGGTACACGGTGTGGTCCTCCACCAACCATCCAACATTCAACACCCTACATTGGCTTCATGGCCATTTGAGTGTTGGGGTACCGACATAATAGGTTTGATCGATCCTCTTTCTTCTAAGGGTCATCGATTCATCTTAGCTGCTACCGACTACCTTTCCAAGTAGGTGGAAGCCATCCCACTCAGAGATTTCAAAACTCACCATGTTCTTCAGTTTTTAATGGACCATATCATATATAGGTTTCGGGTGCCTTGATGAATTATATCTGATAATAATACTGCATTCAAAAGCACTAAGATCAATAGCTTTGCCAGCAGACATGGTATAGATTTGAGATACTCCACCATCTACTACCCAAGAGCTAATGGTTTAGTAAAAGCATTCAACAAAACTCTCATCCAGATACTGAAGAAAACTCTTGAAGACAATAAACGACAGTGGAATGAGCAGTTGGTTGAAGCCTTGTGGGCTTACCACACCATATACAAAACTCCAACTCAGTCTACCCCATTTTCATTAATTTATGGGTCCAAAGCCATTCTTCCTTTAGAAGTTCAACTCCCATCACTAAGGATAGCATTGGGTAACAAAATCACTACAGAGTAGAATGTAAACTTGTGGTTAAAAGAAATTGAATATTTGGAGGAGAGTCACCTTCGGGAATGCCAAAACCTCGAGTTGTAGAAGGCTAAAATGATTCAAGATCACAATAAGTTGGTCCACCCTAGTTCTTTCTGAGTAGGAGAACTTGTGTTAGTCCTAAGAAGGCCAATTATTGCCCATCGAAAGATGAGAGGAAATTTTGAACCCACTTGGGAAGGCCCCTATGTCATAGAGAAGGCCTACCAAGGAAGATCTTATAAACTTATTGATTATAAAGTGGAACACTCAATGCTTCCAATTAATGGGCTCTATCTAAAGAAATATTACCCATGAAATAAATCATGTTTGAAAATAATTATTAATAAAAGAATATAAATCATTCCATTCATCAAATCTTCTCTTTCAAAGTGTTGTTTGCTTGTCATGAATCCACGTGACGTGTTTAGGGTAGTGTAAGAGTCCCCTGGCATCTTATCCCTCCACAACACAAACACAATCTCGATGCTATTATAATAGGTGTAAGAGAACCCAGAGGCATCCTATTTGATTAAGTAACCATGTCGTGAGAGTAAGAGCATCCTTTCTTAGTGGGAATTCTTGTTGCCATCTATGACATAATTTCATAATTTCCAATTGTGTTTTAAGGTAGGTGTAAGAGTCCCCCAGATGTGTCATATTCCTTTTAGCACATGCACAACAACAAACATAAATCCTTTGTCTTGAGCTATTCTGATATGGGAGCAAGCCCCCTATGACACTCACTAATTAGTTGCTCTAGGTCTAGTTTACATGCTACTTCGCTAGTATGTCACCCTAGTGGTCATTTGTTGGAATATGTCAGTCCCAGTTCTTTCTTCCTAACTTGATCATTGCAAACCAATGAGCACCTTATTAATATGGTACACTTCACTGCCCAGCCAGTAAGCTACCTCTGGATTGACTTCATTTAAGAAGATGTGAGTCCCATGCTTCTTATACTAGCCATCATGTTCTAACTAGGTTGAGTATTTCTGAGGCTTAGGATAAGTCCCCTAGAGGCTCTTTTCCTCTTGACTACTTTTGAGCTGATATAAGTCCCTTAGTGGCATTCACTCAGCAGTCGCTCTAGGTCGGATAGCACCTTTCGAACCAAAGATAGATTATCCCAGCAGTCAATTCTGCTATAAAAAGATGTGAGTTTCCAAGCTTTCTTCCTATACTGATTGTTGCAAACTGATGGGTACCTTAGGTTGGTTGATGTTCTCTATGTTGACAGTGACTCACCCGGTGTGTACACCACTCTTGGCAGATATAAGTCCCTGCGATTTCTCCTTGAATTGGACACCGAATACCTATTAGATATATGACTAGCCCTGTCATCTTCTCCAGGGTGTTGGATTAAGCCCTTACCTCCCCCATCCCTTATGGGTACTCTCTTTGGATCAAGTTCTTTCCGACCTAATTTAGACATTACCCAGGTTACTTTTGGATTGGACAGTTCCACTTTCCTAGTAGCCACCCTTGTGGTTGGAAAATTTTTTTAGCGGATGCGCAAATTCTCCCTTGGTTCAGTAAATCTAAGATAGGTCTAGGATAATATAAGCTCTTTTAGTTTGATCCCTCGCAAATTAATAGGGTCCATGATAAACATACAAACTAAAACAAACAAACAAAAATTAATTCACGTGGATTTAAGAATTTCAAGGCCCCATTTTCCCAAGCAGACATCCTATCTTTAGGCTAGTGTCAACAGAACTCCCTATAGGAATTTCTTGACTACATGAGTTGAGATAAATCCTCAGGTCAATACTCACTTCTTAGTCACCCTTAGGTCAGGTTCAATCTATTTTTCCACAAGCAGGTTGCCCCAGTAGTAATTCTACTTTGGAAGATGTAAGACTATGATGCATTTTTTCTAGCATGATTATCACAAATAGACGGGCAGCCCTAGGTCAGGTTCAATTTGTTGCCCAAAGAAATCGATCACCCCAGTGGTCTTTTCTAGTGCAAGTTGTGTCCCCATGCTTTCTTCACTTAAATTGATCATTGCTTACCAAAAGACACTCCTTTGATTGGATAGTACTCCCATAGGCCAAGAAGCTACTCCTTTTTGGTTCAGTAAATCTAAGATAGGTCTAAGCTTCTATAAGATCCTTCTTAATGTGACCCATCACAAACCAAAAGAATTCATAAAACAAATTTGAAAAATAAAATCAGTCTTCACTATCTTTGAGTTGATCTAAGTCCCCTAGTGGCATTCACTCAATAGTCAGCCCTAGGTTGGGTTCAATCTATTACCTTGCCAATAGATTACCCTAGCAATAGATCCTTACTTGGAGAATGTAAGTCTACTATGCTTTCATCCTAGTACAACTTCTATACACCAAAAGGCATCCTTTTGGTTGGTTAGTCTTACTATGTGCTTAGTCGATTATCCCTTTGGATTGGTAAACTGAGTCTAGCCTCCATGGTTCTATTAGTACAACCCATTGCAAACCAATAGGGTTCATTCTAAAAATTCTAAACCTACAAAATTATAATCAAATCAAACCTCTCATCCCCTTGTGGATGACTTGAACCGCTTCCCTAGTGGAAGGTTCACACTCATCCCTTAGTGGGGTTCTTCCTTCTTATGTCTTAGACAGCCACATTCCACTAAGCTCTGAATTCTTTCTATTCTTTGGGTTATGGATATATTGTATTTGTTAGTGCTTGTGATCTTTCGATGTTGTTGATCATTTACAACAATACGCGTGTTCCTTGTCACTCACACCAATTGGACGCCTTGTGACCTCATTTTTAAGATGAGCTCTCAACTCCTCTATCTTAGACATAGGACTTCTCTTAGACTTTAAGAGTTTCTTAGTCTTATGACACATTTAGTGATTAGGTGGACACTCAACCTAGCCCTAGATGACTAAAAAGAGTTAGCCATAGGAATAGGTCATGCCTTAGGGGTGTTAAGAAAACTTCCTACCTTTAGCTTAAACCATTCCTCACTTTTCTTCCTTCAAGTGAAACTCCAAATCAATTATATTTGATTTTCTCAAAATACAAATCAACTCCATATGATTGAAATCCATGATTGAAATCTATGATTGAAAACCCATGATCAAAATCCATCAAAAAATTCCTAAGTCCAAATTTTGCCAAAGTCCTTAATTCTTCTCTTAAGGAATTAACCAAAATCATGATTGAAACATAGTCATACCTATGAGATTTTCTCATAATACATTTATATTCTCATTGATGTTTCACATATATAAATGAAATATAAATTCAAATCAATCAAACTAAACTCAAAACTCTAAATCAATTCATGAAAATTTTCTTAAGTCCCTTTAATTTTCCATTAAAAGACTTAGCCAAAATCAATCTTAAACCTTGATAAAACCTATTCAAGTTCATGATATTTTCTCAAAATTATTTATATTCTTATATTCTCATATAAATGAAATATAAATATAAATCAATCAATTCAAACCCACAAATTAAATTCCAAATTAAAATCCTTGAAATTCCCTTAAATCTTTTAAATTCTCTTTAATAGATTTAACTTAAATCATGATCAAACCATTTCAAATTCATGGGATTTTCTCAAAACGTTTTTCTATCTTCATTTATATTCTCATATATAAATGAAATATAAATATAAATCAATCAAATCTAATTCAAAAATTAAATTCCCTTTAATGGATTTAACTCATGATTAAACCACTTCAAATCCTTGAAATTTTCTCATGATCAATTTATATTGACATTTATATTGTATGTATAAATGAAATATAAATTCAAACAATCAAAATAAACTCCAAAAATCAAACTCAAATCCAATCAAAATCAAATCTAAGCCTTTCAAGTCAAAATCTTGAACTTAGTCAAATCACTTTCAAATCAAGCCAAACTCTTGATTTTGTCTCATGGTTCAATCAATCCTACAATCATGAGCTCATATGTAAAATCAAATTTCAATCACTCAATCAAAACATAATTCAAAAATGAAACCCAAGACCCTTTCATACCCTTCCTTTGAATATGAAATTTTCAAATGGATTTAAATCCATTTGACTTCAAAACACTTGTAAATGGATTTATATTTCAATCATAAGTCCATATACAAGATCAATCAACTTCAAATTTGACCAAGTTTGACCACTGCTCACTTGACCCAAAGTGACCTAAAGTACCTTATGAGCCAACTTTGATCCTAACCAAATTGGATTGAACCAAACTCATATATCCCTCTCATCATGATCATCATGGGATGATCAATCAACCAAATTAGGTCAAACCAAGTCAAACCTAAGGGTTGACCAAGTCAACACTTAACCTAAAATGAAACCTTACATAACCAAATTCCACCATAAAACAAATTGATTGAAATCCATTGATCTAAGTTCACTCATAACCTATGTTTGACTTGACCAAGCCAACATCCAAGCCTAACCAGCCCAATTGGCACTTGACCCAAGTTGACCATTTTGACCTAAAGGGTCAAAATGTGTCAAACATGATCTAAGCCAAATTGATTGGAACCAATGGGTCATCCAAAATTAGTGGAACTTGACCAAAGCCTCACTGGCCAACTAGACCCAACCAGCCCACAATTTAGACCCAACATGACCTAAAGGGGTCATGTTGAGCCAAAATTGAAATTAACCCAAATTGATTGGAAACAAAGATACCAATCCACTCCATATGACTAACCTAACCTAAACCTACCCTTGACCTTCCTCAAATAGCTCAAAAGGGTCAAATAGGTCAACTTGACCCATTTGACCTAAGGGAAGTCATTTGAGCCAAAACCAAATATATACCAAATTGAATCAAACCAAAGCCACCAAAACATTTCAAATGGTCATATGAACTTGACCCAACCCTTGGTTTGACCCAATTTGACCTATCGATAAACTTAACACCCACCCGAGTTGACCCATTTTGACCTAAATGGGTCAACAAGAGCCAAACCCTATCAAATGGATTACAAATCCTATGAAACGTGGTCAAACCTAGTTTCTCCATATACCCAACATGTCCAAAGTCAAAAATAGCAAAATGACCATCCTACCCTAGGCCATAGAACAAATTGGCCTAACCGGTAATTTAGTCACCTTAATGATGAGTGGTGCACCCAACCCAATGGGTTTGTCACCATTTCGTCCTAGACCAAACCCACCCCTAGCTTAAAATTGAAATTTCAAACTCTTAAGCTCAAATTCAGACATGGGAAGTTGTCAATCCATTCTTGGATCAAACCACCATGTGCACACTCAAAATAGATCAAATAAGCCTCTAATCTGATTAATTGGATAAAAATGGCAAGACCATTGTCGACCGTCCGATCCTTCAAGGGGAGATATACTCCTCTTAATTCACTTATGTTTTCACACACTCAAGGTCGATTGAAGAATAGGAAGCTAGAGGATCCATTAGGGATTGATCCTAAGCCTCCTAGAGCTCTTCCGCCATCTTCTTGGCTGAGTGAAAAATAGGGAGGTAGAGAATTGCCAACTTCTTTTACACTTGATTACCTCCCTCCTACACACTTCTTCTAATGGACCAATCCAAGCTCACTCAAGCTTCCATTGGAGTTCCGATAGCAAGGAGAGGAGCAATTGGATTAAAGCAACAATGATCTTCAATTGGTGTTGGCCCATAGAGCAAGCCACTCAAACCTAAGGCCTAGGAATTTCAATAGGGCTTCGTCTCCAATAGACAAAGCTACCTCATTGATCTCGAGCATCGGTGATCACCTCCGATGAGGTGTGGAATATTTCAATCACTAAACTCAATGTGGGGTGGAGCTTTATGAAAGAAATTTTCACCTCATTGAATTTTGACAATTGGATTTGCCACTCTCTATCTCTAGATGGTGTGGGTTAATTTTGGTTTGATTCAATGCTAGATCGAGCTTGGATCTTCCCCTTGATCATGGACGATCTCTGTTGATCAAGGGGAAGAACTTGTCTCATCTCAACCGTCCATCCGTGCATTTTAGATGGACAGATGAGATTATTTAGCATGTTTAGTTAACTGTTTATCCTTTATAAACCATAGGTGAATCATTAGTTGTCCGATCTTTCATCGAACGACATAGAATATAAGCACGTTCGCTACCACCGCCATTTGGGATATGACATTTAAGTAACCCCCTCATGGCATGACGCGTGTAAAGTGCACCGCCACCACACGCATGTGAGCTGTGGATTACTTAGGGTTAATTAAAAATGCTTAATTAATTTTGATTAATCCATGGATCTTCAAAAAAGCATAACTCTTCATAGAAATTTCAGAAATAATATGAAATAAAATCCTTTGGATAGGTAATTTAACCTAGAACATTTTAAAATTAATTTTGATGAGTTTTAAATTATGATTTTCTCTGAATTTGGGTTTTATTATAAAGTGTATTTTACTAATTAGTCTTTGATTAGGCCTCTAATTATTCCAAAATTTCTTGGGTAAGTTTTAGAGGATGGCCTCTATCTCCCCTAAGTTTCTTGGAATTTATTGAAGTCTTGATTAGAGTAATTTCATGTGGTTTCCATAATTACCCTTTTCATGTAATTCAGCATAATTAAGGTATAATCAGTGGTTTTACCCTCTGATTAGGGTTGATTAAAGTCAGATAAAGTAAGTAAGAAGTTTATGGAATAATTTTGGGGCATTTCCCTTAAGCTATTCCCTAAACCTCCTCTTCTCTTCTTAATCTCCTCTTAATTAAGGGTTAATTCATTAATTATCTCCTTAATCAATTTTCTAAAAATTCTAAAAACTTCCAGAACTTAATTAATCTACCTTGGGTAGATGCTTAGGTTTTTAATAGCCTAAGTTTAATTAAGAAAATCAAAACCCCATCAATAAGTATGAAAGGGTGTTTTGAAATTACTTAAGCTAACCCCCTTAGCTTAATTAACTTTTAATTGTGAGCTAAATTGCATTAGGTCTTTTCATTATTAGGTGCATTGCAAATTTAAATTCTTTATGGGTTTTATACCATCTCATTAGCTCATAATTATTTAGTTAATTCTTCTAAGGTGGTCTAGGTAAGTGGTTAATTACTTAATTCATACCTTAACTTAATCAATACATAAAAATGGATATAATTATTTTAAAATTAAACAAAAATATAAAACACATGTGGGAATGTGTGAGGAATAGTAAACTCATCTCACCTTTTCAAAATTAAATAAAACTTAAAACTAAACAACAATTACTTTGAAATTAACTTTGATTTATTCCAAATTTTCTTATTCTATAAGTATGTCTTCAGGATTTAAATGAAGTGAGTTTGTTTACATGCTTTCATTAGTTTGAATCTTTCCCCAACATGTTAAGTTGTATGCCATGTGATTTCATGCATTCATAATTTCATGTTTCAAATTTTAAAATGAAATTGCTTACTTTATGTCAAATGTGCATGTGTTGGCTAAAAAAAATATGAGTGGCTATTATCACTACTAAATCCAAATTATTTTCAAAACTTATATGAAATATGAAATTTGAAAGTATTCTATGTATACTTTAATTATAAGCTTGCATGTGAAATATTATAAAAGTATGCGTAGTATAGGTTTCCTTTCTCTCCTATGTTGGTATAGTTTTGAATAGGAATTGGTGAGATACAAGGTTCATTTAAAAATGACCTAATGCTCACCTAATTTCATATCATATTCATCCCTATGCTACCATCTAAGATGTGTTACCTACACTTACATACGTAAATTTCATAAACAAAATAAATATATTAAACAACTTTTGCAACTTCCTTTTCTATTTCATTTCTTTTGTAACATGTTTGTATTTAAGGAAAGTGGTATATTTAGACAACCCCAAGGTTGTGAGGCTTTAAGTAGCCCTAAGTAGGTCTTGTACCTTACATTAACAATGGCACACTTATGCCTTTCTTACTTTCATGTATGTATGTGTGAAATTTTGGATAAGGAAAACCTTTTATACTTAAGAAAAATCATGCATATTCAACTTCTAAATTTCCATAAATGGATTACTTAGCATGCATCATAAAGTGTGTTAACTACTCTCATTTGCATGTATAGATATGCTTAGGGTCCATCCATATGTATATATATATATATATATATATATATGTTGGGAAAGAGATGAAGTAATGCGTGTTATGTGAATTTTGATTCATTTTATTTAATATTAAAATGCTTTTCTCTTTGAATAGGTTTGTTTATGGTTTATCTAAACTTAGGATTGATTAAAAGATGTAATCAAAACATTCACCAAAATGAAACTAAAATATGAACCCACATTAGAAAATTACTTAGTTAGGAAGGAAAGAGAAGTTCTCTCTCTTTCCCTCTCTTCATAACCTAGTAATTAATTGTAGGTTAAACCAAAACCAAATTAAAACATGAAATAAAATCAACCCAAAACACAAACAAATTAAATAAATGAAACCTTCCTCTAAGTTGAACATGTCCTTCACACTTAGAAAATTTGAACTTAAAGCCATAGCTAATCATACCATAAACCTTCAAAGCACACACATTAGCCTAAGTCACCACTTCTAGCTTAGGTGGCATGGTTTGATGTTATGTTTATTTTTTTGATATATTTTTAGACTAGATGTATGCTCATAGAATTAATGGTAGGACGCTCTTAGTCTAACTATTCTTTTCTGTGGGATTGTGCTTAAGGATGCTATCATAATAAAAATATAAATGCTCTGCTTGTAGATGCTTTATACCCCTAAGCATAATCCATAGGCCGTGGACTTAGTCACCCATGGGGTGATAAGTACAATTTTCATGCTTGGGATTTGTGGTGTGTTTTAGCTAATCTTTATTTAGTGTGTTAGTTAGATTTATACTTTCCTTTTCAAAAAAATTTGTATAATTAGGATTTTGGAATGATTTGTTATGGGATTAGATGAGCATTGGTCATAAGATCCTATCTTATGCACCATATGAAGCCTTGGAGCATCATCCAACCATCCAAAGAAGGAACCAAAGAAGAAAAGAAAAGAAGAATAAAGAAGAAAGAAGAATAATGAATTCCTTTGCTTAATTATAATTTAATTCATTTGTAATATGGGTTGTATAAGGGTAGCTCAATTACCCACATTTATATATTTAGGTTTATATGGTGCCCAACCACAATGGTCTTTGCGATTAGCTTTATAAATTGATTGATGATTTGTTTATCTATTGCATTAAGTGGCATGATTTTCCTAGTTTCTTCCTTGCTTTATGTATGGCCTAGATGTGGATTAGGCTCTTTGGGGAAAAATAAATCTTTTACCCAACTTAACAATTCAAATTAAAATTAAACAACACATAACCTCACCTAAAGCTTACGTTTAAAATCAAGATAAAAGAATTAGCAACCCCTGGATGAGGATTTCTATATAATATCATGCAAAATGCATCTTATTTCACTCTTGATTGGAGGGCTTCCACCTTTAGCAGAGAACTCAGCTTGATCTTTGAGAACTGTGGGGAAACTCACCTCCATTCTCATTGATTTTGGCCAATAATCTTCTTTATCATGCATTAGTCATACAAATCCTATTATCTTGAGTTAAAATATTTGTCCAAAAAAATAAAAAAATGAAATTTTAATTACATTAGATTTAGGTCATTTGAAGCATGTCCCTTTACATGATCTAGTCTCTTTAGAGTGAGTTTAAGGACTTAATCTCTTTCTAAAATAACTATCTTGCATAAGCATAAAGACTTGCCTACATGTATTTAAAATGTAGAGGAGTTAGTTATGCCACCACCGGCAGTTTGTAAGTCTGCCTCTTGTTGAGGCAAACCAAATTACCCATTTTTGCCTTAGATTTGGTTGTGCTTCCATCAAGCTCCCTAGATTTAGGTTCGAGGTTACTCCTTTTGAGGCCATAAGCATAATTCCTCACGTCTTAGGTATTTCCTTAATCTTATGTTAAGGAATCTTAAGTCCTAAAATTCTAATGAAAAATTCAACTTAAATAAACCAAATCAATTTCAAAAATGTAAAGCCCAACTATAAGATAGTTTGAGATGCTCTCTAGGTTTCCTAGCATCATGGGCATCTCCTACTATTTTATTATGGCTTGAAAATAAATCCCTCTTTTGATCAATCCCATTTTGATCTTCAAAGATAAACCAATCGATTGATAGGCCTTTCCTATTGAAATCTTTAAAGACAACAATCATTTACCTTAATCAAGAGTTTTCCTAAGGTATCCCATCCTTTAAGATGTAATTAATTATGGGGCTTGCCCTTGTAGGGAACTTAACGAACTCAATTTAAAATAAACCCTACTTTACTTTTTTTTATAAAGTAGGAGAAGAATCTCTGGTACATATGCAGACCCATCGTCCTTAGGAGTCCTTATTGAGGTGATTAGATCCATTAAAGGGTAGCATTTTATGTCTTTCAAGATAGTACACTATTTTCTTAATGATGTACACCCAATCACCTAATAAGTACATCTTCATGGCATCTTACCAAGATGAATTTTATAAGTCTCTTCTTTTCATTCTGCCCACATATTTGAAGGTCACTCCCTATAGGAATTTATTCACCACAACCTTCTTCCTAGCATAGACGTTGCACACCGAAAGGCAACCCCTTAGGTTGGCTAGCTCTACCCCATGACTAGTAGGCTATCTCTTTGGATTTGTAAATATGAGATAGGACAAGTCTGATATAGCCCCTTCTCAATGAGTCCATCACACACCGACATGGTCCATAAATTAAATCTATAAAATTTGACCGACCTCACATCTCTAATGGTTATGCCCACAATTCAAAATCAAACTAAACCAAACAAACAAACCATATCAAATGACATGAAATTATAATTAATCTTGACTACTTTTTGGTTAACATAATCCCCAAAAACATTCACTTAGTAGTCGCCGTCAAGTTTGATTTATGCATCCAATAGGTCACCTCAATAGGTGTTCCTCACTTTGGAAGATTTAAACCGCTTCCTAGCATAATCATTGTACACCAAAGGCAACCCCTTAGGTTGGCTAGCTTTACCCCACATCCATAGACTATCCATTTGGATTTGTAAACCTGCGGTAGGTCAAGGCTGATATAGCCCCTTCTCAATGGGTCCATCGCACACCGACTCTCACATTAACTCGATTAAATTAAACCCTATCTAATTTTCCTAGTGGAGTTAAATCACACCCATTGGAGCCCCAAATCAAATATAAACAAGTCAAATAAATCAAATTCAAAACCAACCTCCCCAAAGGAGCCAAATTAAACTAACTCCCCAGAGAGTCTAAATCATAATAATCTAACAAACACTTATTCTGGATACATCCCCAAACAAATCTATGAAATCAAACTCAAATCTCAATCCCAATAGATAGCTTGAACCTGTTCCCCTAGTGGAAGGTTCATATAATCCCTAGTGGACTGAGCCCATATTCTCAGAGCCTCCACATCAATTAAAAGAAAATAAATTAAAGCCGATTCGATCTTAATCCATTGTGGATTATAGATTCTTATCCCCAGCAGATCTTCTTTCCATAAAACATATAATCAAATCAAATTCAAACCTTTTCCCTAATATATTTTCTTCTTCTATGCCCTCGAAAGACCCTCACACTCCCTCCTTGTCCTTGACATGGAATTCTCATCAAATCTTATTTCTTCTCTTATAAACACCTTTAATACTTCAACCAAAAGCCTAACAATGTATTTGTTCAAATTACATCATCTTAACATTGTTATCAACATTTTGTGATTTCGATGGTGCAAGCTCAAACTAACTATACAATATCATGCTAAACATATTATAGTGGGAATTAACACACTATATTATATTACAATATATGATGTAAAATTATAATTTGATATAATATAATATATTGTCTAACATTACAATGCATTAGAATCACCTAAAAGGAACAAATAATAAATTTTCTCAAAATATGAATAATGTTCATTTTGGATGTAAAATTGTTATTTTTCTATTAGAAATGGTACAAAATATATATTTTGTGTTCTTGTGAATTTGGCCAAATTCTTCCATCTCAACCTTCAAATTAACATTTTTGTGAGTTTTACCCAATGCATTATAACAAAAGTAAAACATACTAAAATGTAAAATAACATTTAGTAACACACCACCACCACATTCAATATATATGTGAAGTTATATTGTTATGTACATTATATTTTAATATGCTTTCATATAATATATTATCTTACATTACACCTTTAAATGAATCACTTTAAGTAAAAAATTTATAAAATTTGGTTGAAAAATGAACATTTATTTTGGATGCAAAATTCCTTTCTTTTGATTAATGACACACCATAGCACACCCCCAATGATGTTCCCTAAAGCTTACCTTAAATTTGGCCAAATCCCATCATCTCAGCCTATAAATCAATATTTTTATGAATTATACTAGTACAAACTCTACCACATCATACTATAACAAACTAAAATATGCTAAATAATAAGTAGTAATGCACAATAGTATGATATAATGCATAATGCTACACTATGTTATGGCATCCTATATTATAATACACTATAACTATATTATATATTATATTGCATATCACATCATAAGGGATTGCTTCAAATAAAAAATCATAAAATTAGTCAAAATAATAAAAATCTATATAGTTTAGTCATATCACTTACAAATTTTAAATTGAAACAATATATTATTGTGCCATGCTCTACCTATTATGAATTCGGCCAAATTCCACCATTTTAAAGTCTAAATCAACATTTTTATAAATAATGCTAGTGTAGGCGACGATGATGATTTTAAAATACTAAAGAATTAAAATGCATAGAATAATATATTATGATATATGATGCTATACTATGCTACAACATATAATATTTATTTTGAACATAAAATCTTACTTTTAGACTACAAGTGGCATAAACACACCTTTGGTACTACAACCTAATTCCCACATCAAATTTAACAAATTTCATCATCTAATTTATTAAATCAATATTTTTAGGATTTATATTAATATAAACTATAGGCACAATACCATAATATACTAAACATTTCAAAACATCTTATAACATCCAAAAGACATAACTACATGCTCAAATATATGATGATACATTATACTATAACATAAATGGTATTATAATATGATTTAGGTTAGGGTTTATATTTAAATCTAATAATAATCAAGGGAAGTCTCTTGAAGACATTTTCTTTAGCTAATATTTATATATGTTAGGATTAGTCATTCCTTAGACCCTAATGACATCTTTATTTAAGGTTTAGGGTTTAAGGTTAGTTTAGGGTTTAGAGTTTAGGGTTTGGGGTTTAGGTTTAGTGGAGGTTTTTAGGGTTTAGGATTTAGGATTTTTTTTGGATAAAACCCACAAATGGGAGATATATTATTGCCACAAAGAAGGATTACAAAGTCCTTAAGAGGCAAAAATCTTAAAACTAACGCTTCAAGAGCTACAATCAACCTAGAGAGAAAAATCCCCAAACTATTACAACTAGAAGCAAGAAAAAGGAAAAGAAACATAAGAAAATGAGTAATAAAACAAAAGCAAAAAAGAAGCAGCCAAAGACCACAAAGAGAACAGCAGGAGAGGGAGGGCAGTAGAAGCCACAAGTAGAAGTTGACACGTGCAAAGAAAAGAAGAAATACCTACTGAAAGGAAATCAAGAGAAAGATCAAGAAATAAAAGAAGAGGAAGTGAGGGGAAGTGAAACAAAGGCTCAAGTTCATTATAAAAAGAAAGGGCCAACCAAATTTTATGAGCATCCAAACTCCAAAAGAAGGGTTACAGTCACAAATAAAGGCTACCAACCAAAAGTAGATAAAAGGAACATCTTAGCCATCATTGCCAACAAACCTCAAAAAATGCACCCGACCAAGCAGCAAAGTCATCCATGAACAAGGGATAGCAACCACCATCATAGAAGGAGAAAAATAAATTAAGTATATCTGACATAAGGAAAACTACCTTTATCTAAGTTAGAAAGGCCTCTTAATTTCTTTAGAATATTATCATTGGAAAATAGAGTAAAATCAAAAAGATTACTCCCCAAACCATCTAAAAGTCAGCGCAGGCATTACCATCTCTCAAAATATGAGTCATCTTAAATGATAGTTTAGAAATAATAGCATTAATATTCCTAAGTAAATAGAAAAGTTTAGCATTACCCTTGTGATTAGAGTTGATCATAGTAACAACCATCTTAGCATCGATTCTAACCAAATGGAAAGAAAATTCTCTCCAAACAAAGCTTAAGAGCATGATAAATAGTCATCGTGCCATAATAACAAGAGAGAGGAGTCGAAAAGCCAAGACAATACTCCCAAGATTATTAAAAAATACCACCATAGCACTTGTTAAGTGCAAGCCATCCATTAATTTTAATACAATAATTAATAGGCTTAATCCAATAAATGATTTTATAAGAAGGACGCAAGTCACAATAAGGAAACTTAATAACCAATTTAGAAGCAACAAACTTGTAACCTCTAAAATGAGTACCACTAAGAGGCCCAGCCTTGTGTAAAGATAAAGTTTTTTCTTTAGTCATTGTAATAATCCTCTTATGATTCGTAGGCACATTATGATGTTTAGCATCATTTCTGTCAAGCCAAATAAACCAAATCAAAGTAACACCCATAATAACTTTGATATGCCCTTTGACAATATAAGAAAGTCGAGCTAAGGAGTCATTAAATTAAAATTATCATTAAAAGAACTAAGGTTGAATAAGTCCTCATACAAATTCCAAACTTTAGAGGCAATAGAACCCTTAATAAATACATGACTAACATTCTCAATATAAAAAAAACACAAGCATTTTGAAGGAAGATAAAAACCTTTTTCCAAAAGTAAAGAATCACTAGTAATAAAACCCCTTAAAATCCTCCAAACAAGAATAAAATAAGAGCTAGGAATAATGTTATTTGAAATCTTAAAAAATATAGGCGAAGATGGTTTATTATCTCTAATATGGTGCCACGTATCTTTAAAAATCACCATTAATAGAAATGTTAAAAAGATCAGAAATAATACCATCACTGGGAATCTTGATGATATTATTACAAATGGAATAAGGAATCAAGTCATACAAAAGAGAATGATTCCAATCACCATTTAAAATAAAATGATTAACTTCAAAAAGAAGTAGAGTGAGTATTAAGCATAGAATCATTAGATGTCTCCCCATCCAATTATCTTAAAAAAAGAGGAGCCACTATTAATAAAAAATGAGAGGTTCTACTTTATTTAACAACACAAAGGTGTTTCCAACCAAAAAACTCACTTATAGCTACAAGTTAAAGGATGTTTACCTTTAAAGATTTGTAATTCATAAAATTAGCCCAAAGACTAACATTCTTCATGAAATTCCTCCAAAGTTTATAATAAAAACATTGGTGGAATCCAACAAGGACTGCAAGACAACCTTCAAATAAAGTACCACATGTTAGACCAAGATGCCCAATGAAGCCTTTTGGCCGAAAGTCTAGAGCCCCAAAAAAATTATTAAAAGCCTTTCAATGTGTAATAACAAGAGAAGTTGGAACAATATTAAGCAAATAAAAAAGGAATAGAGTAAAGAATACTTTAGTAACAATTAATCTACCACCAAAAGATAAAAAATGAAATTCAAGGGTAGAAATCTTATTCTAAATATTTTGGATAACCTCATCAAAAGGTGAGACCTCGACCATAGTATAAAGGAGAACCTATATCCTTGATAGAAGACATTGATGAGAAAACCCAGTAATATCCTTAATTATATTGATTCTAAGGAGAATAGAAACAGAGGGATAAAATTGCTGAGTACTAAACCAAGAGGCCACTTTCCTTTTCAAACTTATTCAAAAAGACCTTCAATTTTTTAACATATTGTAATGAGCTATTATAAAATATATTGAAGTAATCAACAAAACTTAAGTGGGATATAGCCAAAGCACCAAGATTCTTGAAATACATGCTAGAATTCTTCTCAAATAAAAAATTAAACAAACGAGACAAATATTCAATAGCAATAATAAAAGGTGATGGAGAAAGAGGATCACTTTGTCTAATGCCTTCAAGACTTAAAGAAGTCAAAGTTTTCACCATTAATAACTAAAGAGAACCAAATATTACAAATGATTTTGTTAACCAAAGATATAAATTTAGTAGAGAAATTGAATAAAGAAAGAATGTTGTTAAAAAAATCCCAAGAAATGTTGTCATAAGCTTTAGTAATATCAAGCTTAAAAAGTTAATTGCCACCTCTAGTTTTCACATTTAAGTCATGAATTAATTCTTGTGAGCAAGATGTTGTCAAAGATAGTCCTACCTTTCACAAAGCTAGTTTGATTAGGAGAAATAATCTTAGGAAGAAATAAGCCTACTAGTAATTTTAGAAATCAATTTATTAAAGAAAGTATAAAGATTAATAAGTCTAAAATCATTCAAGTCGATTATCTTTCTTGGGAATAAGAAAATTTTTGTAGAAGTGAAATATTTTAGAATAGAATTCTCAAGAAAGAAACCCCTCACAACATTAACATTATTTAATAATAAACCAAGCTTTTGAAAGAATAAAGTAGAGTAGCCATCCAACCCTACAATAGAATCATCATTCATACCATTATAAATATTAAAAATTTCTTAATTTGAAGGAGGAGAAACCAAGCAATCATTATCTTCAAGAGACATAATATAAGGAATGATAAAGGGGTTAGATAACTAAGCAAGTTGACAATTTGTATTTAAAAGATCTTTAAAATAGTTAATAGTAGAAGAAAAAAAATCCTCATTTTTGGTGATCCAAGAACCATCAGAATTCTGAATTTTATGAATTTTCCCAAAAACTCTCCTTTTCATAACCAAAGCATGAAAATATTTGGTGTTTCTTTCCCCCTCAGAATGATGTTTAGAATCAGCCTTTTGTCTCCAGTAGGTTTCCTCCATATCTTGAAACTTAATGAGGTTATCTTTAGCTTCAGCAAGGTTAGAACAAAAAGATGAATCATTAATAACATGTTCATCCAAATCTTTCGCGTGTTGCTCCATGTTGATATTATCAAAAAATTTTTGAAATAATTTCTATTCCACCAATTAATATGATGCTTAAGTTTTTTAAGCCAGTTTAATCTCTTCATACCAAAAGTAATCATCGCAAGAGGAGCATACCAATTAGAAGCAATAGCATCAAGAAAACTACTATCTTGTAACCATTTATTTTGAAATCAAAAATTTTTAATGACATTATTATTATGAACAACATCCTTAATGGAAATCAAAAGAGAAGCATGATCCGAGAGAGTTCTACTAAGGTGTTCATTTGAAGTCAAAGGCCAATGATTATTAAATAAGGCACAATCTAAACATTCCCAAAGTCTATGATTATTCCAAGTAAACTAAGAGCTAATAAAACCAATATCATGTAGATTACAATCCAAGATCTTATTCAAAAAATCTTCCATAGAATGTAAATTTGAAGAAAAACCCTCTTTCCTTTCATTCATAGAAAGGACCATCTTGAAATCCCCACCAACAATCCAAGAATCATTAATTGTAGAAGCAAAAGTAGATAATTGATCCCAAAGAATCCTCCTCTCAATCTTATTACAAGAAGCATAAACAAAAGAGCCAAAAGCATGATAATCACCAAACAAAATATCCACATTTACAACTTGATGAAAATCATTAATGACATTAATAGAAAGTGGATTATTCCAAAATAACCAAATCTTATTGCTTTTGTTAAAAAAATAATTGGAAAAACCATTCATTCTAGCCACATGCATAATTTTAGAAGAAAAAAATAAGAGGTTCAAGAATAACCAAGAAATTGACATATAAACCCTACAAATGTTCCAAATCCTATTCCTAACCGCAAGAGTACCAATGCCCCTAACATTTCAAATAAGAAAATTAAACATTAATTTTATTGGGTAAAGAAGATGAAGAAGAACGAGTCAATTTAGAAACTTTAGAGGAAAATTATTGAACTATTTTTTCTTTTCAAAAAATAGTTTGAAAACCAATTTCATTTCCCAAAGATTCATCATAAGGAGCATTAGAACTCTTAACAACTATAGATTTGGTAGGAGATTCCAAGTGATAAGGCACTAAAGCATTTTATCCATTAATTGAGAAGAAAGCATAAGCAAACCCATCGAATTAGTAAAAAAAAAAATAAATTTGTTAAGCAAGCAAGAAACATATTGCACAAAATCCACCGTATCCATACCATCAACATCTTCCATATTTAAAGAATTTAAATCATCATTTTATTTTAGAGGTTCTTGAAAATAAAAAAAGAGAAACATTATCTTTAAAATTTTAGGTTGTAAAACACAAGCATCTTTAAAGGAAGAAATCAAAACAAGATTACCATCATCTTGCACAATTTTTTGAAAGCAAAGGAATAAAAGTATCTAGTTTTCATTCAAAACAACATCTTCATTTCTAGCATTTTCAAAACCATTCTCAAGAGGTAAAGCATTAGAAATATTCAGAATACCATCAACAACATCTTTATCTTTTTCAAAAGAAGCAGAAAATTATTTTTTTCAGTTTAATGATCTCTAGATTGATCAATTAGCCTAAGAATTTTAATAGATTTATTCCTAAGTTGAGGATGAGAAGTGAAACAATTTGAAAAGACATGGCCATGGATTTTGTAGTGATTGCAAAAAATAGGAAGGTTTTCAAATTCAACCGACTGAAAATATCCTTACTTTTCAAACCCTATCCAAATCTCTTTAGGAAACTTCTTTGTAACAACAATTTCAACAAGGATATAGCAAATAAGGTCAGAAGCTTAGCTTGATCAATTTCCAAAATAAACCCAACCACATGAAGAAATTGATAATTAACAAAATGAATCTTAAGATTAGGCAAAGCAATCCAAACCAACTATATGGGAGATTCTTCTTGAATGTCAAAAAAAGGAGTCCATTTAAGAATGCGCATTTGATAATTTCTAACATAATAAGAATGACGAGAGAAAATCTGGCTATAGTAAAGATCATTAGATAACTTAATGAGGACATGATGACCATCCAACAAACCGGCTAAAAATGCACAGAAAAGCTTTAAATCATGAAAGAAAAATTGAATATCTTCCATATTAGGCTGATAAAAGAAAATTTACTAATCAAAGTAAAGGCATAAGGTTTGGTGAGTTTCTTAATATCCAAAGCAAAACTCATTATAGTCGGAATGCCTTTAAAAGTCGAATGAACAAGATTAATCAAAAATTCAGGGGAGGTTGAAGCATCCTTACCAGATAAGGCAACTTTGAAGGATTTAGAAGAAGCAACCTTAGATTTACCCAACAAAAAATCTGCCCTAGGAGGAGCAGCAGAAATCATTTATTTAGCCTTGCCAAATGTCGGATCGAACTCCATGGAAGCCATCAAAATCAAGGGAGTGGAGGACAGCTGGCCAAAGGTCAAAAAAGGAAGGGCTTACCAGTGAAAATCCTCAGATCAGCCAGGAGAAATGATGAAGGAAAATGGGGTTCTTGAATCGAGATGAAAGAGGAAGGCACATGTGTTTATTCAATTTGTTTAGGTTATTAGGTTAGATTAGGGGTTTAGGGTTTAGGTTTAGGTTTAGGGTTGTGGTTTTTTAGGGTTTGTAGGGTTTAGGGTTTTAGGGTTTAGGGTTTAGGGTTTAGGTTTTATGAACTAGGGTTTAGGGTTTAGGTTTATGGTTTACATTCTAGGTTTAGGGTTTAAGTTTTAGTTTAGGGTTTAATTTTTTTTTAGAATAGAGAATAAATTAATATTCAACATATCTTCTTTTTAATTTCATCAACCAATTATCACCCCAAGTTTTCTAAGACACAAGTGATGGCATAGATAAAATATCAGCACCCATAGAGCAAATCAAAAATCCAAGATAAGTATAACCATCTCTACTATAAAGACATAGTTCCATTAGCACCAGATCGGATCAGCCATTCTTCAATTTTACAATCAACTAACCCCTGCCTCAGTAGGGATCAGCCATCATATCCCGATCCTTCCGCCACCACCATGACTTTAACCTTCATCACTCCTCCTCCATAACCACACACTACACCACCACCCCTATCCACAACACCTCCCGATCCTCCACCACCACCGCATAATCCCCTTCAGCCCCATCCAGATCCAGATTGAGCTTTGACGGTGATGTTCCTACCATCAAGGTTCTTCCCATTCTTAAGGTTTTGGATTTAGTGTTTAGTAGGGTTTAGCTTTTTTAGTGTTAGGTTTAGGGATTAGTGTAGTTTAGGGTTTAGGGTTTAGGTTTGGAGGATTTTAGTGGTGTAATTTAGGGTTTGGGGTTTTAGGGTTTAGGTTTTGAGTTTATGGTTTAGGATTTTTAAGTGGTTTAGGTTTAAGGATAAGGGTTTAGGTTTAAGTAGTAGTTTAAAGATTTAGATTTAGAAGGTCCAGGTTATTTTAGGTTAAGGCTTTAGTTTAGGATTTAGGGTTTATGTTTTTTTTAAATTAAGAAACCAAGAGGTATATTTAGTTTATTTTTATTTATTTAGTTTATTTTAATTTTATTTTATTTAATTTAGTTTATTTATCTTTTATTTTAGTTTAGATTTTATTTTGTTTATTTTTAGGTTTATGTTTATTTTTTTAGTTCATTTTTATTTTATTTTTGGGTTTAGGTTTAAGTTTTGGTTTTATTTTTTATTTTTTTTGGTTTATTTTTAGGTTTATTTTTAGGTTTTATTTTAGTTTTTTAGTTTATTTTTAGTTTTGTTTAGGTTTATTTTAGTTTATCTTATTATATTTAGTTTAGGTTTAGTTTATTTTAGTATCAGTTTATTTTATTATTTTAGTTTATTTTTTCTTATTTTTTATTGATAGGTTTATTTTCAGTTGTTCTTTATTTAGTTTTAGGTTCATAGTTGTTATTTTATTTAGGTTTTTTTTTTTTAGTTTAGTTTAAGTTTTATTTTATTTAATTTTATTTTATTTTTATTTTAGGTTTAGGTTTAGGTTTTAGTTAGGTCATTATTTTTATTTATCTTATTTTCTTTTATTATCTAGCCTTTTTGGTAGTTCCAGTGGAGTGGCCTTTAGTTTTAAGGCCTAGGATCAGGCCAAAGTCAGTATTTTAGGGGCCCAAAGCCTAATGTTTTATGGTTAGTTTATAGTTTTGATTTAGTTTAGGGTTTAGGAGGGCTTGTGGTCAGGTAGAGCTCAGGGTTTCAGGTTTAGGGCCTAGTTAGGCCTGGCCCAGTGGTTAGGGTTTGAGGCAGAGGCTCAGGGTAGGGTTTAGGGTTTAGGTGGTCAGGTTTATCAGGGTTTAGGATTTAATTAGATTTGGGTTATGGTTTTAGGTTTTTTCAAAAAGAAAACCAGTAGGTTTAGGTTTATTTAGTTTATTTTATTAATTTAGTTATTATTTTTTTATTTTCATTTGTTTATTTTATTTTTAATTTATTTAGTTTTAGTTTATTTATTTTATATTTATTATGTTTAGGTTTATGTTTATACTTATTTTAACTTAGTTTTATTTTATTTTATTTTTTAGGTTTATTTTTAAGTTTAGTTTAGGTTTTATTTATTTTTTTAATGTTATTTTATTTTATTTTATTTTAGGTTTTATTTTTAATTTAGTTTTATTATTAGTTTTTTTATAGGGTTTAGTTTGTTTAGTTTTACTATATTTTTTTAGTTTTATTTATTATGTCGTGTAGGTTTTTTTTTAATTTAGGGTTTATGTTTTTTATTTATTTTTAGGTTTTCTTAGTTATTTTTAGGTTTAGGCTTTATTTAGTTTTATTTTATTTTATTTTAAGTTTATTTTTAATTTTATGATTAGTTTTATATTATTTATTTTTACTTTTTATTTTCTTTTAGTTAAGGTTTATTTATTTTATTTATTTTATTTTATTTTATTTTATTTTATTTTACATCATTTAGGTTTAGGTTTAAATTTTAGTTTAGGATTTTATTTTATTTTATTCTATTACTTTATTTTTGTTTATGTTTTTTTATTTATTTTATTTTTAGGATTTATTTAGTTTAGGATTAGGTTTTTAGGTTTTTAGGTTTTTAAGGATTAAGGTTTAGTTTTTAGGGTTGTAGGCTTTAGAGTTTAAGGTTGATGGTTTAGGTTTAGGTTTAGGGTTTAGTTATGGTTTATTTTATATGGTTTAGGGTTTGTGGGTTTAGGGTTGTGGTTTATTTTAGTTTATTTTAGGTTTATGTTTTATTCTTTTAGTTTAGTTTATTAATTTAGGTCCAAGTTCACCATTTTGCTGTTTTTTTTAGTAGTTTTTTTTTTAAACATCTAAATTTATTTATTTATCTAGTTTAATTAGGTTTAGGTTTAGGATGGCCTGTGGAGGCCTAGGATTTAGCCTGCCCAAAGGCCTAGTCAGGGTTTGGGGCCTGGGGCCAGGGCCCAGGGCCCAGGGCCCAATTGTGGCTCAGGGTCTGTGGAGTTGTAGTCTAGTCCAGGGTGTGCAGGGTTTAGGGCCTGAGTCACCCAAGATCAAGGGTATGGCCTAGGGCCTTTAAGGCCTGCCCAAAGTGTGAAAAAGTCCCAGGACTGGAGTTTGATTCAGGTCAGTTGGGGTCAGGGTCAGAGTCAGGTTAGATTTGTTCTTGAGGTCAGTTGCCTTTAGTGTCATTTAAGCTCAGAGTCTTTTCTCAGTTTCAGGTTTAAAGTTTAGGTAAGGTCTAGGATGGGTTTGGGGTTAGGGTCTGGTTTGAGGTTAAAAAAATATTTAAGCAAGGTATGTTTAGGTTTATTTAATTTTTTATTTATTTTAGCCCATTTTTTTATTATTTTATTATTTTTATAGTTTATTTATTTATTTTATTCATCCATTAGTTTAGGTTTTATTTTATTTAATTGTGTAGTTTAAATTTATTTTAATTTAATTTTGTTTATTTAATTTTAGGTTTAGGTTTTATTTTTATTTTAGGTTTAGGAAGATTTTATTTTAAGTTTATTTTAGGGTTTAGGTAAAGTAAGTTTAGGGTTGTTTATTTATGATAGGGTCTGTGGTTTTTTTTTTAAAAAAAATAAGTAAACCTTTATTTAGTCTATTTAGTTAATTTTCTACTTATTTATTTATTATTTAAGTTTTATTTTAGTTTATTTTTTAGGTTTATTTATGTTTATTTTTTTTTAATTTATTTTTTATTTTGGTTTAGGTTTATTTTATTTTTTAGTTTTTATTTTGGTTTAGGTTATTTTAGGGTGTAGGGTTAAGGTTTTCTTAATTTTTTAAAATGTTTGATTATTTTAAAATTAAATGTACTCATAGTAAGTTTTTTATTTATTTTATTTATTTTAGTTTATTTTTTATTTATTTAGTTTATTTTATTTTGCTTTCTTTTATTTATTTTATTTTTATTTATTTTATTTTAATTTAAATTTATTATTTATTTTATTATTATTTTAATTTTAAGTTTTATTTATTTATTATTATCAAATTATTTAAGTGTTTATCTTTATCTTAGGTTTATGTAGTTTAGCTCAGGCCTAGTTTAGGTCAGGATTTAGGTTCTGGGGCCCAGGGTGGGGTCAGGTTTAGGGGCCTGGTGGCCTGTGGTCAGTTAGGTTTTAGGGCTAGGGTCAGTGTTTGGGTTTTAGGCTAGTGGCCTGGTCAAGGGTCAGGGTCAGTTTAATCAGCTTTAGGGTGAGTTTTAAGAGGCTCAGAGTTTAGAGCCTATTTAGGGTCAGTGGGTTTAGGAGGGCTCAGGGTCAGTCAGGATTATGGTTTAGGGTTCAAGTAATTTAGAATTTAGGTTTAACATTTTTTGAGGTAGGGTTTAGCCCAGTAGCTTAGGCCAGGATTTAAGTTTAGGTTTAGCCCAGGTCAGAGGATCTTTTTTAATTTTAAATAGATAGGTTTGATTTAGATTTATTTATTTTAGTTATTTTATTTTATTTATTTAGTTTATATTCATCAATGTTTATCTAGTTTTTTATTTAGTATCTTTGTTATTTCAGGTCAGTTAAGATTTGGTTGGGTTTATATTTTGGGGTAGCAGTTAGGGTCAGCCCAGGGTTGGGCTGGCCTGAGGCTTAGAGAGCTTGGCCAGCAGGGTTTTTTTATTTGTTTAGTTTACAGGGCCTAGTCAGTGGCCCAGGTGTCAGTTTAGGTTTAGAGTAGTTCAGTTTTAGGTTTAAATTTTAGGCCCAGGTTTAGGCCCAGAGGTCAAGTTTAGGAGTGAGCCTAGGTCAGGGCCCAGAGGGCTCACCAGTGGCCTAGTGGTAATGGCTTTTAGTTTATGGTTTAGGGTGGCTAAGGCTCAGGAAGAGCCCACAGCCCAGGATCTAGCCCACTAGGGCCCAGGGTTAAGGGCCAGGGTTTGGGGTAAGGGTTTAGAGATATGATCAGGGTTGCATAGTCAGTATTTAGGGAAAAGGGTAAATTAATTTTAGAATTTAGGATTTAGGTTTAGGGAGTTTGGGCATTTAGGGTTTAGGGTTTATGGTTTTGGTGGTTTAAAGTTTAGGGTAGGGTTTAGGGCCTTTAGGGTGGGTTTAGGGTTATTTTAAGGTACTCTGGTTTTAGGTTAAAAAAAAATATTTAAATAAACCGGTAGGTTTATTTAGTTTATTTTATTTATTCTTATTTTGCTTTTATTTTATTTAGGTTTATTTTAAATTTTATTTAGTTTAGTTTATTTATTTATCAGGTTTATTCATATTTTATTTATTTACATTTATTTAGGTTTAGGTATATTTTAGTTTATTTTATTTTATTTTATTTTTAGGTTTTTTTTTAATTTTAGGTTTACGTTTAAGTTTTATTTTTATTTTTTCAGTTTAGGTTTTAAGTTTTATTTTAAATTTATTTTAGGGTTAAGTTTGTGGTTAAAGGGTTTAGGTTGTAGGTTTAGGGTTAGTTTTGGGTTAGGCGTTTAGGATTTATGGTTTAGGGTTCAGGGTTTTAAAAAAAAATTAGTAAATTGGTATATTTATGTTTATTTAGTTAACTTTTTATTTATTTTAGATTATTATTTTATTTTATTTTCCTATCTTTATTTCTTTATTTATCCTCTCCTGGGTTTCAGTTTTATTTTCATTTTTTGCCTAGGGCCTTATCTTTAGGCTCCAGGCCTGGGCAAGAGGCCCATCCTGTGAGCCTAGGCTCTGCTAGTCTTATGGCTCACATTGTGGCTCCTCTTTAATTCTTAAAAAATCCTTGAATTTTTTCAAAACATACCCCACAGCTTCCAGCTCCATTTTATTTTATTCTTTTATCTTTTTATCTTATTTCTTTCTTTTAATTTATTTAGTTTTATTTATTTTATGTTTTTTTATTTTAGTTTAGGTTTTATTTATTTCTTTTTTAGTTTATTTTATTTTTTTTTTATTTTATTTTACTCATTTTTATTATTTTATTTTATTTTATTTTAGTTTTTTATTTAAGTTTTATTGTTTTATTTTAGTTTATTTCAAAATTTATTTAGGTTTAAATTTGTTTTTTTATTTTTTATTTAGGTTTTATGTAGTTTAGGTTTAAGTTTTTAGGTTTCTAGGGTTTAGGGTTTGGGGTTTAGGGCTAGAGTTGTAGGTTTTAAGGTTTAGGATTTAGGATTTAGGGTTTTTTTTAGGAAACCCTATGCACAGGGTATTTTATTGCCACAAAAAGAGGGTTACAAGGTCCTTAAAGGGGATAAACTCCAGAACTACTGCTCAAAGAGCTACAATCTCTAAGGAGATCCCTATCTAAGTACACCAAAAGCAAAAGAAGACATTAAAGCAATCAAAAGATACAAATAGATTAACATAAAAAAGCTAAAGGAAGATTAGGGCCAATGCTCAGTGAGGAGAGAATGCATGACACTATGGAGCAAACCAAGAGGATAAGAGAGAAGCACCGCAAAAAATTGTAAACTAAAGAAATTAGAGAAGTTAAGGTAATACATAATGATAACTGAAAAAGATAACTGAGAATGATAGTAAAGATAGAGGAGGGTCAAGCTCGTCACACCAAGTTGGGGCAAATGCAAATATGCGCATCCAAACTTCACCAGAAGGGTTACATCGCAAGAGCTACTACCAAACCAAAAGGGAGTGAAATCATCAACCATCATCATAGCCAACAAACCCGGTGTGAAGATAACAATAGATGTTGAAAGTCTTATGGGATTTATTACCTGCAAACCTAAACAAAACTATATATAATATAGAGAGGAAATTGCAAAGGGCAAAAAGATAAGGGGTCCCATGTAGGAAAAGTATCATCAATATAGTCACCCTGACATGAGGATACTTATACATATGAAATAGCATATAAAACCATCCACAAGAAAATACAAGAGGGTACCGCTAAAATCGCTAACAAGTCAAACATATATATATGATATATATAGCAGCCTAAGTAAAGTCTAGAAAATGAGCCCAATCATAATAATGAATGCAAATGTGAACAAACCCCTTATTAATATCCATATCAGTAGTAGGAAAAAAGCAATTGTAAAGGAAGGCAGTATAACCCAAAACCAAAAACAACACCAAATAAAGATAGTCAGAAATACAACTCCAGTAGCAGCATGATGGACAAAAAATTGGATAATCCAGTTTAACAAACAACCAAGATAGCAAGATAGCAAAAGGCAGCAGCTGTCCATAGTACCACCCATTCAGAATAGACATTGCATTCCAAGGTAGCAGCACAAGCCTAATTGAACCCAGATGGGAATAGAAACAACAACAATTAATGTAGATCACAACTATCGAAATGAATAGCAACCCGCACACAACAAATAGAAGAATCGAAAGCCAACCCCAACAATAAAACAATTAGTGCAACATTGGAACCCACCAGAGGATAAATCAAAATGGGGATTCAAATTAGGGTCCTCATTAGAATCCAGAAAAAATAAGACAACAGATAACCAAGATAAAAAATAGTCAAGACAGCACCAGCCAAGACAGCAAGGGACAACAAGATGGCCATAGAACCTCTCAATCAAAGTAGACATTGCAATAGTTAGTAACCATGTAGATAGAGCATAAAAACATGGATCAAAAGAGCAGCCTGCACCAATGATAATAACAACAAAGTCAAAAATAGCTTGCTGAACATAGGACCCTAAAGTCCTACAACCAACAAAGATAGAGCCAACATTGGAATCCCGAGAAATAAGGATAGCAAATATCCAAGACAACAAAAAGCCAAGACAACAAAAACTAGCTAGCTGGCCAGAGAACCACCCATTCAGAATAAATAGTGCAATAGATACAAGTTTAACTAAAAGAAGATGGAGAATAGAGCAGCAGATAAAATAGTCCATAGAATTCGATGATAAGCATATAATAAACCAATAAGGAGATTCAAATCAAAAGCCACCAAGTCACACAACAACTTCATTAGAGGCTAACAAAAAAACAAACCAAAACCCCATAAAAACATGTAGAGTATTAAGCCAGTTTAGCCAACAACCCAGAAAGTAATTACCAAGAGGCTGGCCAAAAGTCCACCCATTCAGAGTAAATAGAGCATATGTAAAGATCCAAAGAATCAGGTGGAAAATCACAGGGTTCTGCATAATTTGAACAGCCAAGGGGATAAACAAGAGAAATCAGCTTGTTAACACAAATAAAAAATAGTCGAGAAATAAAAGGCAAGAAACAGATAATAACCACAAAGACAACTCGGACAAAGGACCTAAAATAAAAAAGCTAAAGTGGTAGCAATAAAACAAAATGACACCCACCATATAAAAATCCAATAAAAATAGAGATGTAAAGTAGCAAAAAAGGGTTCAAAAGATAATCAACAAAAAAAAACCATCCAGAAGATGATTAAGCTATTAAACCCACAACCACATTAGGCAAACCGAGAAGCCATAAAGGAAGTCCAAACCGCAAGGAATTAATAAAATTGAATAGAAATTGCAAAATCTCTTGGAAGATGGGGAATATGAGGTTGGGCAAAATAAGAAGACAACACCAACAACAGCTGAACTAGATAGACAAGAAGCTTGTGGATAAAAGACTCAATGATCCGACCACCCAACCAATAAAAGAAAATAATAGCAAGTTGGCCATAAAACCAACCATTCAAATTATACAATGCCTAAGTTAAATCCAGATAGTTAAGGAAGAGGTGCCAAGACTAGAATGATGTAAAAGTAGCGGTGAAAATAGTATCCCAAGTTTTAACAACACAACATTCGAAAATGAGAGATAAGAAACAATCAAGCAGAAAAATAAATGCCATCTTACAGTCTATAACCTCAATAGAAGCCAATTGAACAAAACAAAATAAAACCCCAGAAGCAGCATGAGGAGCAATAATCTAGATCATCCAACATCCAGGACAGTAATTATCAACAAGATGGATCTACACAATTTTAATAGAGCCAAAAGGTAAAAAATAATAGATTAATTGATCACAGAACTGATGAGAACAACAAAAGACAAAGAAGAACACCACACAACAAATAGCTAACAAACACAAGGTTAGAGAGGGACAGAATAACCCAACACCATAGGTTAAAACAACACTACAATTATTGCAACCATATAAGCCAATAAAAAAGCAATAACAGCTACCATAAGGGTTCAAAAGGGTATTATCAAAAAATCCTTTAGAGAAATTAGGCTAGCAGAACCACCTCAGAGAAATCGAAAAAGAATTCATTAAACAATACCAAACCTGCAGAGAACCATTAATAATAACAAAGGTATTGCATTTTCTTTCCTTATAGGTATGCTTGCTGGGGTTAGCTTTTACATTCAACAAATACATTAAACCAACTCCAAGACTAGCCTTCTATACAAAGGGCCCAACAGCCCAATAGCCAACAATTAAACCTTTAACAAGATGTTGCATCCAGAAACAGCAAGACCCCAAACAAGGTTGGGATAATTAAACCAATAGTAGATGCCCCTTAGCTCATCAAAGGACCATCAAGGAGTAATATGATGATGCATCAGCATATTCCAAAGAAGCAGCAGCACATTAACAGTAAAAATAGTAGAGGCAGTAAGCACCCATTTAAAGCTAAGACAATTAAACCAATAGCACATGCCACAGAGACAACAAGTAAATAGTAAGGGATATCAGGTTGATGCATCAGAAAATACCAAAGAAATAACAATAGTAAATAGAAAATGATCAACAATAAAAGAGGTATTGAAGAAGGTGAATCCAATAGGTTAGATTAATTTTTGAGATAAGGAAACCCAACATTGTCCAGATTAACCAAGCCATGCAAATGTTTAGGAAGGGTTAGTTGATCAAAGAATTTTATGCCATCCAATCTACCCGTGATTGGCTAGATAATCGACATGCATTACCCTCATGCCATACATGAGTGATTTTAAAGTAGAGTTGCAAGGAGAGTTCTAGTTTGTTTAAGAAGGTAGTAAATTCAATTGCCCCATTTTGGTGGAAGTCAAGAGATCAATCAGAAGGGCATCCACCTCAATCCAAATATTAAGCCAACCTTTTGAAGGCAAATCTCAAGAGCTTTGTATCGCCATGAGCTCAAGAAAGAGAATAGATTAAGGGGTAAGCAAAGACACATAGGACTTTTCCATTAAGATTTCTAAAATACCACCACTGAGCCTTATGAGAGATGAGAGCCATGTTAACTTTAATAATGTTAACATGAGATTTTACCCAATAAACAATCTTATCATCTTTACGGTGATCCAAGTTAAAACCCGCTTTATTGGCCACAAATTTGCAACCATTGAATTATTTGTATTTAATTAAATTGGCATTAAATAAGTCAAATTTTATTTTTTTTAGTTCTAGCAATTATCCTCATGTGATTCATAGGGATCTCACGATGTTTTACATCATTTTGGTCCATTCATATGAACCAAATAAGAGTGATAACATTTATTACTTTAATGTGTCCTTTAATAGTGTTGTCAAAATAAACTTCAAGAAGTTGGTATAAATTTAAGTAGCCATTGAAAATGATAATGTTAAAGAGGTCATCATACCAAATCCAAAGTTTAGAAGCAATGGCTGCTTAAAAAAACATGATTCACATTTCCAATGTGAAAATAGCATTGGCATTTTGAAGGTAATTGAAAACCTTTACCCCACAACAAGGAGTCCACAGGGATGAAGTTTTTCAAAATATGCCAAGTAAGAATAGTAAGAAGTAGATATTGTTGTTCCAAAGTTTAGAAAACACATAGAAAAATCATGAGTTTCTTTAATGTGAATCCAAACATTTTAAAGTTGAAATCACTATTATGTGAAAGCTTAAAAAGGATCTGATCTTGATTGGTAGGAATGATAGGAATAGTAGTAAGCTTATTTAAAAGAGAGGGAAGAATATGATCAGTTAGCTTACTATTGTTCCACATATTATTGAACCAAAAAGAGTTCACTTTAACAGCAGCAGTGGAATGGGTAGAAAGTAAGTCATCAATGGACCCACCTCCAGTCCAGTTATCTTGCCAAAAGAAATAGGAGCCAGAGTTAATCCGCCAAGAAATTAAAGATTCAGCATCCCATTTGATAGAACAAAGTCTTTTCCAAATAGGAGAGTCTCCCGCTTTATATGGTCAAATGAGAGGGTGCTTACCCTGGCAGTATTTAGCAGTCATGAAATTAGCCCATAGACTATTTTTTTCCTAAAATTCCACCAAAGTTTATAAGAAAAAGCAGTGATAGTTTCATTGATTGGTTTACATCCAAGACCACCTTCAGCAAAAGTGCCACAGATTTTATACCAAGAGGTACAGTGCATTTTTTTAAAGGAATTATTAGATCCCCAAAAAAATTTGTTAATGAGCCGCTCAATTCTGTTAATGATAGAGTTGGTCGGCACAATGGTTTGAATGAGATACAAAGGCATGGAGTTAAGGGTGCTCTTAATCAAAGTGAGCCTAACACCAAAAGAAAGTAAGTGAAATTCCCAAACAGAAATTTTATTAGAGATTTTTTGGATTAGCTCATCAAAAAGGTGAGATCTTTTTTTACCTTTAAAAAGAGGAGCACCAAGATAATTAATAGGAAGTTGTTGATGTTGAAAATTAGTAATTCTCAAGATTTGGTTGGTTCTATTGCTAGGGATTTTATAAGAAGGAATGAAACAACTTTTGCCTTTGTTGAGAAAAATATCACTTTCATTGCCAAATTTATTTAAATGATTCTTAATATTTTTAATGTGAGGAATTTAGGCATTGCAAAAGATTATAAAGTCATCAAGAAAATTTAGATGAGTGACGTGAAGACCACCTTGAGTTCTATAAAACATCCTAGGATTATTGTAAAAAAGATCATTCAGACTCCTTGATAGATATTCAATAGCAATAATAAAAAGAGAGGGGGATAGGGGATCCCCTTCTCTCAAACCATGTTTTGAAGGGAAAAAACCTAGGGATTCACCATTCATGATAACAGAGAACCAAATATTTGTAATGCAATTTTTGATGAGACGGATAAAATAACCAGAAAGCCCAAGCAAATAAAGAATTTGAAAGAGGAAATCCCAAGAGAGGTTGTCAAAAGCTTTAGTGATGTCCGCTTTAAAAGGATGTTACCACCGATAGGAATGTCAATGTCATGAATCAGTTGAGAAATATATTATCGATATTGCTCTACCTTTAATGAAGCTTTTGTTGGGGAAATAATTTTAGAAAGAGACTAATTTTATTAGCAATTAATTTACAATTAGTTTATGAAAGAAGGTGCAAAGGCTCGATAGGTCAAATGGCCCCAAGATTCAGATTATTAATTTTGAGAATGAGAATAATGGAAGTGCTAGAAAAATATCTAGGTAAAGGGTTACCCTCAAAAAATTCAAAAATTGCATCAACAAGGTCGTCTTAATAATAACAATATTGAAAGAATTGAGTCGTAGCCATCGTGGCCGCAGAATGTAATCATTGTTCATGCTATTGAGAATACTACCAATCTCAGCTTCCATAGGACGTAAACTGAGAAAGTGGTTTTCATCATTAGAGATCATAGAGGAGATCAAATGTGTGTTGGAGATGGCTTATAAGGAGGGGTTGTTGTTTAACAAATTTTTAAAATGATGTATGACAGAAACTTTAATATCATTATTGTCAGTAATCCAGGTTTCGTTATCATTTTTGATTTTTCTAATAGAGTTTAAGGCTTTCTTTTTTTTAAAAAAAAGGGCATGGAAATACCTTGTGTTTCTATCATAATCAACAATATGTTTGCTAGCAGCTTTTTGGCGCTAGTAGGTTTCCTCCATATTCTAATAATTAATCAAGTTATCTTTAGTACATTCAAATCATAAAAGCCTATTAGAGTCACAAAACAACATCTTCAAGAGAGCAAACAAGTTGTTCCATATTTTTGAGATTTGCAAAAGATTTTAAAATGATGCTTGTTCCACCAATTTAGATTTTGTTTAAGCCTTTTAGCTTAAGCCAAAGGTGAATCATGCCTTTAATGGAATTATTAGGATGAATAGGGCCCGCCACTAATGGAAAATGACATTAATGAAATCACTATGTTGGATCCACATATTTTGGAATCTAAAAGGAGTAGGGGAGGATAGTCTAGTGGAGGGATTTTTAGCAGAAATCAAAAGAGGGGCATGGTCAGATAAAGATCTACTTAAATGTTCAACCAAAGTAAGAGGCCATTGATTGATGCAAAGGGAATTAAAGAGGGTCCTATCAAGCTACCGCCAAAGTCTAGAATTATGCCACGTGAAGTCAGAACCCAAAAAACCAATATTAATCAGATTACAATCAAGAATCATACTAGAAAAGTCTTCCATGGAATGAATGTTAGAGAGCAACCTCCCTTCTTTCCAGGAAGTGAGAATAGTGTTGACTGAGGCAAAGGTTCTTAAGTTATCCCAAAGGATCTAGATGTTGCTAATATTATAAAAGGAATTTTGAAAGCCAAGCATTCTAGCAACTTGAGTGATCTTAAAAGAGTGCATTAATGATTCAATAACAACAAGTAAGGCTATGTTATGAGTGCAACAAAGGCTTCTAACACATTGCGCATAATGAGAGTCCCAATACCTAAGCATTCCAAATAATTAAATTAATCATAATAAATAAGAAGAAAATAAGAAAGATAATAGAAGGATAAGAAAAAATAAGAAGAAGAAAGACATATGATGTAATCATTTATGGGAAGTTAGAGAAGATCTAGCGGTTCTAGTGGAGCTATTAGTGAACATTCTATCCTTGAATGATTTTTTTTAATAACAGTTTGAAAAGGTCTATCTATGTACAAAGTATCTCCATCCGAAAGAGAGTGGTTTGTGGTATTTAGAGTAGGACCAGGAGTTATCAAAGCATTCCTAATGATGGTTTCCCTTCAAGGTCGATTGAGAAATTGGGTTAGCATGTGTATCACTCTGAAGGGTAATAGAAGGAGAGGTTATGACACCATTAATAGCATAAATTTCATGTTCATTTTTAGGATTACCCTTCAGATTTTGGTCTGTCACCAAAGTATCAACATTTTTTAGAATAATTCCAGAATTAGTTTTGAGATTTTGATCCAACTTGAAATTCCCATTCAAATTACCATTAGGGTTCATATGAATAAAGGTATTGTTTTGAGAGGCCAAATTATTACAATTAGAGGAAATGTTAAGTAAGTTATCAATAGCCTCCTCACAAACCTCATAAGCATTATTTTTACGAGGCTCAGATGGCTCTCCAATAGAAAATCAGTAGATAAAAGAGGGGGAGGGTGAGTTCCATTTTGAGTGACTTTAGGCACATAAGCAATTTATTGGTTTTTCATTTGGTAGAGAGGGATTAGGATCCGATAATTTATTCTTTTAAGATGAGGATGCCAAACAAAGCATTCGTGAGTGATCATGACCATGGATCTTACAATGTGTGCAAAAAAAATAGGGAAATTTTCAAATTCCACTTTTGATTATACCCAAATTTGTGAGCGATCCAAACTTCTTTAGATACTTTTGGTAATATCAATCTCAACCAAAATACTAGCAACCGATGGCTATGATCTCACAATGTTTGATCAATTTGAAGGTCAACCAAAGAGAGCCTCAACCGCAAAGAGAACTTGATGGTAACATAATGTATTCTCATGTTTGGAAAAGCTAGCCATAAAAGGAATAATTGGGGATTCCACTTTGACATCAAAAGAGGAGACTATTTCAAAAGTCTCATTTGACAATTATACACAAAGTAGGAGATGAGCAAAAACTCTTGAGTAATCTAAGTCATTAGATAGTGAATAAGGATATGCTAGGATCAATCAATCCAATAGTGAAAATCCAAAGAGCTTAAGGCTATGAAAAAGGATCGATGTTATCAAGAGTTGGCACATAAGGAAAATTTACCAACTAAAGAGAATTCAAAGGCCAACTTTTCCATGTCAAGATCCGAGCACATTACAACAGGCATTCCATGAAAAGATGTTGAGATCAAATTGATCGATGCATTAGAGGAAGTGTTCTTACCAGATAATGTGTCCTTGAAGGACTTAATAGTAGGCAGAGTAATGAATAGAGTCAGATCCATAATACCTTGTAAATTGAAAGCATGACGCCCTAAGTAAAGAGCTCTCCTGTTTCTCACATTGAGCAAGGACACACACACAACAAGAGACCAAAAATATAGAAATTATGATAAGAAGGATCAAACAAGCCCAAGGAAAATGGGGGAACATGAAATCGCTAGAGCAATGGGAAGATTAAGATTTAGGGTTTTAGGTTTGTTTAGGGTTTAGGGTTTAGGGTTTAGGTTTAGGCTTTAGGCTGGGTGGCCTAGGGTTTAGGCAGCTTGGGCCTGTGAGTTTAAGCTCATGGTTTAGAGCCTGGGGGCCTTAGAAGCCCAGGGTCAGGGTGGAGGAGGTCAGTGGTCAGGATTTGGCCTAGGGCCCAGGGTGGGGTTATAGGGCCTTGGCCTGGTTTAAGATTTGAGGCCCAGGTTTAGGTTAGGTCAGGGCCCAGCACTAGATTTAGGATGTGTGGTAGATTTAGGTCATGGCCTGGGAGATCTTTAATTTAGCAAACCCAGGTTTGGTTTATTTAGTTTATTTTAATTAGTTTATTTTATTTTATTTAGTTTTATTTTATTAATTAATTTAGTTATTTATCTTAGTTTATGTTTATTTTAGTCATCTAGGTCCAGGTTTAGATTTATGTATTTTAGTTTAGTTTTATTTTTATCTTTAGGTTTAGGATTTATTTTATGTTTATTTAGCCCAGGCTCAGGCCTCAGGAGGATGCTTGGCCCAGGTTTAGGTTTAGGGAGGTTTTAGGTCAGTTTAGGTCTACTTTAGGCTCAGCCTAGGGTGGGTTTAGGGCCTGAGGTCTGGGGCCCAGGGTCAGAGGGTTTTCAGTCAGGTTTAGAGCCTTGGAGGGGGTTAGTTTAGGTATAATAGGGTTTTAGAGGGTAGGGTTTAGGGTTCATGGTTTAGGGTTTAAGGTTTGGTGTTTTGGGTTTAGGGTTTAAGGATGTAGGTTTTAAGATTTAGGGTTTAAGGTTTAGTGTTTAGGGTTGTAGGTTTATGGTTTTGAGTTTAGGGTTTAGAGTTAGTTTTTGGGTTTAGGCTTTAGGTTGGGTTTGGTTTGTTGAGTCTTGAAGATTGGGATTTATAAAATTAAAACATACTGCTAAAAAAAATCTATTAGATAGAAATAGAGAGCCGGGAAGATTGGGATTGGAATAAGGTTTTACATGATTGAAATAAAATTGTTGTTAAAAAAATTACTTGTATTTATCCTACTAAGATCAATTATTTAGAGTTTTACTCGCCAAAGAAAAAAAACTGAAATTATAAATGAGTACATGAACAAATTTGAAATATTGTTATTATCTTCTAAAATTAGGGAAAGATTAAGCTAATGTTGTGTAGGTTTAGATCGACTTGAGCCCTAAACTTAAAAGAGACACTACATAAAATTAATTTGCATGTGGCTTTTCAACAAACTTTAGATTTCAAATAACATCAATTCTTGCACCTAAAAGAATGTCATCAAATGTAGGAATTATTGTTTCCACCATTAAATCAAATTCAAATGAATACATTTAAATGAAGTAACACTACTACTAATAAAAAAATAGAAAAGATGATAAATACTATGTTGGGATCCAAAATCTCTCCTAAATCATATTTTTGATGTCAGCATAAAAATCTATGTGTGTCTTAAATCTCTCACAAAACTATGCCACCTATTTCTAAGCATTGACTTATGAGTTTTACTTGAGCTTTCTTACTTTTATGTTGAAGCAAATTATTTATTACATTATGTTGCCGCGTTGAGTCTCAAACTAGGAGAGCTATAGCTCTGGAAATCCCTATGTAGAGATATTGAGTTTGGATTATTCTTGTTACACACTACTTATTAAGAGATTTTTTCATATACAATACTATTGTAAAAATCTCATTCAGCAATACTTTGTATCAAGTCTCCCTAATTCACCAAGATCTCGAGCACAATCTCAAAGCATTGAAATCCTACTAGAGAGAGCTTTTTAAAGCATAGATTTAGCTCCTCGACATATCTGCTAAATTGAAAGTGGTGCAGTTGAGAAGACAATATTGATTAGAGAGGAGTTTTATGATTAGATAGGCTATCTCAGCTATAGAAGAGGATTGCACAAAATGGAAACTTAGGTGTCTAAACTTAAGTAGATTCTTCTTCATTTGTCCATGAACATGAAGCTACCCTTTTGCATCTCTATGAAACGAGAGAGGCTGGTCTACTATGGCATACAAAGCTCATTTTTTTTCATATTAGAGAAATTTAGGCTAATATTTATAAAAATCTTTTATTTAGTTTAGGTTTTTTTTAGGTTTTAGGGTTTAGGTGGGTTTGGTTTGGTTTAGGGTTTAGATTTAGGGTAAGGTTGTGGTTTACTATCTGTGTTTAGGGTTTAGGGTTTTAGGCTGGTTTAGGGTTTAGGGTTTAGGTTTAGGGAGAGAGTGTTAGGTAGTTTTTGTGAGGTAAGGTTTATTTATTTATTTAATTTTATTTTTAAATTAAGTAAACCGGTAGATTTTGATTATTTAGTTTATTTAGTTTTTTTATTTTCTATTTATTTAGGTTTTATATTTTTTATTTATTTATTTTTATTTATTTTTATTTTAAGTTCTTTATTTTAATTTTTAGGTTTAGGTTTATTTAGGTTCATTTTTTAGTTTAGTTATTTTTTATTTTATTTTAGGTTTCAGTTTTATTTTTTTAAGTTAAGTGAATTTTATTTTACTTTTAGGTTTGGGGTTTTATTTTTTTTTATTTTATTTTAGTTTAGGTTTAGGTTTATTATTTTATTTTATTTATTTAGATAATGTTTAGCTTAGTTTTTTAGGTTTAGTTTAGTTTTATTTAATTAGTTTAGTTTATTTTATTTAGGTTTTAGTTTAGGGTTTAGGTTTTATTTTATTTATTTTAGGTTTATTTTTTAGGTTTAAGTTTTATTTTATTTTTAGGTTAATTTTATTTTATTTTAGGTTTAATTTTATTTTATTTAAGTTTTCTTTAGTTTAGTTTAAGTTTTATTTATTTTATTCTAGTTTAGTTTTTATTTTTATTTTATTTTCTTTAGGTTTCAATTTTAGGTTATAGTTAATGTTCTTTTTTTGGTTTAGGTTATTATTATTTTTTAGGTTTATTTTTAGTTTATGTTTAGCTTATTTGGGTTTAGGTCCAAAGTTTAGGATTATGGGTTATTTAGGTGTTTAATGATTTTTAGTTTAGGGTTTAGGATTTAGGGTTTAAAGTTTTTAAAAAAAATTAAGTAAACCAGTAAGTTTATTTAGATAGTTTATTTTTATTTATTTTAATTTAATCCTTATTTTTTATTTTATTTAGGTTTATTATTTATTTTTGTTTAGTTTAATGTATTTCTTTTAGGTTTATTTATTTTAGCTTAGGTTTTCTTATTTTAGTATATTTTTTAGGTTTTTGTTTACTTTTTAGTTAAGTTTTATTTTTATTTCATTTTTTAGGTTTAAGTTTTCTTTTTATTTTTAGGTTTAGGTTTTTTATTTTTTATTTTTAGGTTTAGGTTTTTAGGTTTATTTTAAGTTTTAGCTTTTTTAGGTTTAGGTTCATTTTTAGTTTATTATATTTTATTTAGTTTAAGTTTAGGTTTAGTTTAGTTTATTTTAAGTCATTTAATTTAGTTTAAGTTTATTTTATTTTGTTTATGTTATTTTATTTTAGGTTTAGGTTTTATTTTTATTTATTTTTTTTTATATTTATTTTATTTTATTTTTATTTGAGGTTTAGTTTCTTTTTTTTTATTTATTTTAAGTTTATTTTAATGTTTATTTTTAGGTTTTGTTATTTAGTTTTTATTTTATTTTTATTTTAGGTTTTATTTTATTTTTATTTTATTATTTGTTTTATTCAGGTTTATTTTATTTTTAGTTTAGCTTAGTTTTTTTATCTTTTAGGATTAGGTTTATGTTTTAGTTTAGGTTTTATCTCACATATTTTATTATTTTAGTTTATTTATTTATTTTATTTTAGGTTTATATTTTAGCTCAGGCTTTTATTAACTAGGGCCATGGCTCAGGTTTGTGGTCAAGGGCTCATGGGCTCAGAGTCTGGGCTCAGGTAGCGCCCAGCTTGATCCATGATGGCCCAGGGAGAGGTCAGGGGGTCAGGAGCCCAGTTTGAGTCTGGGCCTCAGTGGTTTAAGGCCCAAAGCCTCAGGGCCCAGTGGGTGGCCTGTGGGCTCAGGGCTTAGTGTTGGGTTGGGTCAGGGCTCAAGATAGGCCCAGGGCCCAGTGGCCCAGGTATGGGGTTGGAAGCAGTCTGATCAGGGCCCAGGTTTAGTTTAGTGGTTAGGGTCAGGGTTTAGGGCCCATGTTTAGGATTTAGGGAGCCAATGTTTAGGATTTAGGGTTTAGGGTTGAGGGTTTAGGGTTTTTAAGTTTTTTTATATTAATTAAACTGATATATTTAGGTTTATTTAGTATAGTAAGTTTATTTTAGATTTATATTTTATTTTTATTTAGTTTAGTTCATTTTTTTGGTTTTATCATCATAGTTTAGTTATTTATTTTAATTTATTTTAGGTTTAGGTTCAACTTTAGGTTTTTTTAGTTGAGATTTATTTTAATTTATCTTTTATGTTTAAGTTTTATTTATAAGTTTAGATTTAGGTTATTATTTTATTTTGTCAGGTTTAGGTTTTAGGTTTTATTTTTAGTTTAGGTTTAGGTTTATTTTAGTTTATTTTATTTATTTAGGTTTAGGTTAAGTTTAGTGTATTTTAGGTTTTATTTATTTTAGCTTTATTTTATTTTAGTTTAAATTTATTTTATTTTGTTCATTTTATTTTATTTTAGCTTTAGGATTTTTAGTAGTTTAGGTTTATTTATTTTATTAGGTTTTATTTTTATATTTATTTTTAGGTTTAGGTTTTATTTAGGTTTAATATTTTATTTTATTTTATTTTAGTTTTCATTTTATTTATTTATTCTTTTAGCCTTTATCTTTATCTTTTAGTTTTTTTAGGTTTATGTTTTAGTCTTTAATTATTTATCTTTATCATGCTCAGGTTTATTTATTTTATCTTTAGGTCTTATTTATTTAGCCTAGATTTTTTAGATTTAGGGTCAGTGGTAGGCCTGCTCAGGGGCCCAGGGCCTTAGATCTTAGGGCCCAGGATCTGGGGGCTCAGGGCTTAGCATTTAGGGTGGTGGTGGCCCAGGGCCCAGGGTTGGGTGAGTCCAGCCTGGATTGTAGGCCTAGGGTCTGTTTAACGCCTCAGGTCATTATTTTTTTAATCAGCTCTGGTGAGATTGTCAGTGGCTGGCCCAGGGTCAGGTTTCAGTGGCCTAGAGCCATTTTAGGTCAGGTCAGGGGGCCAGTTTATCAGCCTAGGCTCAGTTTATAGCATGTTATTTTAAACGAAATGGTAAGTCAGGTTTATTTAGTCATTTTATTAGCTTTTATTTTATTTTGCTTAAGTTTATATAGATTTTTATTTATTTTGTTAAGTTTATCTTAGTTTATTTTTTAGGTAGTTAATGTTTATTTTTAATTTAGTTATTTTATTTTATTTTAGGTTTAGGTTTTATTTATTTATTTTAGGTTTAGTTTAGATTTAGGTTTATTTTAGTTATTTTATTATATTTAGTTTAGGGTCTTGGTTTAGTTTATCTTAGGCATAAGTTTATTTATTTTACTTTAGTTTATTTTAGTTTATGGTCTAGGTTTATTTTATTTTTGTTTATTTTATGTTTAAGTTTCTTATGGTTTAGGTTTTATTTTTTATTTATTTTAGGTTTATTTATAATTTTAAATTTATTTATCTTTTATTTTTTAGTTTTAATTTATTTTTTAGTTTTTTTAAGTTTTTTATTTACATATCTTAGTTTAGTTTTATTTTTATATATTTTATTTATGTTTAGTTTAGGTTTAAGTTTTATTTATTTTATTTATTTTTAATTTTTTTTAATTTATTTAGTTTTATTTAGTTTAGAAGTTTTTTTTATTGTGGGGTAGGTTTTTAGATTTTATGATTTAGGTTTAGGGTTTGGGTTTGGGTTAGCTGAGGTGTGGTTTGGGCTATTTAGTGGTAGGGTTGTGGGTCCTTTAGGTTTAGGGTTTAGGTTAGGTCCAGGGTTTAGTTAGATTTTATTTATTTTATTTTATTCTTTAAAATTAATTAAACCGACATTTATTTTATTTTATTTTATTTTTTTATTTATATTTTTTATGTTTATTTAAGTTTATTTTTTTATTTTTTATTTTTATTTAAGTTTTATTTTATTTCTTTAATCTCATTTTTTTATTTTAGGTTTAGTTTTATTTTATTTTAGGTTTTATTTTTTTAATTTAGGTTTTATTTATTTTATTTTAGTTTAGTTTTATTTTTATTTCATTTTATTTTAGGATTGTTTTTAATTTATGTTTCTTTTTTTATTTTATCTAGCTCAGTGGGTTGAGGGTCAGTTAGGTCTTGGAGGGTTTAGGGCCCAGTGGGGCCCAGGGTTTTAGTGGCCCAGGGCCTGTTTTAATGTAGGGTCAGGGTCAGGGTTTTTTATTTTATTCTTTAGGGTTATTGGTCAGTTTAGTGTAGGTTTGGGGCCCAGGGTTTAGGGTCTTTTGGGTTTGGGTAGTGTTAGGGCCTAGGCCAGGTTTAGTGTTTGTGGTCAGGTTTGGGGGTAGTTTTTAATTAAAAACCCATTTATTTATTTATTTATTTATTTTAGTTTATTTTATATTTTATTTTATGTAGTTTTACTTTATTTTTATTTAGTTTAGTTGATTTATTTAGTATTTATTTTATTCTTTATTTTAGGTTTAGTTTAGGTTTATGTTTATTTTAAGTTTAGTTTTATTTTAATTTTAATTGAGGTTTTGGTTTTATTTTTTATTTTAGGTTTTGGTTTTATTTTATTTTTTTAGATTTAGGTTTTAGGTTTTATTTTTAGGTTTTATTTTAGTTTAAGTTTATTTATTTTTATTTAAATTTAGTTTAGTTTAGTTTATTTTTTTATTTTATTTATTTTATTTACCAGTAGGTTTATTTTATTTTATTTTAGGTTTAGGTTTTTTTAGTTTATGATTTAGGATTTATTTATTATTTTAGGTTTATTTCTTAGGTTTTTTTATTTATTTTATTTTATCATTTTACCATTTTATTTAATTTTATGTTTTATTTTATTTTATTTTGTTTTTATTTTTGGTTTATTTTTTTTAGTAGTTAGGTTTTATTTATTTTATTTTAGTTTAGTTTTATTTTATATTATTTTCTTTAAGATTAAGTTTAGGCTTTCATTTAGGTAATTATTTTATTTTATTTAGGTTTTGCTTTTATATTTATTTTATTTTAGGACTTAGTTTGGTTTTAGGTTGTGAGTGGGAGGGATCAGGGTTTATGGTGGTCAGGGTTTGGGGTTTGGGCTTAGGGTTGTGAGGTTTTGTTTGAATTTAGGGTTAAGGATTTTGGATTTGGGTCATGTTTATGGGGTGGAGTTTATTTTTGGCTTTAGGGTTTATGGTCAGGGTGTATTTAGGTCAGGTTAGTAGGGTTTAGAGGTAGGTTCTTTAAAGAAACTAGGTAGGTTTATTTAATTTTTATTTATTTTTTAATTTTATTTATTTTAGTTCATTTTATTTTTATTTTATTTAGGTCTATTTTATTTTTTTTATTTATTATATAGCTTTTATTTTATTTAGTTATAGGTTTATTTTGTTTTAATTTTAAGTTTAGTTTTTATATTATTTAGGTTTTCTATTTTTTTAGGTTAGTTTAGGTTTCTATTTATTTATTTTAGTTTATTTTTTATTTTAGATTTTATTTTCTTTTTAGGTTTAGGTTTTGGTTTTATTTTATGTTTTAATTAATTTATTTTTATATTTTATTTTATTTTTTTTTTTATTTCTTTTTTTATGTTTTATTTAGTTTTTTAGGTTTTATTTTAGGTTTAGGGTTTTGGGTTAGTTTATGGGTTTTTTTAGGGAAAGGGAATTTTTATTGCCATAAAAAAGTACAAAATCCTTAGATGGGCTAAATCCGTAAAGTAATGCTCAAAGAGCTACATTAAGTCCTAAAGATATAAACCCCCTAACTATTACAATACTCAAGGAAAGAAAGCAAAAGAAAAACCAAAAAATCAACAGTAGAAAATTCATCTGAGCAGCAGCAAACTTCATTTTGTCCTTCTGATACTAGCAAGGTCCACTTGCAATACTCCCCTTGCCTATAAAATAAATCTGCAACCTACTTCTTAAAGGATGAGTACAATTAAGCCAGCATAGAAAGGAAGTGCAAACAGAAGGAGTAAAGTAAAGAAAAGGCTGTGCTCAATTATAATCTCAAGGAGCAACACTATATGGCACCAAACTGGGAGAAGGGTTACAATTACATTACTACCAATCAAAAGAAGAAAGAGTGGGAAACATCAATGCCATCATAGCCAAAGATACCTTATGTAGCCCATCATCCAAAGTCCATCATCTAGCATGGCAAAATCCTCCAATAAACAAAATAATAACCACCAAGCCACGAACCACCAAGCCCAATAAGGCGTAATCAACCAACCATCAGGGATATTAGCAATATAGTAGGAGCACCACCAAAGCCACCACCAAAAAAAAAAAACAAAATCCAAAGGAGAAAGCATCATGATAGGGGTAATAACACAAAACAAGAGATAAAAAGGAAAAAAAGTGCTCATATCCTCCAACAACAAGAAAAACATCCAAGAAAACACCCAATTATAGGCAGGGGCAAAGGCCACCCAAAAAAACAAAGTAGAGGAAACCGTATAAGTCACAAAAAGAACACTAGCATGTTCCTAGAACAACCACCAAAGGAGCAGAAAAAATTGGCCAAAACAACCACCCCTCCAACCAACCCAGCCAGCCAATACAACCAACCAAACTAGCCAACCAACATATCCTCCTAGCCAACCACCATAGTAGAGAAAACCCAAGTCAGTGTAAAGAACAATAACAGTCATCAAGCCAAAATCACCCAAGATAGCTAGGGAAAGGGTAAAAGAAGACTGTAGTCACCAAACCTAAACAAGGCAAAAGAAAATCCGATCTAGGTAAGTAGAACAACCAACCAAAGATAAAAAGGTACAAAGTCGAGTAAGATAAACTACAAGCCAACCAATAGGAACAACAATAATAAAGGCACCCAACTAAGCGACTAGCACCCTAGGCAAACTAACAGTGATAAAATAGCCTTCATCTAGCAATCAATACACAAACCCAAAACCCAAACAAGAGAGAGGAAGGCCACAGAGGAGGTTAAAACCATAACCAAGAGAAATAAAAAAATAAAAAAAAATAATCACCAAGCCCCAGCCAATAAAATAGAGAAAATAATAACCAACCAATAATCTCCATAATGCCAAAATCAAGCCAGAGATAAACCAGCAGCAACCCCCTAGATAAGTCACCAACAGAAAATGAAAAAATAGCCAAAATAACCAGCCATCCAACCATCCCAACCAACCCAACCAGCCAACAATGCCACTCTGTCAACCACCACAGTAGATCCAATCGTGTTAGTAAGCATCCTAGAAAAGAGAGGCAACCCATACAAAAAGAAAAACCTACAAGTAGCTGGCACAACCCAAAAGGAGGAAATAAAAATAGCCAAGGAAAAAAACAACCTGACAAACATAAGCCACCAAGCGAAAAAAACCAAAACAACCTAGTCGACTTACAATAACCACAAGGTAGCAAAATCCAGGCCAATCCAAAAGTAAAAGATCAAAAACATAACCCAACTTAGGCCAAAAAGAGAAAATAAGTAGATAACCACAACCCAAAGAGGGTTGAACAAGGGGCAACCAAAAGCAAAAGATCATCAAAAAGTAACACCAAAAACCAATCCAAGAATTTATAATCTGAGATAAGTCAATCTAGTATTATCTAGATTAACCAAACCCTTTAATAGTTTAGGCAAAGTTTGGCTGTTAAATAAAGTGAACTCAGTTAAGTTGGCACCAAAGTTAGCCAAGTAATCAGCATTAGCACTACCTTCAGGAAGAATGTGGGAAATTTTAAAACAAACTTGAGAAAGAAGATTTTTAGTATGATTAAGAAGATAAATAAATAAGCATTCCCATTTCTATTGGAATTAAGCATGACAAGAAGCAAGAGAGCATCAACATCAATCTAGATGTTGAGGAAACCTATATTCAAACAAATTTCAATAGCTTTATTAATAGCCATAAGCTCAACAAAAATAATAGAATAGGCTTTGAGAGGATAGGCAAAAGCACAAATGATAGTACCTTTAGAATCCCTAAGAATACCACCACAACTATATTAATTGGAAGCAACAAAACCATCAGTATTCACTTTAATCAAATTATCTTTAGGTTTGATCCAATGGATAATCCTAATACTTTTATAAGAGTCAAACTCAAGAAAAATGATACCCAATTTTTTAGCCATAACTTTATAACCTCTAAACGGAATATTACTAATAAGATTGGGATTGAGAAGAGCATGAATTTTTCTTTAGTTCTAGCGATCTTTTATGGTTCATAGGAATATCATGATATTTAGCATCATTTCTATCCATCCAGATGAACCAGATAAAGGTAATAGCAATTAGAACTTTGATTTGACCTTTCACTGTATTTTTGAAACAAACTTCAAGAAGTTGATATAAAGAAAGAGAACCCTAAAAAATAGTTGATATTAAATAAATCATCATACCAAAACCATAATTTAGAAGCAATAGCACCATTGACAGAAACATTATTTACATTTTCAATATGAAAGCAATAATAGAACTTTGAAGGTAACTAAAACCCTTTAGTCCAGAGCAAAGAGTCCACAGGAATAAAATTATTCAAAATCCTCCAAGCTAAAATTGAATAAGAAATGGGAATGATATTCTTCCAAAGTTTAATGAAAACATTAGAGGGGTTTTGTTTATCTCTAATAAAATTTGAACCTCTTTAAGTACAAAGTCACCATTATAAAAAGCTTAAAAATAATTTGGTCAGGTTTGTTAGAAGAAATGGGCATATTTCTAAACTTTTCAAAAGGTGAAATAGGGATATAATTCTCAAGTTGGTTTTCATTCCAATTGTTATTAAGCTAAAAGGAATTAACTTTGATAGCAATAGTATAGTGGGTAGGTAAAAGGATGTCAATAGAGCCATTGCCAATCCAATTATCTTGGCAAAATAAGGATGAACCTGACTGAATACCCCAAGATATTAATGATTCGACAACCCATCTAATGGAGCAAATCATTTTCCAAATTGGAGAGTCACCAACTTTATAAGCACAGTTAAGGGGATGGTTACCTTTGCAATATTTTTTCATCATAAGATGAGACCAAAGGCTATCATTCTTTCTAAAATTATACTAGAGCTTATGAGAGAAGGAAGTGATAGCTTCACGAATAGGCTTGCAACCAAGAGTACCTTCACCCAAAGGACCACAACATTTATGCCATGATGTCCAATGCATTCTTTTGGTAGAATTATTGGAGCCCTAAAAAAATTTATTAAGAAAATAATCAATTTTGATAAATGTAGCATTAGTGGGGATAATAGTTTGAATCAAATAAAAAGGAATTGAGTAGAGTGCTTTTAAGAATACTGAGCCTACCACTAAAGGAAAGTAAATGGAATTCCAAACATAAATTTTATTTGAAATTTTTTAAATTAGCTCGTCAAAGACATGGGAACATTTTGAGCCTTTAAAGAGCGGAGCAACCAAGCACTTAAGAGGTAAGTGTTGATGTTTAAAATTAGTGATATGCAGGATTTGATTGATTTTATTATTGGAGATACTAGAGGAAGTGATATAATAGATTTTTTTATCATTGATAGAAAGGCCACTTTCTCTACCAAATTTATTTAGAAAAGACTAAAGATGCTTGATGAAATGAATAGAAGCATTGCAGAAAATAATGAAATCATCTGCAAAACTTAAATGGGAAACAGGAAGACCACCAATATTTATGTAGTACATACTAAGATGATTTTAAAAATAAATCAGTGATGCTCCTAGATAAGTACTCAACAACAATAATAAATAAAGTAGGAGATAAAAGATCCTGTAAGCCATGTGAAGAGGGAAACAAACTCAAGGCTTCCCCCATTAAGCAAAATTGAAAACCAGGCATTATTAATATAATTTTTAATAACAAAAATAAATTTATCAAAAAAACCCAAATAAATTTAGAATATGAAAACGGAAATCCCAAGAGATGTTATCAAAGCTAATTTGAAATGAATGTTTCCACATCTAGTCTTGGCATCAAGATCATGAATTAATTCTTGGGAAAGTAAAATATTATCAAAAATGGATCTACCTCTAACAAAACCAATTTGGTTGAGAGGGATAATTCTATTAAGTAAAGGACTAAGTTTGTTGGTAAGAAATTTTGGAAATCAGCTTATTGAAAAAGGTGCAAAGATTAATAGGTCTAAAATCACTCCAATAGTCTAGATTATCTCTCATGAGAATAATATAAGTACTAGAAAATATTTAGACGCTGATTGCCCAGTTGGCACGGTTATTAAGTCAGTAGGCTAAAGGGGTTAGGTCGTTCAGGCCAGGTCAAGGTCCGTCAGGATCCGCTTCACAGGGTTACAGAGTTAAGGCCAGGGTTGTCAGGGTCAGGGGTCAGGGCCCGGGTCAGGGCTTCTGTTGCCAGCTCAGGGGCCATCGGGGATCATGTCAGTCAGGGTCAGGGCCGTACCCGTCTGGGTCAATAAGGCTGGGGTGGGCCGTTCTCAGAGTGTGCCGTCCTCAAGATCATTTCACAGGCTTTGCACTTTACGGGTCAGAGTCAGGTTAAGTCTGAGCCAGTCAGCCAGGGAGCCAGTCCGTGCCAGGGTACGTCAGTGGCTGGTCAGGGTCAGGTCAGGGTCAGGCGGTCAGGTCAGGTCAGATCGTACGCGGGTCAGGTCAGTCAGGCCACGTGGCCCACGTTTGAGGTCCAGGGCCAGTCAGGTCAGGGGTCAGGTCAGGCCCAGGCCCAGTCAGGTCAGGCCCAGGGCCCAGGGTCAGGGCCTGGGTCAGGGTCAGTGCATCTGGGCCCAGCCAGATCGGCCCAGTCCATCAGGTCTCTGGTCAGGGCTGTGGTCAGCCCATGGGTGGCCTGGGTCAGGGCAGGCCAGGGTCTGGGCCAGTCAGGTCCTCAGGGCCAGGGCTGGCTGGGTCAGTCAGGTCGGGTCAGTGGCCTGGCCCAGTGGGTCAGCCCAGGTCCCTGGGGTCAGTGGGTCAGTGCGTCAGGGCCAGGGCCAGCCAGGGCTGTGGGCCTGGGGGTCAGGTCAGGGCCAGTCACCAGGTCAGTCAGGCTGGGCTCACCCCAGCCCAGGGCCAGGGTCATGTCAGGTCCAGGTCAGTGGTCAGGTCAGGCTTCAGGCGATCTGCCAGGTCAGGGTCAGGCCAGGGACAGGGTCAGGGCCAGGGTCAGGGTCAGGGTCAGGCCAGGGCAGGGCCAGTCAGGTGGTCAGGGCCCAGCGCCACCCATGTGGGCTCAGGGTCTGCAGGGCCTGGTTGGCCCAGGTCAGGTCAGGTCAGGTCAGGCTGTGGCAGTACAGGGTCAGGCCAGTCAGGTCATGGCCCAGGGCCCAGGCCAGTCAGTGGTCAGTGGGCTGGCCCAGGCCTCGCTCAGTGGCCCAGTATTCAGGCCTGCCTCAGGGCCCAGGGCCTCAGGCCCAGGGGTCAGGGGCTCAGGGCCTGGCCCAGGGCCAGGGGCTCAGGTCAGCTGTCAGGGGTCGTGGCCCAGGTCGGGTCAGGCCTGGCTCCACCCAGTGGTCAGTGGCCTGTGGCCTCAGCCTGCAGCCCAGTGGTCAGGCAGGTCAGTGGCCTGGCTGGCCCAGGATCAGGCCAGGTCAGGGGCTCAGTCTGGGATCTAGGGTCCATAGCCC
>CM038214.1:188247058-188372527 GCA_021442155.1 Cymbidium sinense
CATAAAACTCTCATCCAAATCTTGAAGAAGACACTCGACAATAATAGCCAGTGGCATGAGCATTTAGTTGAAGCCTTGTGGGCCTACCACACTACATATAGAACTCCACTAAGTCTACTCCTTTCTCCTTAGTGTACAATTTTGAAGCCATTATACCATTAGAAGTCTAACTCCCATCACTAAGGATAGCAATGGGTAGATCACAACAAAATTGAACGCCAATTTATGGTTAGAAGAGCTCAAAAGTTTGGAGGGGAGATGCCTACGGGCATACCAAAACCTTGAGTTGTACAAAGCTAAAATGATTCAAGCTCACAATACAAGTTGGTCCATTCTAGAGCTTTTCAAGTAGGAGAGCTTATTTTAGTTCTAAGGAGACCAATTGTTTCCCTTCGTATGATGGGAGGCAAGTTTGAACCCACTTGGGAAGGCCCTTTTGCCATAGAAAAGGCCTACCAAGGAGGATCTTATCAGCTTATTAATCACAAGGGAGAGAGCCCATAGCTTCTAGTCAATTGGCTCTATTTAAAGAAATATTATAAATTATGATTGAAAGAAATTATCATCAATGAAAATTCCATTTCAAATTCAATCTCTTCATTGTTGAAAGTATTCTTGTTTATAATCCACCATTATGTGTTTATGGTAGGTGTAAGGAACCCGAACGGTATCCTATCCTTCATCGGTACAACACAAAGACAAACTACACATAAACATTTAAAACAAAAATGTATATTTTTATCTCGGCCTACTCTAAGTTGAGATAACTCCCCCAATGGCACTCACTTAATGGCTGCTCTAGGTTGGGCTAACATGCTACCCTGCTAGTGTGTCATGCCAATGATCTTCTTGCTTTGGGGGATGTAAGTTTACTATGCTTTCCTTTCCTACTATGCCACTACACACCGATGAACACTTTGTTAGTTTGGGAGGCTTTATTACATTACTGGTAATCTACTTCACGTTGGCTTAATTTAAGTGGACGTGAGTCTGCTACACTTTTTTCTTGGATTAACCTTCGTGTACTGACTGGGTTGAGTATATTTGAGGTTTATTGTAAGCCCCCTAGTGGCTTCATCCCTCTTTATTGCTTTAAGTATGGGTCTAGACCTTCCTCGGGGCTCCCCACTTAGTAGTCATTCTAGGTCAGATAGTAGTTGTCCCGTCGATGACATACTATTCCAATGATCTATTTTTCTTAGAAAGTTGTAAGCTACATGTTTTCTTTCCATTGATTGTTTCCGATGGCACCTTAGGTTGTTTAGTTCTCACTATCTTTGAGGGATACACCACTCATGATGGATACACCTTAGGTTGGTTAGTTCGCACCTTAGGATACACCACTCATGGAAAATGTAAGTTTAATATGCTTTCTCCTGAGTTGGCCACCATACACTTATAGGATTTCTTTTATAGGTCTCGTGATAACGCCCCAAGCATCACCTCCCCTATGGGCGATATTTGGATCACATCCTTTATGCACCATTTAGACACTCCTTGGGTTACTATCATATTAGAAAGTTCCCCTTCCTAGTAACCACCCCCTGGGTTGGAGAATCTATCTTGTAGATGTGCATTCTCCCTTGGTCTAGTAATTTTGAGATAGGTCGGTTGACATAGCGTGGTCCCTTGCACACCAATAGGTTCATGCAAACATATAAACAAAATATATTCACTTATGGATTAGGAGGACACCCCTAGTGGCACCTTCTCCCAAGCAAGCATCTTATCTTTAGGGCAGTGTCAGCAAAACTCCATATAGGAATCACCTGACTACTCTTGAGTTGAGATAAGTCCTCAACTACATTCACTCAGTAGTCACCGCTAAGTCGGGTTCGATTTGTTGTGGTACCAACAGGTCACCCCAGTAGTTGTTCCTTGCTTTAGAAGATGTAAGTCTGCTACGCCTTCTTCTTAGCATAATCATTGAACATTCAATGGAAACCCCTTAAGTTAGCTAGCTCTACCCCTTGACCAGTAGACTATCCCTTTGGATTTATAAATCTGAGATAGGACAAGTCTTATATAGCCCTACCTGGGTCCACCATACACATGGTCTATAAATTAAATCTATCAAATTTGACTGAGCTCTCATCCTCAGTGAATATTCCCTCAATTGAAAATCAAACTAAACCAAACAAACCAAATCAAATCACATTAATTTAAGATAAAATTAATCGACTACTTTGAGTTAACATAAGTCCCTAGCTTCACTCCGCCTAGTCGATTCAATTTGTTATGCCTCCAACAGGTCCCCCCAATGGTTGTTCCTCACATTATAAGATGTAATTCTGCTATGCCTTCTTCCTAGCACATCCATTGCACACTGAAAGGAAATCCATTAGGTTTGCTAGCTTTTCTCCGTAGCTGGTAGACTACCACTTTGGATTTGTAAACGTGAGGTAAGTCAAGTATATAGCCCTTCTCATTGGGTCCATCACACTCACAAGGTCCATACATTAACTAAGATTAAATTAAACCTAATCTAATTTTCTAATGGAGTTAAATCTCACCCTTCTCCCCAATGGAGCCTCAAATCATATATAAACAAGTCAAGAAAACAAATCAAATTCAAAACCAACCTCCCCAGTGGAGCCAAATTAAACCAACTCCCCCAATAGAGTCTAAATCAAAGAAATCCAACCAAACTCTTATCCCCAGGATACATCCCTAAATAAATCTATGAAATCAAACTCATATCTAATTCCCAATGGATAGCCCAAACCTGCTTCCATAGTGGAAGGTTCATATACTTGATCCCCAGTAGACTCGAGCCCATATCTCTAGTAGATATGCCTCCATATCAATTAAAACAAAACAAATTAACATCAATTCGATTTTAACCCCTGGTGGATTAAAGATTCTTATCCCTAGTGGATCTTCTTTCCACAAATCATATAATCAAACCAAATTCAAACCTTATCCCCAAAATATTTTCTTCTTCTATGCCCTCAACATAAACCCCTCACATGTCATGTCCAATGCTTGTGTGATCCCCTAGTGGATCTCTCTCCATGTCTTTGACATGGAATTATTATCAAATCTTATTTCTTCTGTTACACACACCTTTCATACTTCAACCAAAAGCCTAATAATGTATTCATTCAAATTACATCATCTTGACATTGTAATCAACATTCTATGATTTATGATGGTGCAAGCTCAAACTAACTATACAATATCTTGCTAAACATATTATAGTATTAATTAACACACTATATTATAGTATAATATATGATGTTATATTATAATTTGCTATAATATAATATATTTTCTAACATTACACCTCATTGGAATCACTTAAAAGGAACAAATAACAAAAGTTTCTCAAAATATGAACAATGTTCATTTTGGATGTGAATTTGACCAAATTTTATTATCTCAACCTTCAAATTAACATTTTTATGAGTTTTGACCCAATGTATTATAACAAAAGTAAAACATACTAAAATGTACAATAACATGTAGTAACACACCACCACATTCATATATATGTGAAGTTATATTGGCATGTACATTATATTTTAATATTCTTTCATATAATAAATTATGTTACATTACACCCTAAAATGAATCACTTTATGAAAAAAAATTATAAAATTTGTTTGAAAAATGAACATTTATTTTGAATGCAAAATTCCATTCTTTTGATTAAATGGCGCACCATAGCACACCCCCAATGATGTTCCCTAAAGCTTACCTTTGATTTGGAGAAATCCCAACATCTCAGCCTATAAATTTGTATTTTTATGAATTATACCATAATAAACTCTACTACATCATACTATAACAAACTAAAATATGCTAAACAACAAGTAGTAATACACAATAGTATGCTATAATGCATGATGCTACACTATGTTATGGCATCCTAGATTATAATACACTATAACATATTATATTATATTATATTGCATATCACATCACAAGGGATTGCTTAAGATAAAAAAATCATAAAATTAGCCTAAACAATAAAAAACTATATATTTTAGTCGTATCACTTAGATATTTTAAATTGAAACAATATATTATGATACCATGCTCTACCTATTATGAATTTGGCCAAATTCCACCATTTTAAAGTCTAAATCAACATTTTTATAAATAATGCTAGTGTAGGCTCGACTGCATGATTATAAAATACTAAAAGAATTTAAAGTTCACGTAACAATATATTATGATATATGATGTTATACTATGCTTCAACATATAATATTTATTTTGAACATAAAATCTTACTTTTTAGACTATAAGTGGTGTAGCAGACCTTTGGTACTACAACCTAATTCCCACTTCAAATTTAACTAATTTCATCATCTGATTTACTAAATCAATATTTTTATGATTTATATTAACATAGACTATAAGGCATAATACCATAATATACTAAAACATTTCAAAGCATCTTATAATAGCCAAAAACACATCACTTCATGCTCAAATATATTATGCTATATTACACTATAATATATGGTATTATAATATGATTTAGGGTTAGGGTTTAAGGTATTCAAATATCTAATAATCAGGGGAAAGTCTCTTAAAAACATTTTCATTAGCTACCATAAATATGTTAGGATTAGTTCATTCTTTAGATCTACTCCTAATGACATCTTTATTCAAGGTTTAGGGTTTAGGGGTTAGGGTTAGGGATTAGGCTTAGTTTAGGCTTAGTTTAGGGTTAAGGGTTTAAGGTTTGGTGTTTGTGATTTAGGGATTTGGGGTGTAGGTTTTAGGGTTGTTTAGGTTTTTGGGGTGGGTTTGTGGGTTTAGGGATTAGGGTTTTAGGGTTTAGGGTTTAGGATTTAGGGTATAGTTTAGAGTTTATTGTTAAGGGTTTAGGGTTTTTAGGGTTTAGGGTTTAGGGTTTAGGTTTTAGGTTTAGTGTTTAATTTTTATTTTAGGGTTTAGGGTTTGAAGTTTTTCTTTTAGAAAATAAATTCAGATTCAACATTTCTTCTTTTAAATTTCATTAACCAAGTAGCACACCAAGTTTTATAAGACACAAGGGATGACATAGATAAAAAATGATCACCCATAGAACAAATCAAAAACCTTAGATAAGTAGAAGCGTCTTTACTATAAAGACACAATTCTATAAGTAGTAGTTCGGATCAGCCATTCTTCATTTCTCTAGTTCTCATAAATACTACCCCCGCCTCTCGAGTAGTGGGATTCACCATCATATGTCGGATCTCTTCCTCTACCTCCACCACATCTGTAAACTCCCTCGCTCCTCCCGACTTCATAACCACCATTGCTCCGACCACCACCTACATATCAACCAGAACCTCCAGATCCCCCACCACCACTGTGATAACCACCGCCTCCACCTTCGCCTCCACCACCAGATCTAGACTAAGCCTAGTTGATAGTGATGTTCCTACCGTCAAGGTTCTTCCCATTCTTAGGGTTTAGGGTTTAGGGTTTAGGTTTAGGTTGGGGTTTATGGTTTAGGGTTTTGGTTTAGGGTTTAGGGGGTTTTAAGGTTTGTGGGTTTGGGGTTTAAGGTTTAGGGTTTAAGGTTAGGGTTGGGGTTTAGGTTTAGGGTTTTAGGTTTAGGGTTGGGTGAGGGATGTAGGTTTAGGGTTGTCGTTAGGGTTTAGTGTGGGTTTAGGTTTAGGCAGTTTAAGCAAAGTGGTAGGTTTAACTTTATTTAGTTTATTTTTTATTTATTTGAGTTTATTTTATTTTATATTTTATTTTGGTTTATTTTATTTTTATTTAGTTTAGTTTATTTAATTTAAGTTTATTTTAATTTGGTTTATGTTTTTTTAATCTTAGGCTTAGTATATCTTTTAGTTAAGTTTAATTTTATTTTATTTTTTATGTTTAGGTTTTATCATTTATTTTTAGGTTTAGGTTTAGGTTTTTATTTTATTTTAGGTTTAGGTTCCAGGTTATTATTTTATGTTTTTTTTAGGTTTATTTTAGTTTAGGTTTAGGTTCATTTTTTAGTTTATTTTATTTTATTTAGTTTAAGGTTTAGTTTATTTTAGGTTTTGATTTAGATTTTATTTATTTAAGTTTAGTTTATTTTAGTTTAGGTTTAGGTTTATTTTATTTTATTTTTTTTATTTTATTTTAGAGATTTTAGGTTTTATTTTAAAGTTTATTTTAGGTTTAGATTTTTTTAGTATTTTATTTATTTTAACATTTTATTTACATTTAGTTTATTTTATTTTATCTTATTTAATTTAGGCCCAGGATTTAGGTTGTTAGGCCCATGGTTTTATGTGAGGTCTAGGAAGGCATGGGTCAGAGGGCCTGGTTTAGCCTGGCCCAGGTTTGGGGTTTAGTTTTACTCAGGCCCAGGTTTAGCCCAGGCGCCAGGGAGGCCCAGGGCCCAGAGGATTCAGCTCTGGTTTCAGGGTAGAGGCCCATGGATCAGTCCTTGATAAGCCTGTACTAGCTCAGATCAGGTGGTTTAGGCCTGTATATACAGATCTGGCCAGCCCAGTGGCCTAGGTAGGGCTCAGGGCTCAGGGCCTGGTGGCTCAGTGGTCAGTAGGGTTGCAGCCCAGGTCCAGGGCCTGGTGGCCTGTAGGTCAGTGGTTTAGCCTGCCTTTAGGGTAGGGTTTTTCTCTTTAAGCCTAGGCTCTTTAAAATCAGCAAACCAGAGGTTTTATTATTTTAGTATCTATATCTTATTTGATTTTTATTTTATTTAGGTTATTTAGTTTAGTTTTTGGTTTATTTATCTTAATTTAGTTATTCATCTTAGATTATTTTAGGTTTAGGTTTAGATTTATGATTTCAGTGTTATTTTTTTTTTAGTGTTTGGTTAAGGTTTAGTTTTATCTTTTTTGGTTTAAGTATTTATTTAGTTTTATTTATTAGTTTAGGTTTATTTATTTTATTTTATTTATATTTAGGGTTTAAGTTTAGTTTTAGGTTTATTTATCTTAGTTTATTTTAGTTTAGATTTAGGTTTATTTTATTTTGTTTATTTTAGGTTTAGGTTTTTTTTTAGTTTAGGTTTTATTTTATTTATTTGAGGTTTATTTTAGGTTTAGGTTTTATTTAGTTTTATTTAATGTTTATTTAATTTATTATATTTAGGTTTTATTTTAGTTTATTTTAGGTTTTATTTATTTATTTTAGATATTTTTATTTTATTTTATCTTCATTTAGGTTTATGTTTTATTTTATTTTTATTTTCTGGTTTAGGTTTTTTATTTATTTTATTTTGGTTTTATTGTTTAGGTTTTAGCTTTTAGGGTTTAGGGTTAGTTTAGGGTTTAAGGTTTAGGGTTTGGGGTTTAAGGTTTGGGGCTTAGGGTTTAGGGTTTTGAAACCCACAAATGGGAGAATTTTATTGGCACAAAGAATGGAGTACAAGGTCCTTAAGAGGGGATAAATCTCTTTACATTTAGCCTAGAGAGAAAAATCTCCTATCTAATATAACAAAAGCAAGGAAACTAAATAAAAGCAATAAAAGACAAAAAAAACAAATAAGAAACAACACAGGAAACAAGACGATCAGCCAAAGCCCACTACTAGAGTTAGAAGTCTTTTGAGAGTTGCACAATCCACACCCAGGATCCAAAACATACAGAGAACATGTAAAAGAATCCTACAAGGAACTAGAAATTGTAATTAGCACAACCAAAGAAAATCAAGCTTTAGCACATAATAAAGAGCAATATAAGAGAAAATTTTCTAATGAGGCTCACGCTAAGTCACTGCATCTTCAAGGGCAACCATAAATGTGAGCATCCAGACTTCAAAAGAAGGGTTACAGTCACATGTGCTACTACTAGTCAAAATAAAATCAGGAAATCCTCCCAACCATTATAGCCCACTTACCTCGATGAAGGCAATCCTCCAAAAAGTAAAAGTCAACAATTCTTTAGTACCTGCAGCCCAAGCACTAGAAAAGTGCCCACAAAACAACTACCGAATGCCACTAAGCCCAAAAGGAAGTCGCATCAACAAAACCACCATAGTAGAAATGAAAGAGCAGCTGCCCAGATATCACCCAAAAATAAAGCCATCATGGATAGGAACCAAACCCACTAGAGTCACCAGACAACCACAAGCAATAGCCCAAGACCAAATTAGTAACCTACATCTAGCACCAAGAAACCACCAATTCCAAACCATTAGAGGTCAAGGCCAACACTAAACCGCTACCCCCAACCTAGATAGTATGGAAAAATAAAAAAGGCACTATACCTCCATCAAAATAAAAAGACAAACACTGAAAAAAAAAGACCCACCACCACAAGGCCAAAACTAGAACAAAGAAAAGCCACTAAAAGGTTAACCCTACTATCTAACAACATATCAAAAAGAAAACCTAAAGAAAAACTAACCAAACCAACTAGCACAACCACCCAAACCAATCAGCCCACAAGACCATCCATCCAATTAACAAGCATAGATGATAACGATAAGGAAATAGCCAGCCCAAAATGGAAGCAACCCCAACACAGAGAAAGACAAGCATAGTGACAACCAATAGGAAGCCACCCAAAAAAACCAAGAAATAAATGGTAATCACCCCATCGACAAAAAAATCCATACCAAGGACCACCCAAGCTAAAACAACCAACTAGAGTGGCAAGCAAAAGCACCAAGGCCCCATCCGAGACACAAACAAAAGGCCAAAAAACTCAAAAGTAAAAGATCAACAATAGCCATCAAATAATAGCCACCCAAGATAGCCATGTGGAGGGTAGTAGTAAACAATAGAACTCACAAGGCCAAAAAATGGCAGCAGAAAAAACTCTCTACGTAAGGAAATAGCCAGCCAAAATTAGAGGAAAAACTAGGACCAATTAACAATGGGGAAAAGCCAAAAGCACGTAGAGGCATAACCCAAAAGGAGGCCACCACAAGATCAAGGCAGCACATGAAGAAACTATTGACATTTAGATCCCTAAATAAAATAATCAGCTAAAGACAACACCTCTCCAACAAAAGAGGCTGAACAGCCAACCACCACCTCAAAGAGATCTCCCAAGTATTGCAAAGACAAAACCATATAATAGTAAAATAACTAGAAAAATGTAGCAAAATGAAAATGTACATAGAAAAATCATAGAGAACCTAAAATACATGAAGTAAAATTAATTTATGAGATAAGGTAATATAGTGTTATCTAGATTAACCAAGCCTCTCAATTATCTAGGTAAATTATGATGATCATAAAGAGTGAGTTCATTTAATTTAGATTAGCTGATAATCCGACAAGCATTTTCCATGCCAAATGAGAGAAATTTTAAAGCATAATTGAGAGAGGAGTGTTCTAGTATGATTTAGAAGGTAGAGTAAATCTGCATTCCCCATCTTAATGGAAGTCAGAATGTCAATGAGTAAGAGAGCATCAACTTCAATCCAAATATTGAAGAAACCTTTTTGCAAAGAAATGTTGATAGCTTTGTTTATAGCCATTAATCAAGCATAGATAACAGAACAAGCTTTATGATTCATAAGAATACCATGATATTTAGCATCATTTCTATCCATCCATATGATCCAAATAAGGGTAATGCAAATTAAAACATTGATATGACCTTTCATAGATTTTTGGAAATAGGCTTCAAGAAATTGATATAAAGAAAGAAAACCATGGAAATGGTTAGTATTAAAAAGATCATCATACCAAAACCATAAATTGGAGGCAATAGTACCATAGAAAAAACATGATTAAAATTTTCAATATGAAATCAACAATATTTGGAAGACAAATAAAACCCTTTATCGCAAAGCAAGGAATCAATAGGAATGAAGTTTTCATAATTCTCCAAATGGATAGAATAAGAGATAGGGATGATATTATTCCAAAGTTTAACAAATACAAGAGAAGAAATATGAGCGCCTATAATATAATTCCAAGCCTCTTTAAGAATAAAATCACCATTATAAGATAGCTTAAAAGAATTTGATCAGCTTGTTGGAAAGATTAAGAAAATAAGAATTTATCCAAAAGAGAGATAGGAATAAATTCGCTAAGTTTAGTATCATTCCACATGTTATTAAGCCAAAAGGAGTTACCTTTAGTAGCAGTAGTAGAATGGGTAGCTAAGAAAGAATTAATAGAACCTCCACCAATCTAGTTGTCTTGCCAAAAGAAAGAAGATCCTGAATTTATACCCCAAGATATCAACAATTTTCAGCCTCCCATTTAATGGAGCAAAGTCATTTCCAAACTGGGGAGTCACCCACTTTATAAGTAGAGATTACCTTGGTAGAATTTAGCTATCATAAAATTAGTCTAGAGGCTATCTTTTTTTCTAAAATTCCACCAGAGTTTATGTGAGAATGAAGTAATAATCCTAATAGGTTTGTACCAAGCCCACCTTCACCCAGGACCACAACATTTATGCCAAGAGGTCCAATGCATCCTTTTAACTTAATTATTAAAGCCCCAGAAAAATTTATTAAGGAGATGATCAATTCTATTTAAGATAGAATTAGTAGGGATAATGGTTTCAATATAATATAAAGGCATCAAATTATAAGTAATCTTAAGCAAAGTAAGCCATCATAAGAAAGTAAGTGAAATTCCAAACAAATTTTATTAGAAATTTTGTTGGATAAGCTCGTCAAAAGATGGGATCTCTTTACCTTTAAAGAGGAGCCGAGATATGTAATAGGAGTTGTTGGTGTTTAAAGATAGTGATTCTCAAGATATGATTGATTTTATTATTGGAAATTTTGAGTAATAAAGTAACTATTGCTTTCATTAATAGAAAGACCACTTTCTACCAAAATTATTTACAAAATAAGTCTTTTGATATGATGAAAGGAAGCATTAGAAAGGATAATGAAATCATCATCAAAGCTAAGACGAGAAATAGGGATACCACCAAGAGTTCTAAAGTACATGCTAAGATTGTTATTGAATAAATCATTTAAAGTCGTAGAAAGGTTTTCCACAACAATAATAAATAAAGAAGGGGACAATGGATCTCCTTCTCTCAAACCATAAGAAGAAGGAAAAAACCCTAAAGCTTCACCATTAAGAAGAATAGGAAATAAGGCATTTTTAATAAAGTTTTTAATAAGGTTAATGAAATTATCAGAGAAACCAAATAAATGCAGAATTTTTAAAAGGAAATCCCAAGAGATATTATCAAAGTCTTTAAAATATCTAATTTAAAAGGAGGTTACCACCTAGGTGGAACATCCAAATCATGAATAAGCTCAGCAAGAAGAATTCTATCAATATAGATCTCCTCAAACAAAACTAGTTTGGTTGAGAGATAATTTTTGAAGCAAAGAACTTAGTCTATTAGCAAGAATTTTAGAAATCAAATTATTAAATAAAGTGAAAAGACTAATAGTTTGAAATCACAAAGAATCTGGACCCTAAACCTATGAAAATATAAAAAACCTAAATTAAATATAAACTAAACCTAAACCCAAACCTAAACCAAAAACTAAACCAAACCTAAACTAAACCAAACTAAAACAAATAAAATAGAAATTTAACCCCAAGAAATTTAAATCTCTAAATTAACTCTAAACCTCTCTAAAAATAAATAAATAAATAAACTATAATAAATAAATAAAATAAAATAAATATAAACCGTCATAACTTTAAAATATAAAAACCTAAAACCCTAAACCCTAAACCCTAAAACCTATAACCCCAAACCTTAAACCCTGAACTCCAAACCTTAAACCCTAAACCCTAAGCCATAATCCCTTAACCCTAAAAACCTAAAAAACCTAAACCTAAACTAAATAAAACCTAAAAAATAAAGAAATAAAAAAACCTAAACCTAAATAAAATAAAATAAAATAAAAACCTAAACTAAAACCTAAACCTAAACCTAAACCTAAAAATAAAATAAAATAATAAATAAAAACTAAAATTAAATAAAATAAATAAATACTTAAACTAAACTAAAATAAAATAAGCCTAAAAATAAAAAACCTAAATAAAAGAAAATCTAAATAAAAATTAAAAGTAAAATAAACTTAAAATAAAATAAAATAAAAAATAAATAAAAACCTAAACCTAAAATAAAAACCTAAAAATAAAACCTAAACCTTAAACTTAAAAAAAACCTTAAACCTAAAATAAATTTAATAAAATAAACCTAAACTAAAATTAACTAAACTAAAATAAATAAAACCTAAACCTAAAATAAACTAAACCTAAACCCTAAACTAAATAAACAAAAATAAAATAAACTAAAAAAAAAGCCTAAACCTAAACTAAAAAATAAAACCTAAAAAAAAACCTAAAATAAAAACCAAAAACCTAAACCTAAAAAAAATAAAATAAAAAAACCTAAACCAAAAATTAAAAAATAAAACCTAAACTTAAAAAATAAAATAAAAATTAAACTAAACTAAAAAAATAAACATAATCTTACACTTAAACATATAAAATAAACTAAATTAAAACCTAAACTTAAATAATAAACCTAAAATAAACTAAATAAAAATAAAAAAATAAACCTAAATATAAATTAAAATTAAAATAAACTAAAATAAATAAAAATTAAAATAAATAAATATATAACCTAAACCTACAGATTTACCTAATTTTTTTTAAAACCTAAACGTTAAACCCTAAACCCTAAACCCTAAATCCTAAACCCTAAACCCTAAATCCTAAAACTAAGAAAAACCTCAATCAGCCATAACCCTAAACCCAAACCTAAACCATAAACACTAAATATTCCTAAATCTTAAACCCTAAACCCTAAATAAAATCCTAAACCTTAAATCCCAACCTAACCTAATGTTAAACCCTAAACCTAAACCCTAAAACCCTAACTCCTAAGCTAAAGTAACCTAAACTATAAACCAAACCCAAAACCCTAAACACTAAAGTTTAAACACTACACTAACTCCATATGCTAAAGCTAAACCCTAAACCCTAAAGCCTAAACCCTAAACCTTAAACCCTAACCTTAAATACTAAACCATAAAACCCTAAACCCTAAAATTGTAAACCCTACTCCCAAAAACCAAAACTTAAAGTAAATAAAACCTAAAAATGAAATAAATAAAAAAACCTAATCCTGAATAAAATAAAAAAATAAAATAAAATAAAATCCTAAACTAAAACCTAAACTAAACCTAAAAAAGATAATAATAAAAATAAAAAATAAAATAAATAAAACCTAAACTAAACTAAAAATAAAATAAACCTAGAATAAAACCTAAATAAAATAAAACTAAATGAAAATAAAATAAAATAAACCTAAAATAAAATAAAATAAAAACCTAAACCTAAAAAAATAAACCTAAAAATAAATAAAAATAAAACCCAAACCCTAATTTAAAAAAAAAACCTAAAGCAACTGGTTTACCTAATTAAAAAAAAAAACCTAAAATAAAGCCTAAACCATGAACTGTAAATGTACAACCCTAAACCCTAAACCCTAAATCCTAAACCCTAAACAATAAATTAACCCTAAACATTAAACTCTAAACCCTAAACCCTAATCCCTAAATTGTAAACCCTAACCCTAAACCCTAAACTGTAAAACCCTAAACCCTAGACCAAAAATTAACCCTATACCATAAGCCCTAAACCCTAAATACCTAAACCCTAAACCCTAAACCCTAAACTAACCCTAAACCCTAAGCTAAACCTAAACCCTAAACCCTAAACTATAAACCCTAAAAACCTTAAACCCTAAAGCCTAAACACTAAACCCTAAAACCTTAAACCCTAAAACCTATACCCTAATCCCTAAACCCTGAACGCTAAACCCTAAAACTCAAAAAAACCTAAACCTAAAGTAAATAAAACTTAAAAATAAAATAAATAAAAAACTTAAACCTAAATAAAATTAAAATATTAAATAAAATAAAAGCCTAAACTAAAACCTAAACATAAATCTAAAAATAAAATAAATTAAAAAATAAAAATAAAATACAATAAAAAATAAAAATAAACTAAAATAAAATAAATAAAAACCTAAACTAAACTAAAAAATTAAATAAACTGAAGAATAAAAAACCTAAATAAAATAAGAACTAAATGTAAAATTATAATAAAATAAACCTAAAATAAAAACTAAATAAAAACCTAAACCTAAAAAATAAACCTAAACCAAAACCTAAAAATAAATAAAAAATAAAACATAACCCTAAAACTAAAAAGAAAAATTAAACCTAAAATAAAAATAAAATAAACCTGAACCTAAACTAAAATAAACTAAAAAAAATAAACAAAACCTAAACCTAAACCTAAAATAAACTAAACCTAAACCCTAAACACTAAACTACATAAAATAAACAAACTAAAAATAGACTTAAGCCTAAACTAAAAATTAAAATTAAAAATAACCCTAAAATAAAACATTAAAACCTAAACCCTAATCCCTAAACCCTAAGAAGCGAAAAACATGAACCAAAACTAAATAAAACTTAAAAATAAAATAAATAAAAAATAAAAACTAAAATAAATAAAAAAAATAAAACCTAAACTTTAAACTAAATAAAAAAATCTAAACCTAAAATAAATAAAATAAAATAAACCTAAACCTAAGCTAAAATAAATAAAACTTAAACCTAAAATAAACTAAACCTAAACCCTAAACTAAATAAAATAAAATAAAGTAAAAATAAACCTAAACCTAAAATAAAAAAATAAAACCTTAAAACAAACCTAAAATAAAAACCTAAAATGTAAAACTAAAAAAATAAAATAAAAACCTAAACCTAAACTTAAAAAAAATAAAAGCTAAACCTTAAAAAATAAACAAAAAATAAACATAAATCTAAACCTAAACCTAAACCTAAAAAATAAAATAAATAAACTTAAAATAAATAAATTAATTAAATAAAAAAACAAACCTAAAAAAAAATAATAAGATAAACTAAACTAAAAAATCTAAGACATGGTTTACCTAATTAAAAAAAACCCTAATCCTCAAACCCTAAACCCTAACCCTAAACCCTAAAACTAAGCTCTCAACATTGAACTATAAAACTTACAACCCTAAACTATAAACCAGATAACCCTAAATCCAAAACCTAAACTAAACCCTAAACTAACCCTAAACCCTAAGTTCTAAACCTAACCTAAATCCTAAACTCTAAACCCTAAACCTAATCCTAACCTAAACTTAAATCTAAACCTAAACCTAAACCTTAAACCTAAAACCTAAATCCTAAACCCTAAACTAACCTAAACTATAAAAACCCTAAAACCTTAAACCATAAACCATAAACTAACCTTAAACCCTAAGCTAAACCTAAACCCTAAACTCTAAACCCTAAACACTAAACCTAAAACCCTAAACCCTAACACCCTTAACCCTAAATGTTAAACCCTAAACCCTAAACCTTAAACCCTAGCAGCCTTAAAACCTAAACCTAAAGTAAATAAAAACTAAAAATAAAATAATAAATAATATACAAACATAAACTAAAACTTAAACCTAAACCTAAAAATAAAAAAAATAAAGAATTAAAAAAACTAAACTAAACTAAAAAAATAAAATAAACATAAAAATAAATAATCTAAATAAAAAAAACTAAACATAAAATAGAAATACAATTAACCTAAAATAAACCTAAAATAAAAACTAAATAAAAAACTAAACCTAAAAAAATAAAACCCAAACCTTAAACTAAAAAGAAAACTAAACCTAACATAAAATAAAATAAAATAAAATAAAATAAACCTAAACCTAAACTAAAATAAACTAAACTAAAATAAATAAAAGCTAAACTTAAACCTACAATAAACTAAACCTAAACTAAACTAAATAAAATAAAATTAAATGAAAATAAACCTAAACCTAAACTAAAAATTAAAACATAAAAATAAACCTAAGACCTAAAACATACACCCTAAATGCTAAAAAGCTAAAAACTTAAACCTAAACTAAATAAAACCTAAAATAAAAAATAAATAAATAAAATACTAAACAAAATGAGATGAAAAAAATGAAAAATAACTAAAATAAAATAAAATAAAACTTAATAAAACCTAAACCTAAAATATAAATAAAATAAAATTAAAACCCTAAGCCTTAAACCCTAAACCATAAACCCTAAATCCTAAACCTAAACCCTAAAACCTAAACCCTAAACCCTAAATGAACCCTAAACCCTAAACCCTAAATCGTAATCCCTAAACCCTAAACCCTAAACCCTAACCCTAACCTTAAACACTAACCCTAAACCCTAAACTCTAAAACTATAAACTCTATACCCTAAACTAAACTTACAACATAAACCTTAAATCCTAAAAATGCTAAATGCTAAAACCTAAACCCTAAACCCTAAACTGCCTAAACCATAAACCCTAAACCTAAATAAACCTAACCTAACCTAAACCTAAAACCCTTAACCCTAAAGTCTAAACACAAAACCCGAAACTCTAAACTCTAAACCCTAACTAAACTCTAAACCATAAAAGAAACCCTAAACCCTAAACCCTAAGCCTTAAACCTTAAACCCTAAACCCTAAAAATCTAAAAACCTAAACCTAACATAAATAAAACCTAAAAATAAAATAAATCAAAAACATAAATCGAAACACATTAATAAAATAAATTAAAACTAAAATAAAATAAATAAAAACCTAAAATAAACTAAAATTATAAAATAAACCTAAGAATAAAAAACCTAAATAAAATAAAAATTAAATGTAAATTAAAACAAAATAAAACTAAAATAAAATAAAATAAAAACTAAAAAAATACCTAATACTAAAAAAAAAATCTAAAAATAAATAAATAATAAAACCCAAACCCTAAACTAAAAATAAAAACTAAACCAAAAATAATAGTAAAATAAACAAAATACAATAAACTTAAAACAAAACTAAAATAAACTAAACTAAAATAAATAAAACCCAAACCTAAACATAAACTAAACCAAATCTAAACCCTAAACTAAATAAAATAAAATAAATTAAAAATAAACCTAAACCTAAACTAAAAAATAAACCTAAAATAAACTAAAAATAAACCATTAAAGGCTAAAACCTAAAACCTAAACCCCAAACCCTAAACCCCAAAAAAGTTAGAAACCTAAACCTAAACTAAATAAAACTTAAAAAATAAAATAAATAAAAATAAAAAAAATAAAATTTAAAATAAAATAAAATAAAAAACATAAACTAAAACCTAAACCTAAACCTAAACCTAAAATGAAAATAAAATAAAAATTAAAAAATAATCCAAAATAAAAAAAATCTAAACTAAATTAAAAATTAGAAAACTCAAATAAAATAAAAACTATGCATAAAATAAACTAAAAAACCTAAAATAAAATAAAATAAAATAAAACTAAATAAAACCTAAACCTCAAACTTAAAAAATAAATAATAAATAAAACCTAAACCCTTAACTAAAAAATAAATCTAAACCTAAAATAAAATAAAATAAACCTAAACCTAAACTAAGATAAAGTAAACAAAAATAAATAAAAACTAAACATAAACCTAAAATACATAAACCTAAACCTAAATTAAATAAAATAAAATAAACCTAAATCTAAACCAAAAAGAATACATAAAAATAAACCTCAAATAAAAATTTAAAACCTAAACCTAAAAATAGAGAATAAAATCCTAAACATAAACCTAAAAAAAAAAATAAAACTTAAACCTAAAAAATAAAATAAAAATATAACTAAACTAAAAAATAAACCTAAACTTAAAAAAACTAAAATAAATAAACCTAAAATAAATAAACTAAACTAAATAAAAATAAAATAAACCTCAATAAAATAAAATAAAATTGACTAAAATAAATAAAAATTAACTAAATAAACTAAATAATCCAAAACCCACAAGTTTACTTAATTTAAGAAAAATAAAATAAATAGATACCCCAAACCTATCATGCTAAAAAAAAAAATGTTAAAAATTTGCCTCCCAAATTGTGCAAAACACTTGATCCGCTGCCTCACACCTCTCTTAATTAACCTTGCTTAACGACCCTTTTTTTTATTTTCCTTATGTTTAATTTTCTTGTTTGGAATGTTAGAGGGATCGGTACCATCTCTAGTCATAATCATATTTGAAATCTTTGTCACATTCATAATATTTATCTTCTTATTGTTCTAGAGCCTCTTATTCATGCTAATAAAATTAACCATGTTGCTAGAATGATCAGTTTCAATAAATTTTTCTCTAATGTTAGTAATAGGATTTGGTGTTTTTGAAATAATTTCATTGAGGTTTCTATTCTTGATGACTTTCATCAAGTTGTCAATGATCAAATCTTTTATGGTGATTATTATGTTTTGGGGTATTTTATTTATGCATCCTGTTATAGATCTGGTACAAATCTTCTTTGAGATAATTTAAGGGATTTTGCTACCTCTGTCAACAAACCAAGTTTGTTGGTGGAGATTTCAACACCATTTTTTTCTTATTTGAACAAAGTGGTGGTTGCTCTCCTAATATTCATTCCATGGAAGATTTCTCCAATATGACCCTTGATTGTAATTTGATTGATATTGATTTAAAAGGCTCTAATTATACTTGGCAAAACTCTAGACTTTGGCAATGATTGGCAATATTTTTTTTTAATAATCATTGGATTACTCAATAGTCTATTACTGTGGACCATTTAACCAAAACCTTGTATCATGCTCCTCTCGGTTTCTATTAAAGATAATTCAATAGACTTAAAACTCCTCTCCTTTTAGAATTTAAAACATGTGGATTCAACATATTGATTTTTTTAATGTTGTGGCTAATAATTGGAAAGCTCATTTACATCCTAATAATTTGATTATGGGGATGAATAAAATTTGGTTTAAACTTAAAAGACTTAAACAAAATTTGGGCTGGTGGAAAAAAGCATTCCTTTAAAAACCTTTACTAATATTAAAGATATGGAAAGATTAGTTTGTGATCTTGAATTCTCTGTTATGTCTAATCCTTCTAAGATTACAGACTTGACTGAGGAAAAAGATAAACTTGTGAGCTTCAAAAATATGAAAGAGACTTATTGGCATCAAAAAGCTACTAGTAAACATATTATGGATGGTGACAGGAATAATAGGTATTTCCATGCTTTGGTTAATAAAAAGAGAGCTTTAAATAATATTCAAAAAATTAAAAATGATAATGGAGATTGGATTATGGAGAATAATGATATTAAGGAGTTAGTTATAAATTACTTTAGAAATATGCTTTTTGTAATTGCACTTGATTCCTTCTATTATTATGGATGATGATAATGATTTGCTTACCATTATGCCTAATGAAGATAAAATTTTAAAAGTTCTGAATAGCATGAACATAGATTCTATTCGGTCCTGGATTTCACTACTCAATTTTTTTCGTAAATGTTGGTTTATCATTAAAAATGATTTGATTAAGGTTGTGATTGATTTTTTAATGGAAATTTTTTCCTAGATATTTTTCTACTACTTCAATTGTTCTTATATCTAAGAAAGATAATCCAAACTATTGGAGTGATTTTAGACCTATTGGCCTTTGCACATTCTTCAATAAGTTGATTTTAAAAATTCTTACCAATAGACTTAGTCCTTTACTTAATAGAATTATCTCTCAACCAAACTAGTTTTGTTAGAGGTTGGTGAAATTATATTCCTACCATCATATATATCCCCTTTCTAGGAAAGAAGACAAATGAAAATAGAAATATAACACCTTATTGGGACACCACGACTGTAGATGTTCTTATTAGGGTGATCTGACATTGAGACAAGGTGTACTATCTCAAAAGATAGAAGTCACCACCCTGTAATGGACCTAATCACCTTAATAAGGACTCCTAAGGACTATGGGTCTTCAAAATGTATTGGAAATTCTTCCCCTACTTTACATGAAAAGTAGGGTTTATTTTAAATTGGGTTCGTTAAGTTCCCTACAAGGGCAAGCCCCTAATTACATCCTAAGGAACAAGATTCCTTAGAATACTTTCCATTAAGGTAAATGATCATTATCTCCAAAGATTTTGACATGTAGGACTTTCAATAGATTGGTTTATATTTTAGAGAGTTAAGTGGGATCATCAAGAGGAGGGAGTTCTTATCAAAGCCAAATGAAGATAAGTAGGAGATGCTTAGATACTAGGAAGCCTAGTAAGCACCTCAAACTATCATATAGTTGGGCTTTATATTTTTTAAACTTGAATTAGTATGTTTGAGTTGAATTTTTATTAGAAAGTTAGGGCTTGCAATTCCACATTACAAGGTCATGGAAATTCCTAAGAGGTGAGGATTTATGCTCATAGCCTGCAAAGGGAAGTAGCAACCTCTGAACCTAAATCTAGGGAGCTTTGGCGAAATAAAAAGTAATGACCTAAATCTAAGGCAAAAAAGGGTATTTGATTTACCTCCATAAAAAAGGATAAACCACCTGACTATTGGACATACAATCGCCTGGGTGTGGCCGCCAACTAACTCCTCCTATGATTTTAAAATATGTAGGCAAGTCAAAAGCATTTGCAAGATAGCTAAGCTATTTTTTATTTAGAAAGAGTCTAAGTCCTTAAATAGACTCCATAAGAGACTAGATCATGTAGGGTATGAGTTAAAGACTTAAATATAATGCAACTTTTTTGTTATATTTTATTTTCATTTTGGACAATCAATTTGACACAAGCTTTAGGATTCATACGCCTATTGCATGAAAAATTAGATTTTGGGCCATAATCAACAAGATAAAGAGGTGTGTTTGCACCATGGCTCTCAAAGGTCAAGCCAAGTTCTCTAGCAAATGTGGAAGCCCTCCAATCAAAAGTGAAATAAAAAGATTTTTATGTATGATGTGAGAAAGAAAACACAACATCTAGCTAAGGGGTTGCTAATTCTTTTATCTTGATTTATATCATAAGCTTTAGATGAGGTTATGAGTTGTTTATTTTAGTTTGAATTATTTTGATTGGATAGAAAAATTTATTTTTCTAAGAGCCTAATCATTATCGCTATACATCAAAGCAAGGAAGAAACTAGGAAAATATGCAATCTTAATGCACAAGCTAAACAAACATCAATCAATTTATAAAGCTAGCATAAAAGAATAAAAGGCCATTTATGGTCGGACTCCACTGCACAAACCCAAAAACAAATTGGCTAGCTAAGCTCTACCCTTATACAACTCGGATTACAAATGAATTAAATACAATGAAGAAGGAATTCATTATTATGGGGGTCTTCATTTTTCATTTCTTCATTCTTCTTTCTTCTTTCTTCTTTCTTCTTTCTTATTTTGGTTGGTCAGAATGTGGTTGCTCCAAAGGCTTCACATTGTACATAAGGCATAACATTATGACCAATGTTCATCCTAATAGTCCATAACAATTATTCTAAAATCCTAATTACAAAATTACATAAGAATGGAAAAAAAAGAAAATCTAACTAAAAATTAAAAAATAAAGATTCGCTAAATAAACCATACAATCCTAAGCATGTATATGTATGAATTGGACTTAGCACCCCACAAAAGGTAAGTTCAACCTATTTTAGATTATGCTTAGGGGTATAAGAACCTGCACATCAAAAGTAGTTTTATATTTTTTTAATACAGCGCCCCTTAAGCACAATCCTCTACAGAAGATAGTGGTTGGAATAAGATCGCCCTACCATTTAGTCTAAGCTCATACACCCTATCATCTAAACTAAAAACATTACATCACCAAACATAAGCAAAACATCAAACCATACACTGCCCTAAGCTAAAGCTAAGTAGTGACTTACTAATGTGTGCTATTTAACGTTGTGTGGTATGCTTAGCTTGGCTTTAAGGTTAGAGTTTTCTAAGTATGAAAATGTTCAACTTAGAGGGTGATTTTATTTAAGTGATTTAGTTGATTTGGTTGATTTTATCTTGTATTTTGATTTGGTTTGAATGAACCTACAATTAATTACTAAGTTATAAAGAGAAGAAAATAGAAGAGACTTCTATTTTCGCCCAACCTTAAGTAATTTCTAAGGTAGATTCATATTTGATTTTTTTAGTGATTGTTTTATTATGTGTTTTGATTAATCCTAAGTTTAGATTTTCCCTAAACAAACCTATTAAAAAAGAAAGGTATTTTAAAATTAAGTAAAGTGAAATACTATCATAAAACACACAACACATTATTTCGATCCCAAAGATGTGTAACATGCATACAAGGACCTTAGCATATCTATACATGAAAATGGATATATTTAGCACACTTCATGATGAATGCTAAGTGATTTTGTTTAAAGAAAATTTTGAATGTTTCATGCGTGCATGATTTTGTTAAGTAGAAAAGAGGGATTCTTTTTATCCATTTGTCATATGCACATTTACAAGTATAAAATACATAAGTGAGTATGATGCCATTGTAAGGGGGTGTAAGGTACAAGACCTACTTAAGGTTACTTAAAGCCTTGCAACCTAGGGATTGTCTAGACTAATATACCACTTTTCTTAAATACATGTGCATGTACAAAAAGAAATGCATGGAAAGAGAATCATGCAAAAAGTTTATGTTTGTTTGATGTTGGTTTGATTGTTTAGTTTATATGGGTGATGTGGAATTCCTTCTTAAGTCATGACATAGGAGTGTATAGAATGGATTTAAGCAAGTGCTATGTCCTTTTCAAATGTACTATACACTTGGCAAATCCATACAATTCTAGAGGGAGAATCACATAACACATTTTATACTCACATGCAAGCTTATAAATAATTATAAGTAGCATACCTTTTAGTTATGATATTTGATTTATAAGTTTTGAAAATAATTTTTATTTAATAGTGATAATAGCCATTCATATTCTTACTTTAGCCGAAATATGCAATTTGACATAAAAGAAATATTTCATTTAAAAAAAATTTAAATTTGATTTCTAAAGGCATGAATGAATGATTTTCATATGACATACATATTTAGCATGCTAGGAATGAAATAAAGTGATGAAGTCATGTAAATTAATTCACTAATTAATTCTAAAAAATAATCTTATGAAATAGGATTATTTAAATCAAATCAAATTTATTTTAAAGAGATTTTTATTTTGTTTGAATTTGATTTGAATTTAGGAAATGTGAAAGAGTTTACTGGTCCTAACCCATTTCCCCCATGTGTGAGTTTATTTAGTTTGTTTTTATAACCATTAGATTATTTTTATATTTTTTTTAAATTTTGGAATGAATTAGAGGGATTAATACAAAAGATACCTCTTGAAAAAAAAAGTATTTATTGGAGGAGATTTAAATGGACATGTTGGTAGAGTGGTAGAAGATTTTAAAAGTATTCATGGTGATTATGGATTTGGAGTGACTAATGAAGAAGGTAGGACTATATTAGATTTTGCTTTAGCTTATGATTTTGTAGTTGCTAACACTTTATTTAAGAAAAGAGATGAACATATTATTACTTATAAAAATGGATCTAGTAAAACACAAATTGATTATTTTTTGATAAGAAAAATAGATCGTTTAGATTGTAAAGATTGTAAGGTCATTCCAAGTGAAAATCTAAGTACCCAACATCGATTGTTAGTTTTAGATTTTAAGATGAAAGGTTGTAAGAGAAAAATAAACCAAATTATTATCCTAGAATTAGATGGGGACACTTAAAGAACATAAATAAAAATATTTTAAGAGCAAGCTACAAGAGATTAGAATTTGGGATGTTCATGAGGAAGCTAACATTATGTGGGAAAAATAGCAAGTGAGATTAAGCAAGTTGCTAAAGATGTGCTTGGAGAATCAAAAGGAAAAGCTTATTTTAATAAGAATAGTTGGTGGTGGAGTCAGAGTGTGCAAGAAAAGATAAAAAAATAAGAAGTATTGTTATAAAACTTGGTTTAGATAAAACTTCAGGAGAATTGGAAAAGATATAAAATTGGCATGTAGAGATTCTAAGAAAGCATTATATGATGCAAAAAATTTAGCTTTTAGTGATTTATACAATAGATTAGATACCAAAGAAGGTGAAAGATGCATGTATAAGTTAGCCAACCAAAGAGATAGGAGAAGTAAAGACATAGTTCAAGTGAGGTGTTTTAATGATGAAAATAATAAAATGTTTTTGTTAGAAAAGGATATTGAAAATAGGTGGATGAGGTATTTTGATAAACTTCTCAATGAAGGATCTAAAAGTATGATTGATTTTAGAAACCTTAATACTCTAAAAAAATAGCAAATTTTATTTTTATCATCATATTAGTAAATTTAAAGTTAGTGAAGCTTTAAAGAAAATGAAATGTGGAAAAGCAGTAAGATCGGATAATATTCCAATATAAGTGTGGAAATGTTTAGGAGATCAAGGAATTTCTTGGCTTACAAATCTTTTTAATGTCATTTTAAAGATTAAAAATATGCCAGATGAGTGGAGAAAGAGTTTGTTGGTTCCTATATTTAAGAATAAAAGTCGATGAGTGTGCAAATTATAGAGGAATTAAGTTAATGTGCCATACATTAAAATTATGGGAGAGTGTAATTGAGCATAGGTTACGATGTGATACAAAAGTTTCTCACAATCAGTTTGGTTTCAAGCCAGGTAGATCTACTATGGATGTTATACATTTGTTACGGGGTTTGATGGAGAAGCATAGAGAAAGTAAGGAGGATCAACATATGATATTTATTGATTTAGATAAAGCTTATGATAAAGTTTCAAGAGATGTTCTCTGGAGAGTTCTAGAACAAAAAGGAGTTAATATTGGTTATATTCAAGTCATTAAGGATATGTTTACTAGAGCTCCTACTTGTGTCAAAATACAAGGAGGATTGACAAAATATTTTCCTATTTTAGTTGGATTACATCAAGGATCAGCTTTAAGCCCTTATCTTTTTACTTCAGTTATGCATGTTCTTACTAGGCATTTACAAGAAGATGTACCTTGGTGTATGCTTTTTTCTGATGACATTCTTCTTATTGATAAGACTAGAGAGGGAGTCCAATAGAAACTTGAATTATGGAGGTCAATTCTAGAGTCTAAAGGTTTTTGTTTAAGTAGATCTAAAACTGAATATATGGAGTGTAATTTTAGTTATAGAAGTTATAGTGGTAGTGTTGTGACATTAGGTGAACAAGTCATTAATAAGAGTGAGCATTTTAGATATTTAGGCTCTATTGTTCAAAATGATGGTGAAATAGATGGAGATGTTATTAGAAGAATTCAAGTTGGATGGTTGAAGTGGAGGAATGCATCTAACCTATTATGTGATAGAAAAGATCCAATTAAACTTAAGGAAAATTTTATAAGATGGTGGTAAGACCAATGACTTATGGTGCGAATATTGGCCAATAAAGAGAAGCAGAAGACTAAATTAAGTGTTATAGAGATGGGGATGCTTAGGTGGATGAGTGGCTCTACTCTTAGAGAAAGAATGCAAAATGAGTATATTCAAGAAAGAGTTAGAGTAGCTCCAGTGGTAGATAAAATTAGGGAGAGTTGCCTTAGATGGTTTGGCCACATAAAGCGTTAGTCGTCCGATGACCCGATTAGGAGAGTAGATGCATTAATTTGCCTTATGTTAATATGCAAGACCTAAAATAATTGGTTAAGATGTATAAAAAATGATATTAGTATTCTTGATTTAAATGAGAATTTGACACATAATAGGACACAATGGAGATGAAGGATTCATGTAGCCGACCCACCTAGTGGGATTAAGGCTTGTTGTTGTTTAGGTTTAGGTGTGAATTCAGTGCTTTAATTACCCCTTACCTACACCAATCTAACATATTTAACCAAATAATTATGAGCCAATGTATGACATAAAACCACATACGAAATTTAAATCAACAATGCACCTAAGAAAGAAAGGGCCTAATGCAATTGGCTCATAATTATTGATTAATTAAGCTAAAAAGTTTAATTTAAGTACTTTAATAACCCTTCCCACACATGTGGGTTGGATTTTTATTTCCTTAAGTTACTTAGGTTATTGAACACCTAAGCACTTACCCAAGATCAATTGGTTAAGTTTTGGAATGCTTTGGAAATTTTATCAAGTTAATTAAGTAGGTGATTAGTGGATTAGCCCTTATTAAGTTTATATTAAGAAATAAATGGGTTTTAAGGAATATCTTAGGGAAAATATCCTAAAATTATTCCAAATACCTCTGTTCACTTAAGCAAAGCTTAATTAACTTAATAACAGGATTGAACCACTATTCACATATTTAATTAAGCTTAATTACATTAAGAGAGTGATTAAGGATTCATTAATTGATTTCCCTAATTAACTCATCTAAATCCCTAGACAATTAGGCGAGGTAGAGGTCATCTTACTAAATGCATCTGAGAAATTTGAAATAAATTAATGAAGTAATTATGGAGTAATTAGAGTTATAAAGTTTTCACTAAAATCTTAATTAAGAAAAATGCACTGGTCAAATTCTATTATAAATAAATTTCGTGAATTCTTTACTGAATTATCTTCATAATTTAATTTATTTTTTATCTTTCTAATTTTTCTAGATTTAGTTATGTTATTTTAAAGATTCAGTGATTAAGGAATTAATTAAAACCCCTAATTATATAACTAATCTTGTTAGAGCCACGTGGACCGCTGACACGGCGCGCACTTTCCACGTTGGGCAATAGGATTCATTACTTAAGTTATCACATCCCAATGCCGCGTTAGTGGCAGTGCTATGTGCTTTCTCTCTAGATCATTCAATCAGAGATCAGACGATTGAGATCGAGCTCGCAATTCTTAAAGGATAAATCCATGGATCCTACGCATCTTTGTCAGGATCGTCCATCCAAAATGCGCAGATGGATGGTCCATGATCACATCGTTTTCCTGGAAATGGCATTTGTCCACTTTTAGGGCAAGATCAGCTCGAATGAGCTCGCTCAAACTCAACCCACACCAACATCATGTAAGGGCAATACATCCAACGTCAAAAGGCAATGGGGTGAAAATTTTTTCATGAAGGACCAAACACTTCCTCTATTTTAGGCTCGGTTTGAAGGCATACCTCACGAGGCTATCACCAATGCTCCCAACATGAGGTAGCTTCAAGCCTTGGGATGAAGTGGATCTTCCTATAGACCAAGGTGGGCTTTGGTTGCTGCCTTGATCAAACTCCCCTCTTTTTCCTTGAAAACTTGGATGAAGCTTTGGATCAACTCGATTAGGTCCCCTCAAGGTGCTTGAAGGAGGAATTGATTGAGTATTGAATGGGATTGAATTCCCTGCTACCTCCCCTATTTTAGTTTTGATAAAGATGAGAAATGGAGAAATGAAAAGTGCTCTAGAAGGCTTGGAGAAGCTTGAAGATGCTTGCTCTTAGTTCCCTAGCTTCAATCGAAAGTGAGTGTGTTGGATTCAACCAAAATTTGGAGGAGTATATCTCCCTATAGGTAGATCAGAAGGCCAAGCATAGAGATGATATTTTTATCAAATTCACCCCTATGTAATGGGTTTGTTAGGCCATTTAAGGTGGTATGTGATTCAATTTTGGCCAGAAGAGGTGGTGGAGAAGTTTCCATGTGCTTAATTGAGTGGAGGAGGGATCCCAAGTGCTCAATTTCTAAGTGGGTGGTCAGTTTTGCCATTGGGTTGGGTTTGGCTGACCCAAACCCATTGGGTCATGTGCACCATACTCACTAGTGTCCATGGAGTCCACTAAGAGGGTGCCAAGTGGCCATGAAGAGGATTTGACCAAATTCCAAGTGAATTTGGCCAAGAATTACCCATTAACCAAGAGGTAAAATAGTCATTTGGCTTAGATTTTAGTTTGAATATGTTAGGTATGATTTTAAAATGGGGTAGGCAAAGTTTCAAAAAATTTGGAATTGATTTGATATGATTTGGCTCATGTTGACCCATTTAGGTCAAAATGGGTCAAGTTGACTGATTGGTCAAATTGGGTCAAACCGAGGGTTGGGTAAAGTTCATATGACCATATGAATTGATTTTGTATATTTGTTTCCAATGAATTTGGTTCATTTGATTTCATTTAGGTCTAATGGGTCAAGTTGACCAATTTGACCCATTTGACCTATTTGGGTTAGGTCATGGGTTGGTTTAGGTTTCATTGGTCATTTAAAATGTATTGGTATCTTTGTTTCTAATCAATATTTGTTTAGTTTGATTTTGGCTCTATTTGACCATTTTGGTTCAAGGTCAATTGGTTGGGTCTAGTTGGTCAATTGAGGCTTTGGTCAAGTTCAATAAGTGATTTGCAGTGAACTTGACCCATTGGTTTCAATCAATTTGGCTTAGATCCAATTTTGACACATTTTGACTTTTTAGCTCAAGTTGGGTCAACTCTGGTCAAGTGGCCAATTAGGCTAGGTTAGGCTCAAATGATGACTTGGTCAAGTTCAAACATTGATCATAAACTAGTTTTGATCAATGGCTTCAATCAGTTTGGTCTATGGTGGATTTTGGCTAGTTTAGGTTTCATTTTGGCTAAGTGTTGACTTGGTTACCCTTAGGTTTGACTTGATTTGACCCAATTTGAGTGATTGATCATTCATGATGATTGTTGCTCACAATGTGAGGCTTAGGTGGGCTTAGTTCAATCCAATTTGGGTAGGATTTGAATTTGGCACAAAAGAGGTACTTGAGGTCACTTTGGGTGAAGTGAGCCTAAGTTGGTCAATTGACTTGATTAAGGCTTGAATCAAGTTTCATTGAACTCACATATGGACTTATGATTGAAATATAGATCCATTTGCAAGTGATTTGGAGTCAAATAGGTTTTGATTCATTTGACAATTTCATGTTCAAAAGGGTGGACATGAGTTTGATTTGGGTTTGATTTTTTTAAATTTAGTTTTGATTTGATGATTGAAGTTTGTATTTATATTTGGATTCATGATTTAAGGATTGATTGAATCATGAAAAAAAATCAAGAGTTTGGATTTGAATTTGATTTGGCTAAGTTCAAGAATTTGGCTTGAAAGGCTTAGGTTGAATTTTGGTTGAATTTTGATTTGAGCTTTGAAATGATTTTTTGATATTTGAATTTATATTTTATTTTGAAAGGCTTAGGTTGAATTTTGCTTGAATTTTGATTTGAGCTTTGAAATGATTTTTTAATATTTGAATTTATATTTTATTTATATTTGTGAATATAAATGAGAATATAAATGGGTTATGAAAATTTCATGAATTTGAATTGATTTGGATTTGAATTAGGTTAAGTCTATAAGATAGAATCAAAGCAACTTGAAGGAATTTTCAACATGGAATTTCAATCATAAGCTTCAATCATTTGGAATTGGTTTGAGTTTGGAGAAAATTAAGTTTGAATTGATTTAAGGTTTGAGAAAATCAATCAAGTAGGAATTGATTTGAGTTTTGATGTTGATTTGATTTGGAGTTTGACTTGAAGGAAGGAAGTGAGGAGTTGGTTCAAGCTATAGGGTAGGCAAGTTTTCCTAACACCCCTAAGGCATGACCTATTCCTATGGATAACTCTTCTAAGTCTCTAGGGTTAGGTTGAGTGTTCACCTAATCAATAGAAGTGTCTTAAGACTAAGAAAACTCTTAGTGTCAAAGAGAAGTCCTATGTCTAAGATGGAGGGGTTGAGAGCTCATTATGAAAATGAGGTCAGCATGGGTAGATCCATTTCTGATAATATTTTACTTTCCCAAGAATTAATTCATGATCTTGATGCCAAGACTAGAGGTGGAAACATTCTTTTCAAATTAGATATTACTAAAGCCTTTGAAAACAATTCTTGGGATTTCCTTTTCCATATTCTAAATTTATTTGGGTTTTCTGATAAATTTATTTTTCTTATTAAATATTGTATTAATAATGCCTAGTTTTTGATTTTTCTTAATGAGGAAGCCTTGGGTTTCTTTCCTCTTCCCATTTCTTATGATAAGGGGATCCTATATCTCCTACCTTATTTATTATTATTGTTGTGAACTTATCTAGAAGCATCAATGATTTATTCTTAAACAATCCTAGTATGTACTACAAAACTCTTGGTGGTCTTCTTATTTCCCATTTAAGTTTAGTAGATGATTTCATTATTTTTTGCAATGCTTCTGTTCATCACATCAAGCATCTCAAGTCTTTTTTAAATAAATTTAGTAGAGAAAGTGGTTTCTCTATCAATGATAACAAAAGTTATTTTATTACTTCCTCTAGTATCTCCAATAATAAAATCAATCAAATCTTGCATATCAATAATTTTAAACATCAACACTTACCTCTTAAGTACTTGGGTCCTCCGCTCTTGAATGGGCCAAAACATTCCCATCTCTTTGACAAGTTAATTAAAAAAATCAAATAAAATTAATGTTTGGGAATTCCATTTACTTTCCTTTGGTGGTAGGCTCACTATTCTTAAAAGCACTCTCAACTCAATGCCTCTTTATTTGATTCAAATTATTATCCCCACTAATGCTACACTTGTCGAATTGATCATTTGCTTATCAAATGTTTTGGGGCTTCAATAATTCAACCAAAAGAATGTATTGGACATCTTGGCATAAATGTTGTGGTCCTTTGGGAGAAGGTGCTCTTGGTTGCAAACTTGAAGCTCTCCGCCTTCTCTCATAAGTTCTGGTGGAATTTTAGAAAGAATGATAGCATTTGGGCTAAGTTTATAATGGAAAAATATTGCCAAGGTAAACACCCCTAAACTGTGCTTATAAAGTTTGTGACTCTCAGGTTTGGAAAAGACTTTGCTCCATTAAATGGGTTGCCAAAACATTAATATCTTGGGGGTATTCAGTCGAATTCTTCCTTCTTTTGGTAAGATAATTAGATTGGAAATGGCTATATTGACACCCTTTATCTACCCACTCTACTACTATCAAAGTTAATTCTTTTTAGCTTAATAATAATTAGAATGAAAGCAAACTTGAGAACTATATCCCTATTTCTTTTGATAACTTTTAAAATATTCCCATTTCTTCTAACAAACCTAACCAAATTATTTTTAAGCTTTCTTATAATGGTGACTTTGTTCTTAAAGATGTTTTGAATTTTATTAGAGATAAACAAAACCCCTCTTATGTTTTTGTTAAACTTTGGAATAATATCATTCCCATTTCCTATTTGATTTTATTTTGGAGGATTTTGAATAACTTTATTCCTATGGAATCTTTGCTCTAGACTAAATGGTTTTACTTACCTTCAAAGTGCTATTGTTGCTTTCATGTTGAAAATATAAATCACATTTTTTTCAATGGTGCTATTGCTTCTAAATTATGGTTTTGTTGTGATGATTTATTTAATACTAATTATTTTCAAGGTTCTCTTTCTTTTTATCAACTTCTTGAAGTCTTTTCAAAAAATATAGTGAAAGGACATATTAAAGTTTTAATTGATATTACCTTGATATTGTTCATCTCGAAGGATAGAAATGATGCTAAATATCATGGTATTCCTATGAACCATAAAAGGATCATGGCTAGAACTAAAGAAAAATTCATGCTCTTTTAATGCCAATCTTCTTAGAATATTCATTTTAGAGGTTAAAAATTTGTGGCTAAAACTTGGGTATCACTGCATGAGTTTGACTCTTATAAAAGTGCTAAGATTATCCATTGGATTAAACTTAAAGACATTTTGATTAAAGTGAATCTGATGGTTTTGTTGCTTCCAATAAAGTTAGGTTGTGGTGGTATCCTTAGAGATTCTAAAGGTACTATCATATGTGCTTTTCCTATCCTCTCAAAGCCTATTCTATTATTTTTGTTGAGCTTATGATTGTTAAAAAGCTATTGAAATTTGTTTGAATAGAGGTTTCCTCAACATCCGGATTGAAGTTGATGCTCTCTCTTCTTGACATGTTTAATTCCAATAGAAATGGGAATGTTATTTTATCTTCTTAATCATACTAAAATCTTCTTTCTCAAGTTTGTTTTAAAATTTCTCACGCCCTTCTTGAAGGTAATGCTTGTGCTGATTACTTGGCTAACTTTGATGCCAACTTAACTAAGTTCACTTTATTTGACAATAAAACTTTGCCTAAACTATTAAGAGGTTTAATCTAGATAATGCTATTGCCTTATCTCAGATTATAAATTCTTGGCTTGGTTTTGCTATTGATTTTTTATGATCTTTTGCTTTTGGTTGCCCATTATTAAACCCTCTTTAGGTTTTATTAGCTTTTATTTGCTTTGTTGGTGGAGGATATAAGCACTTGTGTTTTCTTTATTTCTCTTATTTGTCTCTGGTTTGTCTTGTTACTCCTATCATATGCTTGCTCCTTTTGATTTTGTTATTACTTTTTGGTGGTGGATTTGGTGGTGCTCATACTGTATTGATAATATCCATGATGGTTGGTTGATTATCTTCCTTATTGGGCTTGGTTGTTCAGGTGGCTTTGTGATTGGCTTTTACGTTTGCTGTTTGGAGGATTTTGTACCCTTCCTGGATGACAAACTTTGGATGATGGGCTACACGAGATGCCGCTATGATGCCTTGATGAACTCTTTCTTCTTTTGGTTGGTAACTCTATATGTAATTGTAACTCTTCTCCGAAGTTTGGATGCTTACATATAGTGTTGCTCTTTGAGATGATTGTAATTGAACCTGAACCTTTTCTTCACTTTACTCCTTTATTTGCTCTTACTTTTATGCTTGCTTAATTGTGCTCATCCTTTCAAAAGTATGATGCAGATTTCTTTTATAGGCTAGGAGAGTCTTGCAAGTGGATCTTTCTAGTATCAAACAGACCAAATGAAGTTTGTTGATGCTTATATGGATTTTCTGTTCTTGATTTTTTGGTTTTTTTTTGCTTTATTTCCTTCATTATTGAAATAGTTAGGGGATTTATCTCTTTAGGATTTATTGTAGCTCTATGAGCATTAGCTTAGAGAGTTACCCCATTTAAGGACTTTGTACTTTTTCTTTATGGCAATAAAATTTCCTTAATTTCCCTTAAAGAAAAACCTAAACACTAAACCCTAAACCCTAAACTCTAAAACCCTAAACCCAAAACCCTTAACCCTAATACCTAAAAAAACTACAACCCTAAATCCTAATACCTCAAAACCCTAAACCCTAAACACTAAATCTTGAACCCTAAACCCTAAATCATAAATATCTAAAAACATAAACCTAAACTAAATAAAACCTAAAAAGAAAATAAATAAAAAAACCTAAACCTAATTAAAATATAAAAATAAAACAAAATGAAAACCTAAACTAGAACCTAAACCTAAACCTAAATGTAAAAATATAATAAAAAACTAAAATAAAATAAAATAAATAAAAACTTAATGTAAATAAAATAAAATAAACCTAAGAATCAAAAGCCTAAATAAAATTAAAACTAAATGTAAAATAAAAAAATAAACCAAAAATAAAATAAGATAAAACTAAATAAAAACCTAAAACTAAAAAAAACTAAAAATAAATTAAAAATAAAACCTAAAACTTAAACTTAAAATAAAAATAAAATAAACCTAAACCTAAACTAAAATAAATAAAACCTAAAAATAAACCTAAAATAAACTGAAACTAAACATAAACATAAACTAAATCAAATAAAATAAACGAAAAATAAACCTAAACCTAAACTAGAAAATAAAACCTAAAAAATAAACCTAAAACCTAAACCTAAAAAAATAAAATAGAATCCTAAACCAAAACCTAAAAATTAAAATAAAATAAAAATATAACTCAACTAAAAAATAAACCTAAACCAAAAACTTAAACCTAATAAATAAAATAAAATAAATAAACCTAAACAAAATAAACTAAACTAAATAAAATAAAAATATACCTAAATAAAAATTAAAAATAAAATAAACTAAAATAAATATAAACAAATTAAGAAAACTAAATAAACCTAAACCTATCAATTTACTTAATTTAAAAAAAAACCTTAAACCCTAAATCTACAACCCTAAAGCTACAACCTTAAAACCTAAACCCTAAATCCTAAACCCTAAAAAGTCCTAAACCCTAAACCCTAAAACTATAAACCCTAACCCTAATCCCTACACCCTAAACCCTAAACCCTAAACCTAAACCTAAAGAGCCTAAATAAATAAAAAATAAACCTAAACCCTAAAACTTGATAAACCTAAACAAAACCTAAACCCTAAGAATGGGAACCTTGACCAGGAACATCATCAACCAGGCTCGCCTAGATCTAGTGGTGGAGGTGAAGGCAAGGTTATCATAGTGATGCATGATCTGACGTGTTGGGTGGACATGGAGGTGGTGGTTGGAGCAGTGGTGCTTCTGGAGGTGGGAGGAGCCATGATGGTTATAGCCGTGGTGGTGGCGGAGGGAGAAATCGGGGATATGATGGTGGATCCTGCTACTCGAGAGGATGCAGTGGTTCTGATGGGAACTAGAGAAAATGAAGGTACTAGTAAACATATTACGGATGGTGACAGGAATAATAAGAATTTCCATGCTTTGGTTAATAAAAAGAGAGCTTTAAATAATATTTGAAAAATTAGAAATGAAAATGGAGATTATGGAGAATAATGATATTAAGTAATCAGTTATTAATTACTTTAGAAATATGCTTTTTGTAATCACACTTGATTCCTTCATTTATTACTAATGATGATAATGATTTGCTTACCACTATGCCTAATGAAGATGACATTTTAAAAGTTCTAAATAGCATCAACATAGATTCTATTGCTGGTCTGGAGGATTTCACTGCTCAATTTTTTTCAGAAATGTTGGTTTATCATTAAAAATGATTTGATTGAGGTTGTGATTGATTTTTTAATGGTAATTCTTTCCTAGATATTTTTCTACTACTTCTATTGTTCTCATATCTAAGAAAGATAATCCAGACTATTGGAGTGATTTTAGACCTATTAGTCTTTGCACATTCTTCAATAAGTTGATTTTCAAAATTCTTACCAATGACTTAGTCCTTTACTTAATAGAATTATCTCTCTAAACCAAACTAGTTTTGTTAGAGGTTGTGGTGAAATTATATTTCTACCATCATCTATCACCTTTTTGGGAAAGAGAAAAAATGAAAATAGAAATATAACGCCTTGTTGGGACACCATGATTTGTAGATGTTCTTATTAGGGTGATGACACTGCGACTTTGAGGAAAGGTGTACTATCTTGAAAGATAGAAGTCACCACCCTATAATGGACCTAATCACCTTAATAAGGACTCATAAGGACTATGGGTCTTCAAAATGTATAAGAGATTCTTCCCCTACTTTACATGAAAAAGTAAAGCAGGGTTTATTTTAAACTGGGTTTGTTAAGTTCCGTACAGGGGCAAGCCCCCATAGTTAATTACATCCTATGGAACAAGATTCCTTATGAATACTTTTGATTAAGGTAAATGATCATTATCTCCAAAGAGTTTGAAATGTGGGACTATCAATCGATTAATTTATTTTTAGAGAGTTAAATGGGATCAATCAAGAAGAGGGAGTTCTTATCAAAGCCAAATGAAGATAAGTCAGAGATGCTTAGGATACTAGGAAGCCTAGTAAGCACCCCAAACTATCCTATAGTTGGGCTTTATATTTTTTTGAAATTGAATTAGTATGTTTGAGTTTAATTTTTATAAGAAAGTTAGGGCTTACAATTCCACGTTACAAGGTCATGAAAATTCCTAAGAGGTGAGGATTTATGCTCAAAGCCCACAAAGAGAAGTAGAAACCTCTAAACCTAAATCTAGGGAGCTTTGGCGAGGGCCAAAGCATGACCTAAATCTAAGGAAAAAATGGGTATTTAGTTTACCTCCACATAAGAGGATAAACCACCCGAATTGTTGACTTACAACCGCCTGGGGGTGGCCACCAACTAAGTCCTCCTATGATTTTAAAATATGTAGGCAAGTCAAAAGCATTTGCAAGATAGCTTTATTTTTATTTAGGAAGAGACAGTCCTTAAACACACTTCCTAAGAGACTAGATCATGTAGGGTATGAGTTAATGACTTAAATATAATGCAAATTTTTTGTTATTTTTTATTTTCATTTTGGAAAATCAATTTGACACAAGCTTTAGGATTCAAACGTATTGCATGAAAAATTAGATTATGACAATAAGAGGTGTGTTTCCACCATGGCTCTCAAAGGTCAAGCTAAGTTCTCGCAAAGGTGGAAGCCCTCTAATCAAGAGTGAAATAATATGCTTTTATGTATGATGTGAGAAAGAAAATACAACATCTAGCTAGGGGTTGCTAATTCTTTTATCTTGATTTATAGCCTAAGATTTAGATGAGGTTATGAGTTGTTTATTTTTAGTTTGAATTATTTTGATTGGATAGAAAAATTTATTATCCTAAGAGCCTAATCATTTTCCAGGCCATACATCAAAGCAAGAAAGAAACTAGGAAAAGATGTCATCTTAATGCATAAGCTAAACAAACATCAATCAATTTATAAAGCTATCACAAAAGAATAAAATGCCATTTGTGGTCAGACTCCACTGCACAAACTTGAAAATAAATTGGGTAGCTGAGCTCTACCCATATACAACTCGGATTACAAATGAATTAAATACAATCAAGAAAGAATTCATTGTTATGGGGGTCTTCATTTTTCATTTCTTCTTTCTTCTTTCTTCTTTCTTCTTTTGGTTGGTTGGAATGTGGTTTCTCCAAAGGCTTCACATTGTACATAAGGCATAACCTTATGACCAATGTTCATCTTAATGCGCCATAACAATTATTCTAAAATTCTAATTACAAAATTACATAAGAATGGGAAAAAAAAGGAAATCTAACTAAAACTTGCAATACAAAGATTAGCTAGATAAACCATATAATCCCATGCATGTATATATATGAATTGGACTTAGTACCCCACACATGGGTAACCAAGTTCAGCAGGACTATTTTGGATTATGCTTAGGGGTATAAGCACCTGCATAAAAAAGTAGTTTTATATTTTTATTACAGCGCTCCTTAAGCATAATCCCTGAAGATAGTGGTTAGACTAAGATCACCCTACCATTCAGTCTACGCACATACACCCTATCAACCAAAGTAAAAGCACTACATCACAAAATATAAGCAAAACATCAAACCATGCACCACACTAACCTAAAGCTAGAAGTAGTGACTTAGCCTAATCTGTGTGCTATTTAAGGTTTGTGTGGTATGCTTAGCTTGGCTTTAAGGTTAGAGTTTTCTAAGTATGAAAATGTTCAACTTAGGGGGTGATTTCATTTAAGTGATTTAGTTGATTTGGTTGATTTTATCTTGTATGTTGATTTGGTTTGAATGAACTGTTAATTACTAAGTTGTAAAGAGAAGAAAACTGAAGAGAGCTTCTCTTTCCTCTCAAACTTAAGTAATTTCTAAGGTAGATTCATTTTTTATTTTTATTCAGTGAATGTTTTGTTATGTGTTTTGATTAATCCTAAGTTTAAATTTTCCCTGAACAAACCTATTAAAAAAGAATGGCATTTTAAGATTAACTAAAGTGAAATACTATCACAAAACACACAACACTTTATTTCTATCCCAGCATGTGTAACATGCATACGGAGGACCCTAAACATACCTATACATGAAATATTTAGCACACTTTCATGATGAATGCTAAGTGATATTGTTTAAAGAAAATTTGGAATGTTTCATGTATGCATGATTTTGTTAAGTAGAAAGAGGGATTCTTTTATCCATTTGTCATATGCACATTTACATGTATAAAAGACATAAGTGATGATGCCATTGTTAGCACCAAGGGTGTAAGGTACAAGACCTACTTAGGGCTACATAAAGCTTTGCAACCCAGAGATTGTCTAGACTAATATACCACATTTCTTAAATACATGTGCATGTACAAAAAGAAATGCATGGAAAAAGAATCATTTAAAAAGTTTATGTTTGTTTGATGTTGGTTTGATTGTTTAGTTTAAATGAGTGATCTGGAATTCCTTCTTAAGTCATGACATAGGAGTGTATAGGAATGGATTTAATCAAGTGTTATGTCCTTTTCAAATGGACTATACATATGGCAAATCCTATACAATTTTATATTAAGAAAGAGAGGGAGAATCACATAACACATTTTATACTCACATGCAAGCTTATAAATAATTATAAGTAGCATACCTTTTTAGTTATGATATTTTATTTATAGGTTTTGAAAATAATTTTTATTTAATAGTCATAATAGCCATTCATATTCTTACTTTAGCCAAAACATGTAATTTAACATAAACGAAACATTTCATTTTAAATTTTTTTATCTAAAGGCATGAATGCATGATTTTTATATGACATACATATTTAGCATGCTAGGAATGAAATAAAGAGATGAAATCATGTAAATTCATTCACCTAATTAATTCTTAAAGACAATCTCATGAAATAGGATTATTTAAAGCAAATCAAATTTGTTTTAAAGAGATTTTTAGTTTTTTTTTAATTTGATTTGAATTTAGGAAATGTGAAAGAGTTTGCTGGTCCTAACCCATTTCCCCCATGTGTGAGTTTATTTAGCATGTTTTTAGAACCATTAGATGATTTTTATATATGTTTTAGGTTAAGGTGTGAATTATGTGCATTAATTACCCCTTACCTACACAACTATAACATATTTAATCAAATAATTATAGCCAATGTATGACATAGACCACACAAGGAATTTAAATTAGCAATGCACCTCGAAAAGAAAGGGCCTAATGCAATTGGCTCACAATTAATGATTAATTAAGCTAAAAGGTTTAATTTAAGTACTTTCATAACCCTTCCCACACATGTGGGTTGGATTTTTCCTTAAGTTACTTAGGTTATTGAACAACTAAGCACCTACCCAAGATCAATTGGTTAAGTTTTGGAATGCTTTGCAAATTTTATCATGTTAATTAAGTAGATGATTAGTGGATTAGCCCTTAATTAAGTTTATATTAAGAAAGAAATGGGTTTTAAGGAATAACTTAGGGAAAATATCCCAAAATTATTCCATAAACCTCCTGTTCAGTTAACCAAGGCTTAATTAACTTAATAAAGGAATTAAACCACTATTCATATATTTAATTAAGCTTAATTATATTAAGTGAGTGATTAAGGATTCATTAATTTATTTCCATAATTAACTCATCAATAAATCCCAAGAAAATTAGGAGAGATAGAGGTCATCCCACTAAATGTATCTAGGAAATTTGAAATAAATTAATGAAGTAATTAAAGAATAATTAGAGTTATTAAATTTTACTAAAAACTTTAAGAAAATGCACTATTCAATATCCAATAATAATAATTAGTGAATTCTTTACGAATTATCTTCATAATGCAATTTATTTTTATTTTTGATTTTTCTAGATTTTAGTTATGTTATTTTGAAGATTGTGATTAAGGAATTAATTAAAACCCCTAATTATATAACTAATCCCATCCACATGGACCTAACTTCGGTGCGCACTTTCCACATTGCGATAGGATTTCACTTAAGTTATCACATCCGCATGCTACATACTTTCTCTCTGGATCATCCAATCAAGGATCGGATGGTTGAGATTGAGCCCGCAGTTCTTAAAGGATAAATCCATGGATCCTACGCATCATTATCAGGACCGTCCATCCAAAATGTGCAGATGGATGGTCCATGATCCTTCACTGAGTTTTCCAATGGTAAAGGGTATCTATCAGTCATTAGGGTAAGATCTAAGCTCGAATGAGCTTGGCTTGAACTCAAACTAAACCCACACCATCATCATGCAAGGGGCAACACATCCAATGGTCAAAATGCAATGGGGTGAAAACTTCTTTCACAAAGGACCAAACACTTCTTATTATAGGCTCGGTTTGAAGGCATACCTCACCGGAGGCTATCACCAACACTCTCAATATTCAAGGTAGCTTCATCTAGTAGAGATGAAGCCCTTGTCAAAGTTTCAACCCTTGGGATGAAGTGGATCTTTCTATGGACAAAGGTGGGCTTCAATTGCTTGCGGCCTTGATCAAACTCCCCTCTCCCATTCCTTGAAAACTTGGATGAAGCTTTGGATCAACTTGATTAGGTCCCCTTAAGGTGCTTGAAGGAGGAATTGAGTTGAAATTTAGTATTGAATGGGATTGAATTCCCTAGTACCTCCCCTATTTTCAGTTTTGATAAAGCCGAGAAATGGAGAATTGAAAAGTGCTCTAGGAGGCTTGGAGAAGCTTGAGGATGCTTACTTTGAGTTCTCTAGCTTCAATCAAATGTGAGTGTGTTGGATTCAAATGAAATTAGGGGGAGCATATCTCCTTCTAGGTGGATCAGAAGACCGAGCATAGAGATGCTATTTTTATCAAATTCACCCTATGCAATGGGTTTGTTAGGCCATTTAGGGTGGTATGTGATTTGATTTTGGCCAAAGGAGGTAGTGGAGAAGTTTCCATGTGCTTAATTAAGTCGAGGAGGGATCCCAAGTGCTCAATTTCTAAGTGGGTGGTCGATTTTGCCATTAGGTTGGGTTTAGCTGACCCAAACCCATTGGGTCATGTGCACCATACTCACTAGTGTCCATGGATTCCACTAAGAGGGTGCCAAGTGGCCATGAAAGGATTTGACCAAATTCTAAGTGAATTTTGCCAAAAAAGCCTTTTGACATAAGGGAAAATGGTCATTTGGCTTGGATTTCAGTTTCAATATGTTTGGTATAATTTTAAAATTGGTTAGGCCAAGTTTCAATGAATTTGGAATTGATTTGATATGATTTGGCTCATGTTGACCCATTTAGGTCAAAATGAGTCAACTTGGGTCAAGTTGACCAATTGGTCAAATTGGGTCAAACCAGGGTTGAGTCAAGTTCATATGACCATATGAATTGATTTTGTATCTTTTTCCAATGATGTTGGTTCATTTGATTTCATTTAGGTATAATGGATTAAGTTAACCAATTTGACCCATTTGACCTATTTGGGTTAGGTCATGGGTTGGTTTAGGTTTAAATGGTCATTTAAAATGTATTGGTATCTTTGTTTCCAATCAATATTGGTTTAGTTTGATTTTGGCTCAATTTGACCATTTAGGTCAAGTTGGGTTCAAGGTCAGGGGCTAGGTTGGGTTTAGTTTGCCAATTGAGGCTTTGGTCAAGTTCAACAAGTGATTTGCAATGACCTTGACCCATTGGTTTCAATTAATTTAGCTTAGATCAAGTTTCAACACATTTTGACTTTTTAGGTCAAGTTGGGTCAAGTTGGGTCAAGTGGCCAATTGGGGTAGGTTAGGCTCAAATGATGACTTGGTCAAGTTCAAACATTGATCATAAACTGGTTTTGATCAATGGTTTCAATCAATTTGGCCTATGGTAGATTTTGGCTAGTTTAGATTTCATTTTGGCTAAGTGTTGACTTGGTCAACCCTTAGGTTTGACTTTGTTTGACCTATTTTGAGTGATTTATCATCTCATGATGATTGTTGCTCATAATGTGAGGCTTTGGTGGGCTTAGTTCAATCCAATTTGGGTAGGATTTGAATTTGGCTCAAAAGAGGTACTTTAGGTCACTTTGGGTCAAGTGAGGCTAAGTGGGTCAATTTACTTGATCAAGGCTTGAATCAAGTTTGGTTGAACTCACATTTGAACTTATGATTGAAATATAAATCCATTTGCAAGTGATTTTGAGTTAAATAGGTTTTGATTCATTTGACAATTTCAAGTTCAAAAGGGTGAACATGAGTTTGATTTAGGTTTCATTTTTTAAAATTTAGTTTGATTTGATGATTGAAGTTTGTATTAATATTTGGATTCATGATTGAAGGATTGATTGAATCATGAATAAAAATCAAGAGTTTGGCTTAATTTGAATTTGATTTGGCTAAGTTCAAGAATTTGACTTGAAATGCTTAAGTTGAATTTTGGTTGAATTTGGATTTGAGTTTTGAATTAATTTTTGGATATTTGAATTTATATTTGTGAATATAAATTAGAATATAAATGGGTTATGAGAAAATATCTTGAATTTGAATTGATTTGGATTTGATTTAGGCTAAGTCAATAAGATAGAATCAAAGTGACTTAGGAAAGATTTTTGAACTTGGAATTTCAATCATAAGCTTCAATCATTTGGAATTCGTTTGAGTTTGGAGAAAAACAATTAAGTTGGAATTAAGTTAAGGTTTAAGAAAAATCAATCAAGTTGGAATTGATTTGAGTTTTGATGTTTATTTTATTTGGAGTTTCACTTGAAGGGAAGAAGTGATTAGTTGGTTTAAGCTATAGGGTAGGCAAGTTTTCGTAACACCCCTAAAGCATGACCTATTCGTATGGCTAACTCTTCTAAGTCTCTAGGGTTAGGTTGAGTGTTCACCTAATCACTAAAAGTGTCTTAAGACTAAGGAAACACTTAGTTTCTAAGAGAAGTCATATGTCTAAGATGGAGGGGTTGAGAGCTCATTCTAAAAATGAGGTCAACAAAGGGCGCCCAATAGGTGTGGTGTGACTGACAAGGAACACCACATGTATTGGTGTTGACCGAAATGATCAACAACACCGAATGATCACAAGCACTAACAAAATGATCTACTCCTAACCTAAGTGTAGAAGGAATCTAGAGCTTAGTGGAATGTGACTCTACTCATGTCAAGGTCATAAGAGAGTAAACGAAGAATCCACTAGGGATAGAGTATGTGAACCTTCTACTAGGGAAACAGGTTCAAATCATCCACTGGGGGATGAAAGGTTTGAAATCCACTGAGCAATTAGAATTCAAGATCTGCTGAGGGAACTAGAAAGATTTGCATCTCACTAAGGAGAATCGAATGGAATGATTTGGATTGTTTGATTGTTTTGATTTATTTGACTCCACTGAGGGAGATTGATTAGATTTGTTTAATTTGTTGTTTTTGACTCCACAGAGGGAGGAGAGCTAGATTTATTTTAGATCTTTAAGATTTTGAGATGGACCCTATTAGTTTGTGATGAATCGTACTGAGTAGGAGCCATGGAGGCCTAGGCCTAACTTAGATTTACTAATCCAAAGGGGTAGTCCACCAAACACATAGTAAGACTAGCCAACCAAGGGAATGCCTTTCAGTGCATAGCAGCTATACTAGGATGAAATCATAGTAGACTTACATCCTCCAAAGTAGGGACCCATTCGGATCATCCATTGGTAATTAGTTGAAACCCAACCTAGGGGTATTGAGTGAATGCCCGGGGACTTAGATCAACTCAAATATAGTCAAGATTAATTTTATTTTAAGTTTATTTTGATGAATCCCATCGATTTATGATGGATTGCCGGTAGGGCCATGGAGGCCTTGAGCTAGCTTATATTTACCAATCCAAAGGAGTAAATCTACCAACCACATAGTAGGACTATCCAACCAAAGGGGTTGCCTTTCAGTTTGCAATGGTCAAGTTAGGAAGAAAATGTGGGGACTCACATCTTCCAAAAATAAGGAACCACTGGAGTGATCGATTAGCAAGGCAACAAATCAAACCCAACCTAGGGCTCACTATTAAGTGAATGCCGCTAGGGGACTTATATCAAATCAAAGATAGTCAAGATTAATTTCATTTTTAGTTTGTTTTGATGGATTCTGTTGGTTTGTGATGGATCACACTAAGAAGGAGCTTATATCAGCCTAGACCTATCTCAAATTTATTGAACCAAAGGGAGTAGCTTCTCAGCTGATGGGAGAACTATCCGACCAAAGGAGTGCCTTTCAGTTTTCAATGATCAATTCATTGGATGAAAACTTAGGATTCACATCTTCCACTACAAAAGACCACTAGGGTGATCGATTTCTTTGGGCAACAAATCAAACCTGACCTAAGGTTGCCTGTCAGTTTGTGATTGTCATGTTAGAGAGAATGCATCATAGTCTTACATCTTCTAAAGTAGAATGACTGTCAGAGTAACCTACTTTTGGCAAAATAGATTGAACCCAACATAAGGGAAACTACTGAGTGATTGCTGACCCGGGGACATATCTCAACTTAGGTAGTCAAGCAATTCCTATAGGGAGTTCTGCTGACACTGCCCTATAGATAGGATGCCTACTTGGGAAAAGGGTCCCTTTAGGGGCTTAAATTTCTAATCCACAAGAAAAAATTTTGTTTGTTTTGTTTGTTTATCATGGACTCTGTTAGTTTACGAGGGATCAAACTGAGAAAGAGCTTGTATCAGCCTAGACCTATCACAAATTTACTGAACTAAGGGAGAATCTACAAGGGTGGCTACTATGAAAGGGGGACTGTCCAATCCAAGAGTAACATGGGTAGTGTCTAAATGGGGTCGCAAAGGATGTGATCCAAATAGAGTGCCCGCAGGGAGAGGGGTCGTTAAGGGCTTGATCCAAAACCCTAGAGAAGATACTATCATAGGTATTTAGCGGCTAACTCAAGGGGAAAGCATATTGACTCACATCTGGCAAGAGTGGTGTATCCACCAAGTGATTCGCTATCAGAATTATGAACATCAACCTACCAAAAGTGCTTGTCAATTTACAATAATCAGCCTAGAAAAAAGCTCAAGGACTCACATCCTCTTATAACAAAATTGACTGTTAGGATAGTCTATCTTGCTCGACAGGTTCCATCCGACCGAGGGTAACTACTGAGTGATTGCCACTAGGGGATGTACATCGACTTAAGTGTAGCCAAGAGGAAAAGGATCCACTGGGGGACTTATCCTAAACCTCAAATATACTTGACCTAGTTAGATCATGATGATTAGTTCAAGAAAAAAGTGTGGGGACTCACATCTTCTTAAACAAAATCAACATGAGGTAGGTTTTTAGCTGGGTAGTGAAGTCTACCAAACTAACAAGATGCTCATTAGTTTGCAATGATCAAGTTAGGAAGAAAGCATGGGACTGACATCCTCCAACAAATGACCATTGAGGTAACATACTAACGAGGTAGCATGTAAACCCGACTTTGAGCAGCTAATGAGTGAGTGCCACAGGGGGCTTGCTCCCATATTAAAGTAGCTCGAGATAAAAGATATGCATTTATGCTTGAAGGAATAGGATGCCTCCAGGGGACTCTTACACCTATACCTCAAGGATACTTGACCTAGTTAGTGCATGATGGCTAGCTGAAGAAGAAAGTGTGAGAACTCACATCTTCTTAAATAAAGTCAACATGAGGTAGTTTACTGGCTAGATAGTGAAGACTACCAAACTAACGAGGTGCTCATTGGTTTGCAATGGTCAAGTTGGGGAGAAAGCACAGGATTCACATCATCCAATAAATGACCACTAGGGTGACATACTAGCAAGGTAACATGTGAACCCGACCTAGAGTAGCTAATGAGTGAGTGCCACAGGCTTGCTCCCACATCAAAATAGCCCGAGGCAAAAGATTTGTGAATGTGCTTGAAGGAATAAGATGCCTGTGGGGGACTCTTACACCTAGACCTCAAGGATACTCGACCTAGTCAATGCATGATGGCTAGTTCAAGAAGAAAGCTCGGGGACTCACATCTTCTTAAATAAAGTCAACATAAGGTAGTTTACTGGCTAGGAAGTGAAGACACCAAACTAACCAGGTGCTCATTCATTTGCAATGGTCAATATGGGAAGAAAGCATGGGACTCACATCCTCCATAAATGACCATTGGGGTGACATACTAGCAAGGTAGCATGTGAACTCGACCTAGAGCAGCTAATGAGTGAGTGCCACAGGGGGCTTGCTCCCACATCAAAGTAACCTGAGACAAAAGATATGTGTTTATTGTTGTGCTTGTGTTAAAAGGAATAGGATGCCGCTTGAGTTTTCATACACCTACCCTAAACAAACTCGAAGAATTGTATGAAATGGTGTCACGATGGATTCTAAGAAATTCCCACAGATGGCACTTGGGTTCTCTTACACCTAACTTATTTGTGCTAATTGAAATGGGATTCCTCTTGGGTTCTCACACCCCTATTCCAATAGCACTAGGAGATTGTGTTTATGTCATGAAAGAGGGATAGGATGCCTCTTGGGTTCTCTTACACCTATCCTAGAAACATTATAGCAAATTTGCAAGACAAGCAAATAATGCTTCAAAAGAAGAGAAGATTTTGGTGAAAGGAATCAAATTTTTGTTTTTTTATTGATAATTAATTTCAAACATGATTTATGGGTAACATTTCTTCAAATAGAGCCCATTAATTGGAAGCATCGGGTGTTCCCCTTTACAATCAATGAGCTGATAGGATCCTCCTTGGTAAGCCTTCTCTATGACATAGGGGCCTTCCCAAGTGGGTTCAAACGTGCCTCCCATCTTTCAAAGGGAAAAATTGGTCTCCTTAGTACTAACACAAGTTCTCCTTCTTAGAAAGACCTAGGTCGGACTAGCTTGTTGTGAGCTTGAATCATTTTGGCTCTGTACAACTCAAGGTTTTGGCATGCTAGTAAATGAATCTCCTCTAATCCTTTGAGCTCTTCTAACCTCAACTTTGCATTCTGCTCTATAGTGATCTTGCTATCCAATGTTATCCTTAGTGATGGGAGTTTAACTTCTAAAGATAGAATGACTTTGGACCCAAACACTAAGGAAAATGTGGTAGATTGAGTTGGAGTTCAGTATATGGTGCGGTAGGCCCACAAAGCTTCAACTAACTTCTCATTCCATTATCATTTATTATCATCAAGTGTATTCTTTCTTATTTGGATAAGAGTTTTGTTGAATTCTTTTGCTAAGCCATTTGCTCTGAGGTAGTAGATGGTGGAGTATCTCCAATCTATACCGTGTCTTCTGGTATAGCTGTTGATCATGGTCCTTTTGAATGCAGTACCATTATTGGTTATAATTTGTTGAGGCATCCTGAACCTATATATGATATGTTTCCTAAAAGATTGAAGCACATGCTAAAATGTGACCTCTCTTGGTGTGATTGCCTCTACCCACTTCGAAAAGTAGTCGGTGGCAGCTAGAATAATCCGATGATCCTTAGAAGAAGGAGGATCGATCAGACCCACAATTTTGGTACCCCAATACTCAAATGGCTATGAGACAATGTAGGGTGTAGAATGTTAGGTGGCTGATGTATGACCACACCGTGTACCTGACACTGATGGCATCTCTTAGCTACATCCATGTAGCTGTAATCATCGAAGGCCATTAGTATCCTAGTCTCGTGATCCACCTTTTCCTCTTTGGACTAGATTGATGCACTCCACATAGACCTGAATGTACTTAGGTTATGATGCCAAAGGCTTCATATTTATCTACATAATGTAACCACATTTGATTGAAAGACCATCAGTATAAGGTGCCATCAACGAGAGCGTAGGAGAGAGCTCTCTGTTTCACCTGATGGGCTTCTATCTTTTCTTGAGGTAGTTTGTCGGTGTTCAAATAGTATATGAATAGTTTCCTCCAGTCCAGCTCCTTGTCCTTATAGGCAACAATAACCTCCCCTTCAAGAGAAAGTCTCTCGATGAGTTCAGCATCAATAAGGGATATGACTTGTCTATTTTGGACCCTTATTGGAATGTACTCATCTTTCGTACATGCCAATTCTTTGGCAAGTCTTGCCAAAGCTTCTGCTACTGTGTTCTATGCTCGAGAAACCATGTAGATGGTGACTTTGGGGATTTGGGCCAACAGCTTCATGGTTTACTCATGGTAATGATGAAGCTTAGGTATCAGAACCTTATAGGACCTGGCAATCTAATTGATGACCAACTGAGAATACCCAAAGATATTGATGCTCTTGACACAGACTATGACTGATAACTCCAGACTAATAATTAAAGCCTCATACTCAGCTTCATTATTGGTGCAGGGATTGGAGAGATAGTATGAGAATCTCATCACATCGTGGGCGTGGTCTGGAATTAAGAGAACTATTCCTACCCCTGTCTTTCCTGGAAGAGTAGATCATGGTTCTTCTCCTTTATGAAAGGAAGTCATGCCATCAAAATACATCTCCCATCGACAGTTGTTAATCTCACCTAAGTTCATGATTTGTTCATCGTGAGATCGATCACTAAGTAGAGATCATCCAGGGGTGTCTAAGAAATTTACTAGTGCTTGTCCTTTTACCACATGGAGGGGTACAAAAGTGATATCAAACTGCTAGAGTATCATGGACCAATGTGCCAAACATCAAGAAGAGTACTCTCCTTCCTTCATTATTGGCTGGTTTAGGCCAATAAAGTGCCAAGGGAGTCATCCAATGCAGTAGGTAGGATGAGTGGCTTGCCCTGGATCATGTAACTTGTAGCTTGACCAAATACAGCTTGATATCTTTGAAGGCATGCTGGCAGTTATCATCCCACTTGAACTTGGCATCCTTTTCTTTGCTCTTGACTACTAGATCATCAACATAGCACTCAACCTGATGATGGATGAGTTCGTTTAAGATCTGAGTCATGACCCATTGGTATGTAGCTCCAGTATTTTTAAGGCTGAAAGTCATGACCCTATAATAATAGATTTCGATTGGGGTTCGAAAAGCAGTGTTTCTTTTATCCTCAGGGGCCATCTTGATTTGGTTGTTGCTAGATGACCCATCTATAAAGAAGAAAACTGCATGAGATGAGGCAAAAACCACCATTAGTTCTAGTATAGGAAGACGAAACTCATCCTTAGGACATGCCTTATTTAAGTCCCTAAAATTTACATAAATATGAATTTGGCCATTCTTATTCTTAATTGGGATGACACTGGCAAACCAGGCAGGGTATTTTTCTTCCCTGATGAAACTAGTGTTGATCAATTTCTTGACTTCAAAAATGAGATGTTGTTCGATTTCTAATCCCATGTGTCTAGGAGCTTGCTTGATAGGATTAACGCTAAGATCTATTACTAGTTTGTGGACTACTATGTTAGAGACATTTCTTCATACCTCCATGCAAAGTAGTTTTTAAACTCAATCAATAGCCTCACTAATTCATTAGTTTCTTCTTCATTCAACAATGAACTATTGTATGTCGGGCGTGGATTTTCTTCTATCCTGAGGTTCATTAAGCTTGTCAATTATTGAATGGATCTCCTCTTCAAATTCTGGTGGTGCATCTTTGATTTGGAGATCATCTGGATCATCTGAAGTTTCTAAGCACACATCCTCATAAGAGTTAGTGTTGTGTAAAAGAAACTATCATACTCCAAATGGTTAGTGACAAATAAGTAGTAATAATCATACCCACTGCACCAAATCTATGATCTTAATTGTTTATCCTTGCCTGTGTTGTTCCATAGCTTCTCAAAGTACTCTAACCTATGCTTAGACCATGTATAAGGAACCAAACCTTTCTTTGCAAGATTAAGAACACAAGGAGAGTACTAGTCAAAAGGCAATTCCATTAATTCTTTGTTTGAAATATCCTCAAGTCCTACATCAGGTTTTGGACTTGAGGATGATGATCCCAAAAAGAATCTCTTCAGTTTGATTGCTCTGGAAGACTGAGGGGCTTCCTTAACTACTAAACCTTTTTGAGGTGAAAGTGAGGTTAGAGCTAAGGTTCCTAACAAGGTCGATAGTTTTACATAAATAATACTTTGTGCTTTGTCCTGAAGTCTTTGTCTGACGACTCAAGTGTCACCTTCAATGAAACCCATTGAGAGGGGTTGGTTGGTATACTAATTACATTATACTTATCCTCCAAGCTCGATTCCAAGTCTACATGAATAGTAGGGGTACTCCTATGAACTAGTAACATAACCCCTATTACGATGGCCAACCGGGGTCTACTTTGGTACCATGTCTCCCACCTCTGGAGGTGGATCATCCTACCCACATGTCCATATGATGGAATGAACTGTGGGTGGAATGTGATATGCGGCTCTACTTCTTCTTCAAATTCCCTTTCTTGTTCACTTGGATTTTTATTTTTCTTTTCTTTTTCTTTTTCTTCTTTTTCTTTTTCTTTTTCTTTTTTTTCTTTTTCATTTTCTTTTATGTTTGAATTTTGTCTAAGTTCATGAGAAAGGGTGTTTTGAGGAAGATAGTAGGTCGCATCCTCATATATCTCAACCTCTATTACTAAAAATGGTTGTTCATCTCCTTTGACATAGTACTCAATCCCATCCTTCCTAAACTTGAAGCACAGATGGAGGCAGGATGGAATCATCTTATTCTGATGTATCCAAGGCCTACTAAGCGCGATGAAGTATTTGAATCAATGATATAAAACTTAGCTTTAGTCTTCTAGTCACCTATCTCCAAAGGTAACACTATGAAACCTAAAGCCCTCTCGCCTTGTTTATTGAATCCTCTCAACATCATCCAATCTCCTCGGAGTATGAAGATGTCGATCCTTAAATAGGCAAGGGTCTTTAGACTCATAATGTTCATATGCACTGATCTATGAGTTTTGACAATTTTAATGTTATGTATGAAGCATATAATTGAATGTTAATTAAATAAAGATTTATATAAATTAACCTCATTAAAATAATATGTTAAGTTGTGAGCAAATTGATTCATGCCAATGAACTCATAGTCATATAACCCAAAATATTGTATCTTGAGCTTCACATTATCCTTTTCATTCTTCTACTCTTGTAATTTCCTCTAATGTATTAGATATGTAATTAGCAATTAATATATCTGAAACACATAAAAATATTCATTAGAAAATCCAAGCATTTGTTTGTTATCATCAAAATTAATTGAATTGAACATGAGGCTAATTAAGCCAACATCATGAGCTTCTCTAATATGAATCCATACATCTTTAAGGTTAAAATCACCATCTTGAGATAGCTTAAAGAGAATCTGATCAGGATGGTTAGAAATGATGGGGATGTTAGTAAGTTTATGTAAAAGAGAGATAGGAATATAATCAGTAAGCTTTTATCATTCCATTTATTATTCAACTAGAATGAGTTGACTTTAATAGTAGTAGTGGAGTGAGTAGATAATAAATCATCAATAGCCACCACCTAGTTGTCTTGCCAAAAGAAAGAAGATCTAGAGTTGACCCCCAAGAAATAAGTTCTTCTCAATGGAACAAAGTCTTTTCCATAAATGAGTCACCCCAGGTAAGATGATGAGAGGATGTTTACCTCGGACTTGGCGGTCATGAATTTAGACTATTTTTTGCTCCTAAAGTTCCACCAAAAGATTATGAGAGAATGCAATAGTTTCATGGATTGGCTTACAACCAAGCCCAACAAGGGTGCCACATCTTTTATACTAGGAAGTCCAATGCATCCTTTTAGTAGAATAATTTGAGCTAAGAATTTATTAAGGAGGCACCCAATTATGTTAAGGTAGAATTAGTAGGCACAATGGTTTGAATATGATATAAAGGCATGGGGTTAAGGGTAATCTTAAGAAAAGTGAGTCTACCACCAAATAATAGTAAATGAAATTCCCAAATAGAAATTTTATTAGAAATATATTAGATTAACTCATCAAAGAGATGTGATTTTTTCTAACCTTTATAAAGAGCAGCTCCAAGATATTTAATAGGAAGGTGTTGTTGTTGAAAATTGGTGATTCCCAAGATTTGACTAATTTTGTTATTAGAGATTTTAGAGAAAGGAATGAAACAACTTTTGCCTTCATTAATAGAAAGCCCACTTTCCTTCCCAAATTTATTTAAGAAGTTTTTAATGTTTTTAATGCTTTGAATGGAAGCATTGCAAAAGATAATGAAATCATCATCAAAATTAAGATGAGAGATAGGAATACCACCTAGAGTTCTAAAAAAACATGCTTAGATTATTGAAGAGGTCATTAAGGCATTAGAAAGATATTCCATATCAATAATAAAAAGAGAGGGAGGCAAGGGATCCCCTTGTCTCAAACAATGAGAAGAAGGGAAGAAGCCTAAGGCCTAACCATTCAGAATAATAGAGAACCAAGCATTACTAATAGAATTTTTGATGAGGGAGATGAAATTATCAGAGAAGCCAAAAAATGAAGAATTTGAAAAAGAAAGGTCCAAGAGATGTTGTCAAAAGCTTTAGAGATATCCAATTTGAGGATGTTACCACCTATTAGAGGCATCTAAATCTAAATCATGAATCTTGGGCAAGAAGAATGTTATCAAAAGCTCTACCTCTAATGAAATTTGAAAATAATTTTTTGGAGTAGAGGACTAATTCATTGGCAAGAAATTTAGCAATGAGTTTTGAAAAAAAGGCATGATATATCAAGTCACCCCAAAGACTGTGATTATCAATGTTGGGTATAAGGACAATGGATGTGCTAGAGAAATATCTAGGAAGGGGATTACAATTAAATAAATTAACCACAGCATCAACAAAATCATACTTAATAATAGGTCAACAATGCTAAAAAAATTTAGTATAACCTTCCGGGCCAATAGCAAAATCAGCGTTCATATTAATAAGAATTTGACCAATCTCTGCTTCTGTATGGACCATAGTAAGCAAGTGATTGTCATCACTGGTAATTGTTAAGGGAATCAAATGAGAATTCGAGATAGCCTCTAAAGTATGGCTCTTATTCAACAAATTTCTAAACTGATTTGTGATAGAGTCTTTAATCTCATTATGATCCAGTTACCATTGTCACCTATAAATATTTTGGAGAAAGTTTAAAGCTCTCTTCTTTTGAACAAGAGCATGGAAATATCTGGTATTTCCGTCCCCATCAGCAATATGTTTACTAGCAACCTTTTGCCGCCAATAAGTTTCTTCCATATTCTACTAGGTAACCAGGTTATCTTTAGCTTCATTTAAATCCTTCAGTTTAGAAGAATCTGTCAAAATTGAAAACCAATTGTTCCATGTTTTTGATATTAGCAAAGAGATTTTTAAAATGATGCTTGTTCCACCAAGCAAGGTTTTGTTTAAGCCTTTTAAGCTTAAACCAAAGATGAATCATGCCCTTAATAGAATTATCAGGGTGAAGAAGGACCATCTAGTTGGTGGAGACAACCTTTAAAAAATCAATGTGCTGAATCCACATATTTAGGAATCTGAAAGAGGTAGACGAGGAGAGTCTAGTAGAGGGATTTTTAACGAATATCAAAAGAGGAGCATGGTTGGACAAAGTTCTACTTAAATGCTCAATAGAGGTATGAGGGCATTGATTAGTCCAAAGAGAGTTAAAGAGAGTTCTATCAAGTCATTGCCAGAGTCTAGAGTTATGCCAAGTGTAATCCGAACCCGAGTAGCCAATGTCAATAAGGTTGCAATCAAAAATCATATTGGAAAAATATTCCATGGAATGAATGTTAGGAGAACAACCACCCCTTCTTTTAGAGGATGAGAGGATAGTGTTGAAATCACCCCCAACCAACCAAGGTTTGTTAACAGTAGAAGCAAAAGTTCTTAAATTGTCCCAAAGGATGTTCCTACTAGCCCTATTACAAGAAGTATAAACAAAGGAGCCTAGAGCAGAGAAATCACCCAAAGAGATATGGACATTGACAACTTGTTGAAGGTCATCAAGGATAGATACATTACTAAATTATTCCAAAACATGAAATTTTATTGCTAATATTATAGAAGAAATTATTAAAACCTAGCATTCTAGCAACATGATCTTAAGAATGTATGAGGGTTCAATAAGAACCAAGAAAGCAATATTATTAATATGACAAAGACTTCTAACACGATTACGGACAAATGAGGGTCCCAACTCAATATTCCAAATAAGTGTGTTAAACATAAAGGAAAATTAAAATAAGCCAAAGAAAAAAATAGATAACAGGGGGATAAGAAGGAACATAAAATAGTTATTTATGAGATGTGGAACCAGATCTAGTAGATCTTGTTGAGTTATTAGAAAATTTTTTAGCTTTTAGTGATTTCTTTTCAAAAATAGTTTGAAATGGTCTATTTTTTTCCAAAGAATCACCATCCAAAAGAGACTGATTAGTTGTATTAAGAATAGAGTTAGAATCAATCAAAGCATTTCTAATGATAACTTCCCCTTCCTCAATTTCAGTATTAAGTTGAAAGGTCAGATTAGCATGCATGTCAATCTCGGATTAGAAGAAGGAGATGTTGTAAAACCATTTAGAGCACAGATTTCAGGATCAGCTTCAGAATTTTTTTTTAGATTTTCCTCCATCATCAAGTTTCCATTCAAATTACTATTAAGGTTTGCATGCTCCTCCTCATGTTCAACATTTAAAAGAGGCAAGGTTGTCTGAGTAGAGATAATATCTTGAGGAGGAAAATTATTATGTAAAGCAGGGCTGACATTCAAACCATCATATTCAACATTTTGATCAACATTAGCAATATCTTTAACATGCTCAGATTGAAATTTCTTATCATTATCATCATTGAGCACTTCATTAAGCAAAATAGTTGGTGCCAATGAAGTAGAAATAGATTCCCATTTTGATTAACCTTAGAACATAAATAGATTTACCCACTTTATCGTTGGTAGATTAGATTTGGAGTCAAGTTTTTCTTTTAAGTTGTGGGTGTAGCAAAAACATTCGAGAATTATCATGCCCATGAATTTTGCAATGAGGAAAATAGGAAAATTCTAAAATTTTTTTGATTGTAACCAAACTTTTCGTGAGCCTATCCAAACTTCTTTAGGGTGCTTTTAGAGATATCAATTTCCACCAAAATGTGAAAAGGGTTGGGATCTCAAAAGTGGTCTGATCAATTTGAAGAGGCCAAAAGGAGCCCCAACAAAGAAAAGAACTTGATGTAACATAGTGAATTCTCATATTAGGAAAAGCCAACCAAACAGGAATAATCGTTGATTCCTCTTTTATATCAAAAAGGGGAGACCACTTTAAAAGACACACTTGACAATTTAAAACAAAATAAGAATGTCATGAGAAAACCCTTGAGTAATCTAGATCATTAGTAAGCTGAATTAAAATGTGCCTTGGATCAATCAAACCAATAGAAAATGCACCTGAAAGCTTAAGAATGTGAAAAAATGAGCGGATATTATCCAGATTAGGCCACCGCAAAGTAAATTTACCAACTAAAGTGAATTCATAAGCCTTAGCCAGCTTCTCAACATCATTATCCGAGCACATAATCGCAGGGATGCCACGAAATGAGGTCGATATCAAATTCACCGAATCAGTAGAGGAAAGGCTCTTACCAGAGGGAGCATCCTTAAAGGATTTAATCATAGGTAAAGTAGAAGGAGCTTTCAAATCCATAAATCCTGTTGAATCAGATGCCCTAGCCGCCACCCCCATGAAGGAACTGCTCTGCTGCACGGCCAAAGGAACTGCATCCATCAACAAGACCATGGGAGCATCACGACGCCAAACAGAGGAAATAAGATAAAAGTCAATCGAAAATAGAGTAAAATAAATCAGAGCACAAGGAAACAGGATTCAAAATGAAAACACACCCAGAGAGAGAGAGAGAGAGAGGGAGTTTAGGGTTTTTTTTTATTAAATTTTTTTGTTTTATTTTGGTTTTTTTGTTTTTTTTTTTTGTTTGGTTTTGTTTGGTTTTTGTTTTTGTTTTGTTTTTTGGTTTTTCTTTATTTTTTTGTTATTTTTTTTTTTTCATTTGGTTTTTTTTGGTTATTTTGGTTTTTTCTTTGTCTTGTTTTGGTTTTATTTTTTCTATTTGAGTCTTTTTTTTGGTTGGGTTTTGTTTAGTTTTTGGTTTTTTTTTCTTCTGTTTTTTTGTTTATTTTTCTTTGTTTTTTGGTTTTTTGTCTTTTTGGTTTTTGGGGTTAGTTTTTGGGTTGGGTCATTTGGGTTTTGTCTTTTTATCTTTTGGTTTGGTCTTTTTAGGTTGGGTGGTTTTATTTTTTGGTCTTTTTATCTTTGTTTTTTATTCTTTATTCTTTTTGGTCTTTATTCTAGGTCTTTTCTTTATGGTTCTTGATCTTTTTTATTCTTTGGTCTTTAGTCTTTTTTTCTATTTATTTGGTCTTTTCTTTCTAGTCTTTTTTTTCTTTTGGTCTTCTTTGGTTTCATTTTTTATTTGGTTTCTTGTTTTATTCTTGTCTTTATCTTTGATCTTGGTTGGTTTTCTTTTTTTCTTTGTTTATTTATCTTTGGTCTTTTTGGTTTTCTTTGTTGGTTTCTATTGGTTTTGTCTTTTTTTGGTTTTTTTTCTTTCATTCTTTTCTTTGTCTTGGTCTTTGTCTTTATTTGGTTTTGTCATTCTATCTTTGTCTTTTGGTCTTTTGGTCTTTTTGTCTTATTCTGGTCTTTTCTTTCCTTTTTGGGTTTTGGTGGGTTTTGGTTTTTTTATCTGTTCTTGGTCTTTCATTTTTGGTCTTTTTCTTGGTTTAGTTTGGTTTTGGGTTGGGTTTTTTTTTGGGTTTGGTTTTATTTGGAGTTTTTGGTTTGGTTTTTTTTTGTTTTTTGGTCTGGTTTGGTGGGTTTGGTGGTTTTTTGGTTTTTTTTTTGTTTATTTGGTATTTGGTCAGGGTTTAGGGTTTAGTGTTTAGGTTTGGGGATTTGGTTTAGGATTAGGGTTGTGGTTTGTGAGTTTAGGGTTTTAGGGTTTATAGGGTTTAGTTTAGGTTTAGATTTTTTTAGGGTTTAGGTTTTTAGTCTAGGTTTAGGTTTTGTTTTATTTTTAACTAAGAATAAATTCATTCAACATTTCTTCTTTTGATTTCATCAACCAAGTAACACACTGCTGACCTCACTTTGGAGTGAGTTCTCAACCTCCTCTTCTTATACCTGCAACCTCTACTAGGTTTTTTCTTAGTCATAAGACACTTCTAGAGATTATGTGAACACTGACCTAAGCCTAGAGACTTAGAAGGGTTAATCATAAGATTAGGCCATGATTTAGGGACTTAGGAAAATCACCAACCCTATAGCCTAAACCCAATCCATGTACACCTTCTTAAATTCAATTCAAATCTTTCCAACCAAACCTCAAACTCAATTTCAAATCCAAATCCAAGTCCAAACTCAATTCCAAATGATTGAAACCCAAGATCAAATCCAAACTTGAAATCCTTCTAAGCCCTTTAATCAACCTTCATGAACATAGCCAATATTCCATCCTATTCAATCCAAACTCAATTGATTTTCTTATAAATCAATTACACCTTCAATTATCTTCTCAAATAGAAATAAAATATAAATTCAAATAGCCAAAACCAAATCCAAAATCAAATCAAAACCTAATTTAAACTAAGCCATTTCCTTGAACTTGGCCAAAACCATCTAAATCAAGCCAAAATCAATGGATTTTCTCTTGAATCAATTTCCTTCAATCACCTATCTAGATATAAATAAAACCTACAATCATTCAATCAGACCAAAATTACCCTAAGTCAAACCCAACCTAGCCCATTTGATGTGAAATATTATAATGAACCAAAACTCATTTGAATCCAAACAAATTGCAATTGAATTTATATATCAATCTCAAATCTATATAAACTCAAATAAATCAAGCCAACTAAATCCAATTGGTTCACTTGACCCAAAGTGGCCAATTTGACCTACATGAACCAAAATCCAATTCAATCCAAACCAAAGTGAATTAAGCCAATCCAAACTTCATGTCATGATTATGATCAACCTAGGATGATCAATTGATATAAATTGGGTCAAACCAAGTCAACCTAGCATGTTGACCAAGTCAACCCTTTAGCCTATATGAACCCAAACTAGCCAAATTGCAACCTAAGCCAAATCCATCAAAACCAATGATTCAAATCAACCCAAAATCAACATTTAAACATGACTTGACCTTCAATTGAGCCAAACCTAGCCCAATTGGCCCTCTTGACCCAAGTTGACCCAAATTGACATAAAGGGGTCAAATTAGACTAAACCCAAATTAATTTAAATCAAACCAAAGCATACAATCCTCTCCAAATAGTCATATGAACTTGACATAACCCTTGGTTTGACCTAATGACCAAAATTAGTTTAACCCATTTTGACCCAATTTGACCCAAATGGGTCAAATTGTGCCAAACCTAACCAAATGAACTCCAAATGACATGAAATTTGGTCCAACACACTTTTGACTCATTCTACTGCTAAAATCAAATTTAATGCTAAATGATCACTCTACCCTTAGGCTAAGGGTATCACATAAGATAAAAAACACCTATGTCATTTCTTTCCTCGCCACTTGGCACTCATCAATTGTTCCAATTAGGCTGCAAGGACACTGTCCAACCTAACCCAAGAGGTAGTTGGGTCAACTATGACTCATGTGGAAGTGAAATCACCTTGCCTTCTCCATTGGAACACTTGGCATGAAGGACCTCCACTTCCCTTTGCTAGGACACCCACTTGTCCTTCATAACAGCCACCTCCCATGCATTGGCCAACCAAGTTAAGCCACCTAAGGAGAATCCTAACCACCCCAAGCCAAGGACACCCACTTGGAGCCAAAAATCACCATGAATGAGGTGATTTTGGACAAGGAGACAAAATAGAGAGGCAAAAACTCTTCCTCACACACTCATTTCACTCTCTTAGAGCTTCCAAACCAACCAACAACCATTCCCACTTGGTTTTTAAGCAAAAGCCATCAAAATCAAGTGGATTCTAGTGAGGAAGCACTGGCCATTAGTGGATAAATTATTTCTAAGTGAAGCAAGAGCGAACCCATTTGAAGCTTCTTTGCACTTAAGAGCGCTGGATCATCACGCCAAAAAATCATCCTCGGTGAGATAATTTTCAAGAACCATAACCAACCTTAGGTTCTTTTGTGTTTTTGATTTTAGAATTTCCTTTAGATTACCCTTGCATTTTTTTTTATTTTACATCATCCCCACATTTTGAGTGATTTCAAGATCGCTAAAATTTTAAAATGAAGTTTTTCATTCAATTTTTTTTCAAGAATCAAAAAATCTTGCGAAATAGTGTTCCTTCCAGCTCTTCCACCGATTTCCCATATCTATCTATTGGAGATAGACAAAATCGTATGGATCACGCGTGGTTCATCGGATCATGCGATTTAGATCAGGATCACGTAATTTGGATCTGATCCGATGGTGATCTAATTTATGCATCCTTGTTCACATTTTTGCTCATCTGCTGATGTGGCACCATGCCATACGATAAACATGGCATCATGCAGTCAATTATACTGAGGTTATGTAAGATATTAGGGATTTTCTTCTTTTAAAAATTACTTTAAAACACATGAAATTTCAAACTTTCAAAAAAAAATAAAATAAAATAAAATACTTAACTAAAATAATCGTTGATTTATTTCTTTCCAAGAGAATCAATGAATCCAAAAGCCCCAAATTTCACTAAATATTTTGAGCTTTAGGAAAATCAAATTTCATTTCATTAAACCAAAAGACACATCGATTGATTTGAAAATTTTAGAAATTAAAAGTGAGCTTAAAATCTACCTACCATACAAATTTCAAGTTAAAAGGATTTTGGATTGGGAGATATTGCAGCATTTGAAGTTCAAATAGTTAAAATAAATTAATGGAATTTATATTGGAAATTCATTTAAATCACTTAAAACTTTGAAAAATTATAACAAATCATAGAAAAATCATAAAAATGTAAGTATATATTTGTTTTGAAGGTATTTCAGATGAGATCCAATTAAATTTGATCCCAATTAATTTTAAACTGTAATTAAGGCTTAATTTGGTCTTAATTAAAAACTTAATTAGCTTAATTACTCTCTAATTACCTAAGTAATTAATCCCAAACTTTTGAGGTTGATTAATGGGATGACCTCTGCCTCCCATAATTTTCTTGGGATTTATTGCTTGGTTAATTAGAAAATTTGTTATCTTAACCTTAATTACTTTCCTAATTAATAATTAATTAATATTCTGTAAAAAAATCATTAATTAAGCTTGCTAATCATTGTGAAATAGTGAATGAGCATGGGGAATGAGATTGGGAGCTCTTTCCCAATCTTTTCCAAAGTCCATTTCATTTGAACAAAAAATTAATTTGGGATTAATTTGTGGTTTAATTCATTAATCAAATTGATTAATTAATCAATTTGAAACTTTAATCACATGGAATCTTAATTAATCAATTCATGGGTAGATTTTTAGGTGTTCAATAACATAAAGACATTTTAGGAAATTATGGTTAAACCACATGTGTGGGAAAACCATGAAAGTACATAATTAAGTTTCTTAACTTAATTAATCACTAATTATTAGCCAATTGGATTAGGCCTTTTCATTTCTTAGGTTCATTGCTGAATTTCCAATGTATGTACATATCATGTAGGCTCATAATTACTTGGTTAATTAAATTAAGGCAACATAGGTAATTAATGGATTTAATGCATAACACAACCTAATTAACCCATGAAATCAACTTAATTATTTTTCATTAAACCAAATTAAATCATAAGCATGGGAATGGGTTAGATCAGCAAACTTTCTCTCATTTATTCAAACCAAATCAAATATGAAATTGAAAGTGATAATTAAAAGCCTTGGTTTTCTTTAAATTCTTTTATTTTATTTGATTGTACTTAGAATTAATTTAATTGAATGAAATCACATGTTTATGCTCATTCATTCCTTTCCAATCATGTTAAATGTTGCGTGTCATTTGAAATCATACATTCATCTTTTCAAAATTAATTAAATCAAGTGGTTTTCCTTTATATCAAGCTTGTATGTGTTGATTTAATGTATAATAGGTGTGGCTATTATCACTATTAAATCCAAACGTATTTTCCAAAGCTTATAAATGAATGTTTACATATGCTATGAGTGCTAGTTATAAATACATAAGAGATGTATGTGATTATAGATTAAATGAAGTGAAGCTCCTTTTTTATTCATGTATTGATTTATGTAAGTGAGAATGTTAATGGGTATATAGTCTGGACATCCAGGAATACAAGGCTTTAGTTAGCACCAAGGAGGTTATTTGACCTCACTTCCCTAGTTTAACATACCATTTGATTTAATTCTTATGTATTTCAATACTAAAATTTGGATGAGGCTTTAATTCATATATAAATGATTCAATCAAATTAAATATCATTTTTGCATGATTTTCATTCTCCAAATTATGATACATGTGTATGTATTAAGAAAAGTGGTATATACATCTCTGGGAATATGAGGTTTTAGCTAGCCCTAAGGAGGTCATTTGAGTACCTCACTTCCCTAGTTTGACAAAGGAATGTACTTGGTTAGTTCATTTATGCATACATGTGTGTATTTAATTAGAAAATGGTAATCCTTCCTTTTTATTAAAAATACATCCATTTGCAATTGTTCAAGTGATTTAATTAATTCATCATGTGATTTGGAGCTTCTTTCTTAAGTTCATTCATGTAAATTTACATATGGTTTGAATGTAATGGTATATAGTCACATCCAGAATATGAGCTTTAGCTAGCCCCAAGGAAGACCCATCATGCCTTAAGAGTTCTTATTAGGTCCATTATAGGCTAATAATTTCTATCTTTCTAGATAGTGCATCTTTTTTTAATGTTGTACTGATCATTTCAATAAGTACCCCTAAGATCTACGTGGTGGTGTCCCACATCTCAAAAATAAACTAGATTTTTTGAGACGGGAGGGTTCCTCTCTCATCTCTAGTAGCAATTATTGTCTTCAAACATAGACAGTGGACTTGTATTTTATATGGGTCCTAGACTATCTTTCTTTTCATTGTCACTGAGCCTATTTCATCCTTAGGCTGAGCTAGTTAGCATCCTTTATATTTTAAGACCTTAGTACATGTAGTTCTTAAAACCCCTATTATGACCCCCAATAGGTAAAAAAATTTTAAATTAACTAAAGAAGATGACTAAAAATTTAGAACCTCTTTACCATTCTCTTGGTGAGGCAAGGTTCATCTCATACTTAAGAAAATAAACTATTTGCAAAAGAATATTTACTTTCAAAAAGCACTTCTCAAATTAAAATTCACATGATAAAAGATCTACATTTAAAGATAACCAAACCTCATGCAACAATATCCATGATTGTTACAGGGAGGTTTTTTTTCAAAATCCTTTTTCCAAAAGCACATATCTCAAAATAGTAATCTCCATTCAACACACCTAAGCATGTTGAATGAAGATTTTATTTTCAAACAAGATCATGACGTAAAATTGAAATTTCATTTAGCACATCCTACATGTGCTAAGTTGGAATTTCTCTTTTCAAAAGCAACATCACAAATATTCCATCTTCAAAATAAAAGAAAATATAATTGATTTCCATTTAACATACCTAAATTTGTTAAATGGAAGTCTTTTCAAAATCACTAAAATTAAAACACATTTGAGTTCCATTTGACATACCCAAATTTGTCAAATGAGAATTCCTTTTCAAAAAAAGCAAATTGGACTCTACTTAACATACCCACATTTGCTAAGTAGAGTTCCTTTTAAAATAACAAAAATCAAACACACTTGAACTCCATTTGACATACCCAAATTTGTCAAATGAGAGTCCCACCTTTTCAAAATTGAAATACAAATTGAACTTTATTTAACATACCACATTTGTTAAATAGAAGTTCTCCTCTTCAAAATAAAATAAACAAACTCATCAAACACACTTGATCCCTACTTAACATCCCAAATTTGTTAAGTAGGGTCTTTTTTCAAAATCAAATCAAAATACATCAAACACATTGGGCTTCACTTAGCATACCTAAATTTGCTAAGTAAGGATCCCATTTTCAAATCAAATTCAATAAATCAAACACATGACACACATCATGTTTTCAAAAAAAAATGTTTTCAAACATGCACTTGAATCTCATTTAGCATACATAAATTTCCTAAGTGAAGATTCCAAAATCAAATCCAAAATAAAGTCAATTGACCCTCCATTTAACATACCCAAATTTGTTAAATGAGGGTCCCAAACATAAAATCAAATTCAAATGTGAGCCAATGGAAGCATCAATTAAGAGCTCTCAAAACATTTGAACTCAAATTCAACATACCAAATTTATGAATGTGGGTTCCAAATTTAAATCAAATTCAAAGTCAATTCTCCAAAACAAAAAACCAAAATTTCTCCAATATTTGAACTCATTTAGGTACAGAAGCCACTTCTTCATTTTGACCAATAGTCTGATTCTGAGTTCCCCTAACCAAAGAAGAAAAGCCATAAAAGTTCCTTCAAGAGCCAAGAATATAAATAAGGATTTTTTGAGTATGTCTTATCCATTCTAGATAAGTATGACTCAAATTATTTGAATCCCAAAAGAAGACAACTCTCAAAATGATAATCAATAACAATAATCCATAAAATAAAAATAGTACGATGGACTTGATGTCTTTAAGGATTCCAACTGGTGGACTATTCCAAACTTTGTGGTGTCACTATTGACAAAGAGTTAGAATCACCATATCTAATAGAAGAAATTTTGGGCACCATAAAAGAGTAGGTAGACATCAATCTTTCTAAGATATCAAGCCAATTGTTGTAGTGGTCCTACCACTTTGATCAACACCATAAGAAGAAGCAAACCGGTCATTGGAAATAATCAAATTCTAAATCCTTCTTAAGATACACCTCACAATCCAAAATAAGGGCATCAAACTATTCAAGGTTAATCATAAGGTCCTAAACTATCTTGGAAGGTTGCCCTAAGCTAAAATAATGAGTGCACCTCACCTTCTCTAAGGAGATAGGAGTGTTTAATTGGAACTTAACCTAATTCTTCCTTGCTCAGTTAGTGGCAACCTTCTCAAGTCTTACTCAACATAGAATATCCTATGGAAAAGAAAGAAAATCCCCTCTAGAGAACACAAATATAAACAAAGACTCAAAAAAAAGAAAAAAAGGAGAGATAGAAAAAATGAAACAAAAAGAGAAAAGAAAGAAAAAAATGATGAAAAAAAGAGAAGAAGGGAAAGAAAAGAAGAAAAAGAGAAAAAGTAAAGCACCAATAATACACATTGATTTGGAATCCAAAGGATAAATCATGTGTACGAGGTGTAAATTCAAAGAAAAGGAGAGATATATATATATATATATATATATATATATATATAAATATTTTGAGTCTACTTTTGACAAGTCTTTGAGTAGATAAAGTAAAACAAAAAAGTTCTAAAAGGATAACTCAAATGATATGACTAGAAACTTAGTGGGTATGCAGCACATTGACTCCAATCAATTATCTCATGATATTATTATAGGATTGGAAGTTAAGAGTGATATATATATATATATATATATATATATATATATATATATATATATATATATATATATATATATACTATGAGATACAAAAATTTCACTTCATCTCTTTCTTCAAGCTCGGAAGAGGGTTCAACAGTTATAGATAAACCTTCAAATGAAGTAATAAAATCATTTTTGGCTAGTCCACTTACTTTGTTTAAAGAATTTAGAAAACTTTCAAGAAGAGGATACACTAAAAGTTGAGAAGAAAATTAGATCATCAACCAATGAGTTTTAAGAGATTAACCTCCGAACATAAAGGTAGTCCACCCACCCTCCCAACATCTATATTTGATAAGTTAGAAAGAAAATGCCAACGACTTAGTTAGGTTACTTTTGTAGTTTAAAGACTGCTTTACCTAAGACCATAATGAAGTCCCACTACATCTCTAAAGGTAGCAGTCTATAAACTCAAAATTGAACCTATTGCTATTTCTACTTTGCAAACTTTTGATGTGAACATTTGCACTAAGAAGAGATCAAAGTTTGAAGTCAACCTTATTGAAGAATAAAGATGCTATCATGATTACCCAACATTATGCCCAGTCAAAAGGAAGGACATTCAAATCCACACATACGTCAATTCTGAAGATTCGTTAGGAATGTCTTGAAGATGAATCCACATTACCTATTTCAAATTTGATAGCATACATAGCCTCTTTATATCTCTCATTCAAGGATGGGTTGAATGATGCTATAGAATGAGAGGTCATTTGCACTTATAATTTCCATTGGAATTTACAACTACAAGGTCATGTCTTTCTTTGGTCACTAGGGTTAAAGAAAAGGAAGACCATCTTTATGAAATGAGTAGTTGTCTTGATTGGTTATTACACTGCTTGAAGTTGAATCCCCTAAAGCATCATGGGATAACAAGGATTGATCTCAAAGAGATTAAAGTGACATTAGAGACCAAGATTCTACTTAACAGAGAAAGATTTCATTAATGTTGAATATAGATGGTTTAAACTCTTTCAAAGTTAGTCTATCTTAAAACTTTTTAAATCAAGATTCTACTTCTAATCATTGAAAGGCATACCTTAGTGCTTCGAAGGATGGAAAGTAGTTTAAACAATTATGATATGGGAGTGCCCAATGCTTCCAATCAACGGGCTCTATTTAAAGAAATATTATCCTTAAAATAATGTTTGAAAATAATTATCATCAAAAAAATCCTATCTTTCCATTCATCAAACCCCTTCTTCATTGGAAGCATTATTTGCTTTATTTGTGAATGCCATGATGTGTTTAGATAGGTGTAAGATAACCCAAGCAGATCCTATCCTTCATCAACAAACACAATCTACAGATTCTCCGTATTAGGAGGCATCTTATTTTGACTAGTACAACTAAGTTAGGTGTAAGAGAACACGAGCAACATTCTTTCTTGGTGGAGTCACATTGCCCTCTAGCACCATTTCATCTATTCTTCGATGTGTTTAGGATAGGTGTAAGAAATCCAAGTGGCATCCTATCCTTCATCAACACAACAAAAACACAAACTAAACACAATCACATGAACAAATACACATCTTTAGTCTCGGGCTACATTGATGTGGGATAACCCCCCCTCTTACTTATTAGCTCTAGGTTGGGCCGACACACTGCTAGTGAATCACCCAAGTGGTCCCTTATTCAAGAGGATGTGAGTTTGATATGCTTTGCTTTCTGACTTAATCGCTACACACCGATGAGCACCTTGTTAGCATGGTAGGCCTTACTATGCAGTTGGTAAGCTACCCTCATGTTGGCTCCATTTAAGAAGATGTAAGTCTTCATCTGACAAACACACATACACATCTTTTGACTCAGGATACTTTGATGTCCGATAACGCCACTCACTCACATGCTCTAGGTCTGACGTCTACCCGCTAGTCGTCACCCAGTGGTACCTTGTTTAGGAGGATGTAAGTCTACTATGCTTTCCTTCCTGACTTGGCCATTGCAAAGTGCCTTGTTAGCATGGTAGGCCTTAGATGGTCGATAAGCTACCTTCATGTTGGCTTCATTCAAGAGGATATAAGTCTACTATATGCTTTCTTTTTGGACTAGCCATCATGAACTGACTTGGTCAAGTAGTGGATTAGGGTAAGGCCCCCAGCGACACCTTTATTCTTGATTACTTCAAGTCTGAGTCTAGTCCTTCTTTGTGACTCCTTACTTAATAGTCGACCTTAGGTTGGGTTTGACTTGTTATGCCAACAATGGGTCACCCTAACGGTTGTTCCTCACTTCGAAAGATGTAAGTTTTCTATGATTTCTTCTTAAGTATCACACACGATGAGCAACCCTAGGTCGATAGCATATCGGCGTGATGACCTATCATAACAAGTTCCACTTTAGGAGATATAAGTCTACATGCCTTCTTCTAATTATATCACACATGGCACCTTAGGTTGGTTGGTGTTTGCTATGACAATGACCACCCGTGGATACACCACTCATGATAGATGTAAGTCTGCTATGCTTTCTTGAGTTGGCCACCGCATTACACTTATAAGCTTTCTTATTTATAGGTTAGGATAAACCCCTAGTGGTACCTCCCCTGTGGGCACTCTATTTGGATCACATCCTTTGACCTCATTTAGACACTACCTAGGTTACTACTGGATTGGACAATCCCCCTTTCCTAATAACCACCTGTTGGAGATTATTTTTTGGATGCATAGATTCTCCCTTGGTCAAGAATCTAAGATATGTAGCTCTATATATATATATATATATATATATATATATATATATATATATATATATATATATATATATATATATATATATATATATATTCTTGGATTAGAATTAAGGCCCCACACACCTTCCCAAGAAGGCATCCCATCTTAGTGTTAACAAAACTCCCTATAATCACCTAACTACTCATGAGTTGAGATAAGTTCTCCATGGCACTCTAGTCACCCTTATGTCAAGTTCAATCTATTATGCCACCAACAAGTTATCTCTAGTCATCCTAGCTTTGGAAGATGTAAGTCTGCATTCCAATTTGTGGTTGAGTTCAATTTATTGCTCATCCAATGGGTCACCCGGATTGTTCCTTGCTTTAAAGATGTAAGTTATGCTTTGTCAGCAAAGCCATTGCACACCAAAAGGCACCCCGGATAGTCCTACCCTTACCATAAACTACCCTTTGGATAAATGAGATAGGCCAAGGCCAACATAGCCCCTTCTCAGCGCTGTCCATCGCACATTGATGGGATCCATCAAATGAAATTAAAGCAAATGAAAATAAACCAAATATAATTAAAAAAAATCAATGAAATTAACGAAATTAATCTTGACTACTTTTTAGTTGACATAAGTCCTCCAGCAGCATTCACTTAGTAGTCACCCCAAGGTCGAGTTTGATTTATTGTGGATCCAATAGATCACCCTAACAGTTGATCCCTGCTTTGGAAGATGTAAGTCTACTATGCTTTCTTCCTAAGTACAGGCATTGCACACCAATAGGCAACCCTTTAGGTCAGATAGTCCTACCTTATGGCTGGTAGACAATCCCTTTGGATTTGTAAATTTGAGATAGGTCAAGGCCGACATAGCCCCTTCTAATTGGATCCATCGCACACTGACAGGGTCCATAATAAACTAAATTCAAAACCAACTTTCCCAATAGAGTCAATTTAAAACATATCGAACAAACTAAACTTCTCCTTAGCGAGGCACAAATTAAATTAATCTCCCTAGTGGGGCCATAAGAAATATCATCAAACTTTTATGCCCAGCGGATAGCTCAAACCTGCTTCCCCTGTCAAAGGCTCACATTCCCAATTTCTAGCAGCTTATAGATTCTTATCCCGGAGGATACACACCCAAACAAATCATATTCACAATCAAACTCAAATTCTTATCCCTAGCAGATAGCTTGAACCTGCTTCCCTAGTGGAAGATTCACATACTCAATCCCCCGTAGATTCCATCTAGCTCTCGTCAGCCCTTAGCATAAAGAGAGTTGCTTTGCACTAAGATCATTCTATCTACCTTTCAGGTTTAGGTATAGATTATTTTCATTAGTGTTTGTAGTCTTTTGGACGTTGTTGATCATCTCGATCAATGCCAATACATGCGGTGTGCCTTGTTAGTTACACCACACCTATTGGGGTCCTTTTATTGACCACACTATTGGAGTGAGTTCTCAACCTCTTCTTCTTAGACCTAAAAACCTTCTAGAAACTAAGGTTTCCTTGGTCATAAGACACTTCTATAGAGTAGGTGAACACTTAACCAAAGCCTATAGACTTAGAAGGGTTAATCATGAGATTAGGCCATGCCTTAGGGACTTTGGAAAATCACCTACTATAGCCTAAACCCAATTCAAGTACACCTTTTTAAATTAAATTCAAATCCAAATTCCAACCGAACCTCAAACTCAATTTCAAATCCAAATCCAAGTCCAAACTCAATTCCAAATGATTGAAACCCAAGATCAAATCCAAACTTGAAATCCTTCTTGAGTCCTTTAACCTTCATAAACTGCCAATTTTATCCAATTCAATCCAAACACAATTGATTTCTTATAAATCAATTTTACCTTTAGTTATCTTCTCAGATATAAATGAAATATAAATTCAAATAGCCAAAACCAAATCTAAAATTAAATCAAAACCCAATTTAAACCATTTAAGCCATTTCATTGAACTTGGCCAAAAACCATCTAAATCAAGCCAAAATTAATGGATTTTCTATTGAATCAATCATTCTATCAATCATCTATCCAAATATAAATGAAATCTACAATCATCATCCAAACCAAAATCAACCCAAGTTAAAAAACCAACCTAACCTATTTGAAATATTCAAATGAACCAAAACTCATTTGAATCCAAACCAATTGCAATTGAATTTATATATCAATCTCAAATCTATACATAAACTCAACTAAATCAAACTCAACCCAAAGTCAAGCCAATTAAATCTAATTGGTTCACTTGACCTAAAGTGGCCAAATTTGACCTACATGAACCAAAAACCAATTCAATTCAATCCAAATCAAAGTGAATTAAGCCAATTATTGATCACATTAGGATGATCAATTGATATGAATTGGGTCAAACCAAGTCAACCTAGCTTGTTGACCAAGTCAACTCTTTAGCCTATATGAACCCAAAGCTAGCCAAATTGCCTAAGCCCATTGAAACCAATGATTCAAATCAACCCAAAATCAATATTTAAAGTCTTGACCTTCAATTGAGCCAAACCTAGCCCAATTGGTCCTCTTGACCCAAGTTGACCCAAATTGACATAAAGGGTCAGACTAAACCCAAATTAAATCCAAATTAAATCAAATCAAAGCATACAATCCTCTCAAAATAGTCATATGAACTTGAGCTAACCCATTTTGACCCATTTTGACCTTGAGTCAAATTGAGCCAAACCTAACCAAATGAACTCCAAGTGACATGAAATTTGGTCCAACTCACTTTTGATTCATTTCAAATCTGCCCAAATCAAATTCAATATCAAATGACCACTCTACCCTTAGGCTAAGGGTATCACATAAGACAAAACACCCATGTAAATGGTCATTTCTCTTCCTTGGCCACTTGACACTCATTCATTGGTCCACTTAGGCTCTAAGGACATTGTCCAATCTATCCTAAGAGGTGGTTTGGTGAGCCATGACTTGTGGGCAGGTGAAATCACCTCACCTCTCCCATTGGTACAATTGGCATGGAGGACCTCCACCTCCATTTTCTAGGACATTGTCCTTCATAGCAGCCACCTCCCATGCCTTGGGCAACCAAATTAAGCCACCTTAGGAGAATCCCAACCACCCCAAGTAAAGGACACCCACTTGGAGCCAAAAATCACCATGAATGAGGTGATTTTCGGCCATTTCATGGAGGCAAAAAATAGGGAGGAAAAACTCTTTCTCACACACTCATTTCACTCTCCTAGAGCTCTCAAACTAAATAGCAACCATTCTCACTTTATTTTTGAGCAAAAACCATCAAAATCAAGTGGATTCTAGTGAAGAAGTGTTGCCCATTGGTGGATACATTATTCTGAAGGGCAAGAGCCCAAACCCATTCTAAAGCTTCATCTTGCACTAAGAGCACACTCGGATCATCACCACCAAAATCATCCTCGGAAAATTTTCAAAACCATAACCGACTTAGGTTCTTTTGTTTGTTATGGTTTTTGTTGATTTTAGAAATTTCCTTTACATTACCCTTACATTTTTTTTTATTTTACATAATCCCCATGCATTTGGAGTGATGTTTAGCAAAGATTGCCAAAAAATTGAGCCTTAAATGAAGTTTTTCATTCAATTTTTCACAAGAATTGCAAAATCCCAAATAGTGTTCCATCTTCCCTCTTCGCTAGATTGCCGCACCACCGATCTCCTATTCGTGGAGATGAACTACTCATCTGGATTATGTAGCTCTAATCAATGAATCGGATCATGTGTATCGATCTAAACTATCCGATCATGATCGGATCTGATCCATGCATCCCTGTTCACATTCCCACTCATCTGGGCGATGGTGCCACATAGAATCGTGGTCAGTTAGCACCGCATAGGTGACACTAGGTTAATAAATTAAGGATTTTCTACTTTTTAAAAATTAATTAAAAATACCTGAAACTTCAAAAATTCATAGAAAAAAAATACTTAACTAAAAATTTAAAAATAAGGGCTCGTTGGATTTGTCTTTCCAAGAGGAATACAATGAATCCAAAAGCCCCAAATTTTACTAAATATTGTGATCTTAATTTAAACTTTAGGGAAAATAAAATTTCATTAATTAAACTAAAAAGATGCATCAAATTGATTTGAAATTCTGAGAGATAAAAATTGAGCTTAAAATTTGCCTACCATAAAAATTTCAAGTCAAAAGGATTTCTAGATTGGGAGATATTACATTCTGAAGTTCAAATAGTTAAAATAAATTAATGAACTTTATAAAAAAATAAGAAAAATCATTTAAACCAGTTGAAACTTTGGAAAATTATAACAAATCATAGATAAATCATAAAAATGCAAGTATATATTTATTTTGAAGGTATTTCATATGGAATTCAATTAAAATTGATCCCAATTAATTTTGAATAGTTATTAAGGCTTAATTTGAGTTTAATTAAAAACATAATTAGCTTAATTACTCTATAATTACCTAAGTAATTAATCCCAAACTTTTGAGGTTGATTAATGGGATGACCTCTCCATAATTTTCTTGGCTTTATTGCTTGGTTAATTTGGGAAATTGGTTGTCTTAACCTCAATTACTTTCCTAATTAAGCAATTAATTAATATTCTAAACATTAAGAAAATTATTAAGCTTGCTAATCATTGTGAAATAGTGAATGGGTATGGAGAATGAGATTGGGACCTCTTTCCCAATCTTATCCCTAAGTCCATTTCACTTGAATGGAAATTAATTAATTTGGATTAATTCATTAATTAAATTGCTTAATTAATCAATTTGAAACTATAATCACATGGAATATTAATCAATTCATAGATCTTTAGGTGTTCAATATCCTAAAGACATTTAAGGAAATTATGGTTAACCCACATGTGTGGAAAACCATGAAAGTACTTATTTAAGTTTCTTAACTTAATTAATCACTAATTGTGAGCCAATTGCATTAGGCCTCTTTCATTTCTTAGGTTCATTTAATTTAATGTATGTACATATCATGTTAGATCATAATCACATGGTTAATTAAATTAAGGCAACATAGGTAAGGGTTAATTAATTAATGGATTTAATGTATAGTACAACCTAATTAACCCATAAAATCAACTTAATTACTTTTCATTAAATGAAATTAAATCATAAACATGAGAATGGGTTAGGATCAGCAAACTTTCCCTCATTTCTTCAAACCAAATCAAATATGAAATTGAAAGTGATAATTAAAAAGCCTTGGTTTTCTTTAAATGCTTTTATTTGATTTCATTATCCTTAAGAATTAATTTAATTGAATGAAATCACATGTTTATGCTCATTCATTCCTTTCCAATCATGTTAAATGTTGTATGTTATTTGAAATCATACATTCATCTTTTCAAAATTAATTAAGTCAAATGGTTTTCCTTTATGTCATGCTTGCATGTGTTGATTTAATTTATAATATGTGTGGCTATTATCACTATTAAATCTAAATGTATTTTCCAAAACTTATAAATGACTGGTTACATATTCTATTAATGCTAGCTATAAATACATAGGAGATGCATTTGATTATAGCTTAAATGTATGAAGCTCCTTTCCTTTTATTCATGCATTGATTTATGTAAGTGAGAATGTTAATGGGCATATAGTTTGGAAATCCAGAAATATGATGCTTTAGTTAGCCCCAAGGAGGTCATTTGATTACCTCTTACCAGTTTAATAATGGCACATTCTCCATTTGATTTCATTCTTATGTATTTCAATACTAGAATTGGATGAGGCTTTAATTCATATACATAAATGATTCAATCAAATTGAATATCATTTTTTGCATAATTTTCATTCTCCAAATTATGAATACATGTGTATGGATCTAGGAAAAGTGGTATATAGTCTGGACATCCTAGGAATACGAGGCTTTAGCTAGCCCTAAGGAGGTCATTTGATTACCTCACTTCCCAGGTTTAACAAAGGAATGTACTTGCTTATGTCTTTTATACATACATGTGTTTTTAATTAGAGAATGGTAATCCTTCCATCCTTATTAAAAAATGCATGCATTTGTAATTGTTCAAGTGATTGAATTAATTGATCATGTGATTTGGAGCTCTCTTTCTTACATTCATGCATGTAGATTTACATATGGTTTGAATGTAATGGTATATAGTCTGGACATCCTAGGAATGTGAGGCTTTAGCTACACCTAAGGAGGTCATTTGATTACCTCACTTCCTTGGTTAATAATGACATGTACCTATTTAATTTCATCCCTATGTATTTTTGCATAAGAATTTAGATAGAGCCTTAAATTAATATGATAAAATAATTCAATCATAGGGGAAATATAAAGCTTCAAATGTACATACTCAAATCCATCATTCAAGTGTGCTAAAAGATTTTGTATGTGTAGGTATACTTAAGACTTAATTATATGCATGTTACATGTGATTGAAAGAAATGATTTAGCATGTGTCATGTGATAGTATTTCAATTAGATTAATCTTAAGAAGCCTTTCACATTGAATAGAGTTATTTAAAGAGGACTTAAACTTAGGATTAATCTAATATGTGTAATAAGCCATTCACTAAAGAGAACTAAATCAAATTAACATGTTTTAGAATGTGGTTTAAGGTAGGGATGAAAAAGGCCAACATCTTTTCTTCTCTTTACAACAGTTAGTTGCTAAGTGTAGGTCCTATGAAATAAAAGAAAACACAAATTAAAACTTGCAAATCAATTAAATCACTTGAAGTGAAACCACCCTTTAAGTTGAATATTTCTATACTTAGAAAATCTTAACTCTAAAGCCTAGTTAGGACATACCACACAAGCCTTAATACACACACATTAGATTAAGTCACCACTTCTAGACTTATGTTAGGACAGTGTATGGTGTGATGTATGTTTTTTTTATGACATATTATTATAGACAGATATTATAGTGTATGTTTTGTAGACTGGATGGTAGGCCGTGATTAGCCTAATCATATTTTCTGTAAGGGATTATGTTTAAGGGGCCACTTAAAAATAAATATAAATGCTCTCTTTGTAGGTTGCTTAAGCCCCTAAGCATAATCCTTAGTTAGGACAGATGGGCTTGGTTACCCATATGCAGGGTGCTAAGTCCAAATTATAAATATAACTTCTTGGGTTGTATGTGTTTTAGCTAACACTTGTCTTGTAGGTGTAGTTAGATTTACTTTTCCTATTTTTAATGTAATTTTGCATTAGAAATTAGGATTAGTGCTATGGGGGGATAAGGATGAGCATTGGCTAGAAGGCTTTGTCATGGGGGCCATGTGATGCCTTTGAAATGGAGCATACCAAATCAAAGAAGGAGGAAGATACATAAAGACATGAAAATTTGAAGACCCCCCATAGCATTTATCATTTGTAAATTGTAAATTATTCATTTATGTGCTGGTTGTATAAGGGTAGAGCTCAGCTACCTTTTTTTGTTTGAAGCAACATCACATCTGTTAATCTTTTGTATTAACAATAAAAATTGTTTGATGTTGTGTTTAAAGTGCACAATTAGGATGGCATGCTTCTCTTAGTTTCTTTATATGTTTGATGTTTGAATGTGTGGCCTTGAATGTGATTAGGCTCTTAGAAAAATATTAAACTTTCTACCCAACTACAACTCATAACTAAAGTTTTAAATAATTCATAACCTTACATAAAGCCTAGGACATAAATCAAGATAGTTAAAAGATTTAACAACCCTTTAGTTGAATGTCGAATTGCCAACAATATGCACATAATCTTATTTCATTCTTGAAAATAAGGGATTTTCATCCTTGCATGATAGGGGAATGCTTGACTTGTGAGGACATCGTGTGTGTTGGAAAACACTCCTTTCTTGTTGATTTAGCCAACAACCTTATTTCATCATGCATGTAGACATCAAAAACCCAAAGTCTTTATCAAAATAAAGTGTCAAAATAAATAAAATTTGAAAAGATTTTGCACTGGACTAAGTCATATGCTCATTCCACTCATGCTCTAGTCTCTTGGGAGTGGGTTTAAGGACTTTTAGTTTCTTTCTAATTAAACAATAGTGTAACTAATCTTACAAATCATATGATCAGACATCATGGATTCAAAGCATAGGAAGTGTTAACTGGCTGCTACTCCAAACGGTCATAAGTCCACAATGCTTATCCTCTCTTACGGAGTTAAACCATATGCCCATTTTTCTTAGATTTAGGTCACGCTTTGGCTTATGCTAAAGCTCCCTAGATTTATGATCAAAGGTGGCTATTTATTTTGGCTATGAGCATAAATTCTAACCTCTTAGGCATCTCCACAATCTTGTATTATTGGATTACAAGTCCTAGCTTTCTAATGAAATGTCAACTTTAACAAAATTGATCTTCTCTTCAATTTCAAAATTATAAGGCCTAATTATAGGATAGGTTGAAATGCTCACTAGGTTTCCTTGTATCAAGAGCATTCCCTACTTGTTTCCTTTGGCTTCGATAATAAGTTCTCCTTGAGTTTTCCCACTTAATTTTCCAATACAACTAATCCTCGATAGTCTTTTCAAATCTTGAAATCTTTAATTGTACTTTAAGAGTATTCTTAAGGGATTCACATCCCTTAGGATGTAATTAACTATGAAGGCTTGCCTCCATAGGGAACTTTACGAACCCGGCTTAATATAAGTGTTACTTTACTTTTTCATGTAGGAAAAGATTGGTACTTTCAAAGATCCATCATGCCTTAAGAGTCCTTATTATGATTAGATCTATTATAGGGTGATAATTTTTATCTTTTGAGATAGTGCATCTTTCCTTAATTCCATACCCAATCATTTCAATAAGTATCCCCTAAGATCTGTATGATGTCCCACATCTCAAAATAAACACACCACACACCAAGTTTTTTGAGACACAAGTGATGACATAGATTCAAAATGAGCATGCATATAACAAATCAAAAATTTAAGATAACTAGAACAATATCTATTATAAAGACATAGTTCCATAAACATCAGATCAAATTGGCCATTCTTCAATTTCTCCAGTTCCCATCACTCCGACCTATCGAGTAGCAGGATCCATCATTATATCCCTGATCTCTCCCTCCAACACCAACATGGCTGTAGCCTCCGTCGCTCCTCACGCTTCAATAACCACCACTGCTCTGACCACCATGTCTATATCCACCAATACCTCTAGATCCCCCACCTCCACTACAATAACCTTCGCCTTCCCACCGCTAGATCTAGATGAGCTGGTTGACAGATGTTCTACCATCAAGGTTCTGCCCATTCTTAGGGTTTAGATTTGGGTTTAGGTTTTTTCAGTTTTAGGGTTTAGGTTTATTTTTTAATTTATTTAGTTACTTTAGGTTTAGGTTTAGGGTTTGGGGTTTAGGGTTTAGGGTTTGGGTTTAGGGTTTAGGGTTTAGGGTTTATGGTTTAGGGTTTTAAGTTTTATGCTTTTAGGGTTTGGGGTTTAGGGTTAGGGTTAAAAGTTTAGGGTTTAGGGTTTTACAATTTTTTAGGGTTTGGTTTAGGGTTTAAAATTTAATGTTTAATTAGGGTTTTAAGGTTTAGGTTATTTAGGGTTTAGGGTTTTTTTGGGGGAAGTTAGAATTTTATTACCATAAAAGGAAAAGATACAATGTCTTTAAAAGGGGGTAAAGCTCTAAAATTCTCGCCTCGAGATACAAGAAACCTAAAGAGCTAAACCCCATCTAAGTACATTAGAAAAGAAAGAAAATAAAAAGAGAAATACAATAAAAAAGCATAAGAGAAATAGACACAAAGTAAGACTAAAACAAATCTTGAAAATAGAAAAGGATGAGTCAAGAGTTCATCATGATTCCTTTGAGAAAGTAAGATAAGAAAGATCCACAACAATACAGGTTGACGAGTAATGACCATTCCTTCTATAAAGTTTCAACCTATAAACAAAATCTACAAAACTACAAAGGCAAAAGTCATAGCTAAAAGGATAAAGATAAAAGAGAGGAAAAGAAGAGGGTTGAGAATGAGAAGGCTCGCTCAATTAGGATCATCCCATACAATACATTTGAGCATCCAAACTTCATAGAGAAGGGTTACAATCATATCTTATGTTTCCAACTAGAGAGAAGAGGTGAGTAACATCAAATACATCATAGCCAACATACCTGATACAAGCAAACATCCAAGGCTAGCAGTCCGTAAAGTTCTAGATCCTACGCCATTAAACAAAGGGCAACCGGCCAGCAACCAGCTAGTTATAAAACCACCAAACAAAAATAATTATAGACTAATCAAAATAACCTAGAGGGAGGCTAGTACAAAGTCAAAACACCAACAACAACCATTATCCAAATACCCATCCAAGCTCCAAACCTGGGAAAACTAGAACCAACCATTAGCAAGCACCAGACCCATGCCAATTATCAGAGAAATAGCCAACAAAACCAAGATAGTAGCCCTAAAGACAAAGTACCAACAAGTAGTAGTCACCAAGACAAATCAGGGTAAGTAACCAAAAATGACAAACAACTCATAAATGAGACCATTAAATGAAGGAAACATAAGTTGCAGCAAGTGCAAATCACCAGAAGATAAAATAACCACATAAAAGGGGAAAAAGGCACCACCAACCACCAAAAGGATCAACAAAGGTTCGCCAACACAACAAAAGGCTCAAATTGTCCAAGAAGAAGGAAAAGGCCAACAAGGAAAAAAATCAACCAACCAAGATTACAAGGACAACTAAAAGTCCTCTAACCAAACCAGCTAAGTAAAATAGCCATAATGCAACCACCAGAATATCTCATCATAAGTAACCAATAAAGGAAGCATCCAAACAAGGGAAAAGTAGAAAACTAACAAAGCACCACACAGAGGTCCAAAAGAAGCACAACCACCATAAAAAAGGCAACAACAACTAGCGGGACCAAAAACCAAACTTCCCAATAATAAGGGCTAACAGTGAAGCATAATAATAATGTAAAATGTGCGAAAAAATGCACCCAACAGAGGCTAATCACAAAAGAATAACTAAACAAAAAATCAAGGCAAAAGAAGGATCCAACAACAAATAATAAGGAACTAAGAGGCAACCCCCAAAAAAGTAGCCAGGACATTCTCTAAAAGAAGGCCTATAATGGAACCAACCAACAATAGTTCCCACTAGAAAGGCCACCCATTCAACCATGAAAAACCAATAGAGAGTAATTCAAGTTCAAGAGGAGAGCTAACAAACCAACCTATGCAAAAAATAGAATAAAGTTACCGAGAAAACCATCTCATCCACTAGCAACCAGAGTAACAATGTAGAGAAGACAACATCCACCAGGCCAAAAAAATGAAGCCAACCTAGGCTCGAAAGACAGGAACCACCATATAGCAACCACTAGGCCAACCAAAAATCAAAAGGTCAAAAACATAACCCAGCCAAAAGTAAAAATAAGTTTAGGATTGGGGGTTTGGGGTTGGGTTTAGGTTTTTTCTTTTGAGGTTTTAGGGTTTGGGGTTTATAGTTTAGGGTTTATTGTTTAAGGTTGTAGAAGGGGGTGGGAGCTTATGTTTTAGGGTTTAGGTTAGTTTGGTTTTGGTTTAAGTTAGGGTTTAGGCTTAGGGTTTAGAGGGTTTAGTATGGTTGGGTTTAGGGTTGTAGGTTTTGTTTAGGTTTAGGGTTTAGAGCTTATGGTTTATGGTTTAGGGTTTATTTTAGGTTTAGGGTTTTTTTAAAATTACAAATAGTTTAGGTTTATTTAGTTTATTTCATTTATTTTTATTTTATTTATTTATTTATTTATTTTATTTAGTTTAGTTTATTTATTTTATCTATTTATTTTAGTTTAGGTTTCATATTTTAGTTTATTTTTTAAGTTGTTTTAGTTTAAGTTTATTTTTAGTATATTTTTTTTTAGGTTTAGGTTTATTTTATTTTTAGGTTTTGGTTTAGGTTTATTTTTTGTTTTTTAGGTTTAGGTTTTAGGATTTTATTTTTTTATTTTAGCTTTTATTTAGTTTTTAGGTTTATTTTTAGTTTATATTATTTTATTTTAGTGTTTAGGTTTAGTTTATTTTAGGTTTAGGTTTAGGTTTTATTTATTTTAGTTTAGTTTAGTTTAGTTTAGGTTTAGGTTTATTTTATTTTTTTAGTTTAGGGTTTAGGTTTTATTTTAAGTTTAGGTTTTATTTAGTTTTTTATTTTATTTTATTTTATTATTTATTTTTATTTTACATTTAGTTTTTTATTTTATTTAGATTTTTTATTTTTAGTTTATTTTATTTAGTTTAGTAAGTTTTATTTATTTTATTTTAGTTTAGTTTTATTTATTATTTTATTTTAAATTTAGGTTTAGGTTTAGGTTGAGGTTTTAGTTTAGGTTTTATTTTATTTTATTTTATTTATATTTTTAAGTTTTTTTATTTATTATTTATAGTTTTTTAGTTTAGGTTTAGGGTTTAGGGTTTAGGGTTTAGGTTTTTAGGGTCTAGGGTTTAGGGTTTAGGTTTTAGGTTTTAGGATTTTAGGGTTTAGGGTTTAGGGTTTTGGGTTTAGTTTTAGGTTTAGGGTTCAAGTTTTAGTTTAGGGTTTAGGGTTTTGATTTTTTAATAGAGAACAAATTAGATTCAACATTTCTTCTGATTTTATCAACCAAGTAACACACCAAGTTTTCTAAGATAAAGCAAACATATATAAAAATGAGCATGCGTAGAGCAAATAAATAACCCTAGATAAATTAAACCATCTCTACTATAAAGATTCCATAGCATCGATCAAACCATTCTTCTTCTCTATTAGGACCACTGCTTCTAGTAGCAAGATCCACCATCATATCCCTCGATCTCCCTCTCGCCACCACCATGGTAACCTCCTCCCACCTCCATAACCACCACTACTATGACCACCACCTCCAGATCTCCCACCACCACTATGATAATCGCCGCCTCTACCTTCACCTCCATCGCCTGATCTAGACTGAGCCTGGTTGACAGTGATATTCCTGCTGTCAAGGTTTTTCCCATTCTTAGGGTTTAGGTTTATTTTTTAATTTATTTAGTTACTTTAGGTTTACATAGTGGGTTAGGGTTTGTGCTTTTCTTGGGACACCATGGATACATGAGAATAATATAGCCATCCTCTCTACATCAATGTATGAAGTTCATGAAAGGTGGGATCGTCTACTATGTCAAAGGAGATCTCAAGCCATTTACAGTTCACAATGTCAGCATATATGAGGATGCAGCTTACTACCTCCCTCAAAATCAACTAGTTTATTTTTACGAATCTGGCCAAAGTTTAAAAATAAAAGAAAAAGAAAAGAAAAAGAAAAAGAAAAAAAAAGAAAAGAGAAAATGAAAAAAAATAATAGAAGGGAGAGAAAATAGACTTGAAGGAGGAAGTGGAGCCTTACATTTGATTCCACCCACAGTTCGTTACTCCATTCAAACATATGGGTAGGACTACTCACCTCAGCATAGGAAGAGGCTAGTTTAGAGGTAGTCCTAGGGTGGAAAACCTCCTTATTGGCCACCCAATAGAAGATATGTCTCACTACTAAGAGTACACCTACTATCCATATAGACTTAGAATCTCATTCATGGGGATGAGTATGGTTAGCACACCGCTATTCGTAGTAGATTCCTTGGAGGTGACACTTGATAGATGATGATGGCTCCAAAGTAAAGCATAAGTGTATCCAAGTCTATATGTGAAATAGTTAGGCATTAGTTGGGAACCTTAGCTCTAACCCCACTTTCCTCTTAGAAAGCTAAGGGTTTGGTAGTTAAGGAAGCCCCTAAGTCATCCACTAGTGTGAAGACTCAGAGGTTCTTACTGGGAGCATCATCCTTAAGTCAAGAAGTTGATGTAAATCTTGAGAATGATTCATATAAAGATTTAATAGAATTACCTTTTGATTGGTACTTTCCTTGTGTTCATAATTTAGCAAAGAAAGGGTTAATCCCATATACTTGGTCAAATCATAGGTCAAACAACTTTGAAAGAATGTGGAAGAACAAATGCAAAAGCTCTCAATGAAGACCGGGATTTGGATCCAGTGCAGTGGGTCCAGTCGATGATGACAATTACTATACAGTCATCACCAATCATTTGAAATCTGGTGGGTTATTTTCAAATCATATTAACTCATATGAGGAGCTATGCTTAGAACCTTCAAATGATCCAGATGATTTTGAAGTCACAGATGCACTGCCAGAGATCGAAGAAGAGATCAACGCAACCATCGATGAGCTCAAGGAAATTAAAATAGGAACTAAAGAAGATCAACCCCTGACATACATCAGTTCTTTATTGAATGAAATTGAAACTGAGGACTTAGTTAGGCTATTGACTAAGTTTAAGGACTATTTTGCATGGAGTTATGAAGAGATGCCTAGATTAACTCCGAGTATAGTGGTTCATAAACTAGTAATTGTGCCTACTGCTAACCCTATCAAGCAAGCTCTTAGATGCATGCGATTAGACATAGATCAACGGGTCTTTTTTGAAGTCAAGAAACTGATTGATGATGGCTTCATCCAAGAAGAAAAATACCCTACCGTTAGCTCATCAGTTAAGAAAAGATTGGCCAAATTCACATATACATCAATTTTAAGGATTTAAATAAGGCATGTATAAATGATGAATTTTCACTACCAATCTGGAGTTGATGGTGGACATTTCCTCATCTCATGCAGTCTTCTCTTCATGGATGGCTCATCCGATATAACCAAAAAAAATGGTAAAGATTAAAGAAACACGCTTTTAGAACCTGATGAAAATCTATTACTATAAGGTCATGCCTTTCAACCTTAAAATGCTAGTGCTACAATAGGCTATGACTCGAATCTTCGATGAACTCCTTCATCATCAAGTCGGCTTATGTCGATGATCTCGGTCAAAAGTAGAGAAAAGGAAGACCATTTCTTTGACTTGAGAGTAGTTTTTGAATAGTTAAGATTATTTTTCCTCAAAATAAAATGAACCCCCTGAAGTGTGCATCCAAAGTAGATTCAAGGAAATTCCTTAGGTTTGTTGTCTGACACCATGGAATCAAAATCGGTCCATAGAAGATCAAGGAAATATTAAAAATGCCCTAAAAGTTTAACTCAACTCAAATTCCGGGGTGGTTGATCTAAGATGCTTTATATCCAACCTATCGAGAAGATGTAAGCCATTCTCCGCACTTGTCAAAAAGGATAACAAGTTCAAGGGATGACAAGTGTGAGCATACCTTTAAAGACATCTAGCATTACTTGATGATGCCGTCGATTCTAGCAACCCCTATCTTGAGCAAGCAGCTCATACTTTACATGTGTTAGATGACTCCTTGGCTTTGGCCCAAGCCAATGATGAAGGGAAAAAATGCACTCTACTACTAGCCATCATATAATCCCTACTGAAGCTATTTATCCACCCACTAAGAAGCATTTCCTAGCTTTAAGCTTGCATCCCAAAAGCTATAGCACTACATGATTTCTCATAAGGCAAACTTGATCTCTAGGATCAATCCACTATAATATCTCATGAGACGGTTGGTGCTATCTAGATGGTTGGCACAACAAATTTCTTAGCACACCACTTCCCGACCGCTTAGTGATGATCACCCTGATGAACAAATCATGAACTTAGGGGATACTACAATTCACCGCTGGGAGATGAACTTTGATGGTGCAGCTTCCTATCAAAGATGAGAAGAACCATAATCTACTATTTCAAGAAAGGTAGGGGTAAGAATAGTTCTCTTAACTCTAGGCCTAGATGTGATGTGATTCTCATATCATCTGTCCAATCCTTGCACCAACAAAGAAGCCAAATATGAGTCTCTGATTGTCGGTCTGAAGTTAGTTACTCTCTAAGAATTTAGAACATCAACAAATGAGATTCTTAGCTAGTTAACCAAATCCTGGGTCCTATAAGGTTATAAAGCCCAAGTTCCATCACCCACAAGTACAACATGGAGTTATTGGCCCAAATCGAGGTTACCATTTATAAGATTCCTCAAGAGAGAATGTTATAGCATATGTTTTAGCCAAGCTTGCCAAGGAGTTGGCATAGGATGAGTTCATATCAATAAGGTCCAAAATAGACAAGTCTTATCCCTTATCATATTGAACTCATAAAAAAATACTCTTGAAGGGAGGTTACCATTGCCAAGAAAGATGAGGAGTTAAATTAGAGGCAAACATTCATGGATTACTTAAATAAAGTCAAAATACCCCAGAGAAGTCCAAAGCCCATTAGATGAAGCAAAAGAACTTTCATGCTCTGGTTGGTTTCTGCCAATGGTCATCATCATATGTGATTATGTTGTTTAGAAAAGCATAAAGCCAACCGTGTTTTTTTGGGACGTATCATATATAAGTTCAATGTCTCGATGAATTATATCTAATAATGGTATTACATTCAAGAACACCGAGATCAACAATTTTCCCAAAGACAGCCTAGATTAGAGATATTCTACCATCAACTACCCAAGGGAAAATGACTTAGCAGAAGCCTTCAACAAAACTCTCATCCAAATACTGAAGAAGACACTTGACAATAATAACCGACAGTGGCATGAGCATTTAGTTGAAGCCTTGTGGGCCTACCACACTACATATAGAACTCCACTAAGTCTACTCCTTTCTCCTTAGTGTACAATTTTGAAGCCATTCTACCATTAGAAGTCTAACTCCCATCACTAAGGATAGATGGGTAGATCATAAACAAAATTGAACCAATTTATGGTTAGAAGAGCTCAAAAGTTTGGAGGGAGATGCCTGGGCATACCAAAACCTTGAGTTGTACAAAGTTAAAATGATTCAAGCTCACAACAAGTTGGTCCATTCTAGAACTTTTCAAGTAGGAGAGCTTATTTTAGTTCTAAGGAGACCATTGTTTCCTTCAGATGATGAGGCAAGTTTGAACCCACTTGGGAAGGCCCTTTTGCCATAGAGAAGGCCTACCAAGGAGGATCTTATCAGCTTATTAATCATAAGGGAGAGAGCCCATAGCTTCTAGTCAATTGGCTCTACTTAAAGAAATATTATAAATTATGATTGAAAAAATTATCATCAATGAAAATTCCATTTCAAATTCAATCTCTTCATTGTTGAAAGTATTCTTGTTTGAATCCACCATTATGTGTTTATGGTGTAAGGAACCCAACGGTATCCTATCCTTCATCGGTACAACACAAACACAAACTACACATAAACATATAAAACAAAAATGTATATTTTATCTCGGGCTACTCTGAGTTGAGATAACTCCCCCAATGGTACTCACTTAATGGTTGCTCTAGGTTGGGCTAACATGCTACCCTGCTAGTGTGTCACCCCAATGGTCTTCTTGCTTTGGAGGATGTAAGTTTACTATGCTTTCCTTTCCTACTATGCCACTACACAGTGATGAACACTTTGTTAGTTTGGGAGGCTTTATTACATTGCTGGTAATCTACTTCATGTTGGCTTAATTTAAGTGGACGTGAGTCTGCTACACTTTTTTCTTGGATTAGCCTTCGTGCTTTGAGTATATTTGAGGTTTATTGTAAGCCCCCCTTTCATCCCTCTTATTGCTTTAAGTATGGGTCTAGTCCTTCCTGGGGCTCCCCACTAGTAGTCATTCTAGGTCGATAGTATTGTCCCGATGACATACTATTCCAATGATCTATTTTTCTTAGAAAGTTGTAAGCCTACATGTTTTCTTTCCAGATTGATTGTTTCACACTGACGGGCACCTTAGGTTGTTTAGTTCTCACTATGCTGAGGGATACACCACTCATGCAGATGGATACACCTTAGGTTGGTTAGTTCTCGCACCTTAGGATACACCACTCATGGAAAATGTAAGTTTAATATGCTTTCTCCTTGAGTTGGCCACCATACACTTATAAGATTTCTTTTATAGGTCTCAGGATAACACCCCTAGCATCACCTCCCTATATATTTGGATCACATCCTTTGCACACCATTTAGACACTCCTTGGGTTACTATCATATTTAAGTAGTAACCAGTTTGGAGAATCTATCTTGTAGATGCATTCTCCCTTGGTCTAGTAATTTTGAGATAGGTCAAGGTTGACATAGCCCCTTCTCAGTGTGGTCCCTCGCACACCAACAGGGTCCATGCAAACATATAAACAAAATATATATTCACTTATGGATTAGGAGGACACCCCGTACCTTCTCCCAAGCAAGCATCTTATCTTTAGGGTGTCAAGAAACTCCATATAGGAATCACGACTACTCTTGAGTTGATAAGTCCTCAACATTCACTCGATAGTCACCACTAAGTCGGGTTCGATTTGTTGTGGTACCAACAGGTTACCCAAGGAGTTGTTCCTTGCTTTAGAAGATGTAAGTCTGCTATGCCTTCTTGTTAGCATAATCATTGAACATTCAATGGAAACCCCTTAAGTTAGCTAGCTCTACCCATGACCAGTAGACTATCCCTTTGGATTTATAAATCTGAGATAGGACAAGTCTTATAGCCTACCGTGGGTCCACCATACACCGACATGGTCTATAAATTAAATCTATCAAATTTGACTGAGCTCACATCCTCAGTGAATATTCCCTCAATTGAAAATCAAACTAAACCAAACAAACCAAATCAAATCACATTAATTTAAGATAAAATTAATCCTGACTACTTTTGAGTTAACATAAGTCCCTAGCGGCATTCACTCAGTCGCCCTAGGTCAGATTCAATTTGTTATGCCTCCAACAGGTCACCCCAATGGTTGTTCCTCACTTTATAAGATGTAATTCTACTATGCCTTCTTCCTAGCACATCCGTTGCACACTGAAAGGAAACCCATTAGGTTTGCTAGCTCTTCTCCATAGCTGGTAGACTACCACTTTGGATTTGTAAACCTGAGGTAAGTCAAGTCTGATATAGCCCCTTCTCATTGGGTCCATCACACTCACAAGGTCCATACATTAACTAAGATTAAATTAAACCTAATCTAATTTTCTCTAATGGAGTTAAATCTCACCCTTCTCCCCAATGGAGCCTCAAATCATATATAAACAAGTCAAGAAAACAAATCAAATTCAAAACCAACCTCCCCAGTGGAGCCAAATTAAACCAACTCCCCCAATAGAGTCTAAATCAAAGAAATCCAAACTCTTATCCCCAGTGGATACATCCCCAAATAAATCTATGAAATCAAACTCATATCTAATTCCCAATGGATAGCCCAAACCTGCTTCCATAGTGGAAGGTTCATATACTTGATCCCCAGTAGACTCGAGCCCATATCTCTAGTAGATATGCCTCCATATCAATTAAAACAAAACAAATTAAAGTCAATTCGATTTTAATCCCTGGTGGATTAAAGATTCTTATCCCTAGTGGATCTTCTTTCCACAAATCATATAATCAAACCAAATTCAAACCTTATCCCCAAAAGATTTTCTTCTTCTATGCCCTCGACATAAACCCCTCACATGTCATGTCCAATGCTTGTGTGATCCCCTAGTGGATCTCCCTCCATGTCTTTGACATGGAATTATTATCAAATCTTATTTCTTCTATAACACACACCTTTCAAACTTCAACCAAAAGCTTAATAATGTATTCATTCAAATTACATCATCTCGACATTGTAATCAACATTCTATGATTTATGATGGTGCAAGCTCAAACTAACTATACAATATCTTGCTAAACATATTATAGTGTTAATTAACACACTATATTATAGTATAATATATGATGTTATATTATAATTTGCTATAATATAATATATTGTCTAACATTACACCTCATTGGAATCACTTAAAAGGAACAAATAACAAAAGTTTCTCAAAATATGAACAATGTTCATTTTGGATGAATTTGACCAAATTTTTTATCTCAACCTTCAAATTAACATTTTTGTGAGTTTTGACCCAATGTATTATAACAAAAGTAAAACATACTAAAATGTACAATAACATTTAGTAACACACCACCACATTCATATATATGTGAAGTTATATTGGCATACATTATATTTTAATATTCTTTCATATAATAAATTATGTTACATTACACCTAAAATGAATCACTTTAAGAAAAAAATTATAAAATTTGTTTGAAAAATGAACATTTATTTTGAATGCAAAATTCCATTCTTTTGATTAAATGGCGCACCATAGCACACCCCCAATGATGTTCCCTAAAGCTTACCTTTGATTTGGAAAAAATCCCAACATCTCACCTATAAATTTATATTTTTATGAATTATACCATAATAAACTCTACTACATCATACTATAACAAACTAAAATATGCTAAACAACAAGTAGAAATACACGATAGTATGCTATAATGCATGATGCTACACTATGTTATGGCATCCTATTATAATACACTATAACATATTATATTATATTATATTGCATATCACATCAAAAGGGATTGCTTAAGATAAAAAAGCATAAAATTAGCCTAAACAATAAAAACTATATATTTTAGTCGTATCACTTACATATTTTAAATTGAAACAATATATTATGATACCATGCTCTACCTATTATGAATTTGGCCAAATTCCACCATTTTAAAGTCTAAATCAACATTTTTATAAATAATGCTAGTGTAGGCTCGACTGCATGATTATAAAATACTAAAAGAATTTAAAGTTCATGAACAATATATTATGATATATGATGTTATACTATGCTACAACATATAATATTTATTTTGAACATAAAATCTTACTTTTTAGACTATAAGTGGTGTAGCAGACCTTTGGTACTAACCTAATTCCCACTTCAAATTTAACAAATTTCATATGATTTATTAAATCAATATTTTTATGATTTATATTAACATAGACTATAAGGCATAATACCATAATATACTAAAACATTTCAAAACATCTTATAATAAAAAACACATCACTTCATGCTCAAATATATTATGCTATTACACTATATAATATATGGTATTATAATATGATTTAGGTTAGGGTTTAAGGTATTCAAATATCTAATAATCAGGGGAAAGTCTCTTAAAAACATTTTCATTAGCTACCATAAATATGTTAGGATTAGTTCATTCTTTAGATCTACCCCTAATGACATCTTTATTCAAGGTTTAGGGTTAGGGTTGGGGTTAGGGATTAGCTTAGTTTAGGCTTAGTTTAGGGTTAGGGTTTAAGGTTTTGTGTTTGGGATTTAGGGTTTAGATTTAGGAGGTTTTAGGGTTTAGGGTTTAGGGTTTTAGGGTTTAGGTTTAGGGATTAGGGTTTTAGGGTTTAGGGTTTAGGATTTGGGTAGTTTTGGTTTAGGTTTAGGGTTTTTAGGGTTTAGGGTTTAGGGTTTAGGTTTTAGGTTTAGTGTTTAATTTTTAGTTTAGGGTTTAGGGTTTAGGGTTTAAAGTTTTTCTTTTAGAAAACAAATTCAGATTCAACATTTCTTCTTTTAAATTTCATTAACCAAGTAGCACACACAGTTTTATAAGACACAAGGGATGACATAGATAAAAAATGATCACCCATAGAATAAATCAAAAACCTTAGATAAGTAGAAGCGTCTTTACTGTAAAGACACAATTCCATAAGTAGTAGTTCGGATCGCCCATTCTTCATTTCTTTAGTTCTCATCAATACTACCCCGCCTCTCGAGTAGTGGGATTCACCATCATATGTCGGATCTCTTCCTCTACCTCCACCACATCCGTAAACTCCTCGCTCCTCCCGACTTCATAACCACCATTGCTCACCACCACCACATATCAACCAACCTCATCCCCACCACCACTGTGATAACCAGCGCCTCCACCTTCACCTCCACCACCAGATCTAGACTAAGCCTAGTTGACAGTGATGTTCCTACCATCAAGGTTCTTCCCATTCTTAGGGTTTAGGGTTGGTTTAGGGTTTAGGATTTAGGGTTAGTTTATGGTTTAGGGTTTAGGCTTTAGGGTTTAGGGTTTGTGGTTTAGGGAGGTTTTAGGTTTAGGTTTTAGGGTTTAGAGGTTTTTTAGGGTTTAGGGTTGAGGATGTAGGTTTGTGGGTTTATTTTGGGGTTTAGGTTAGTTTTAGGGTTTAGGGTAGGTTTAAGTAAAGTGGTAGGTTTAACTTTATTTAGTTTATTTTTTATTTATTTGAGTTTATTTTACTTTTTATTTTTATTTTGGTTTATTTTTTATTTTTATTTAGTTTAGTTTATTTAATTTAAGTTTATTTAATTTAGTTTATGTTTTTTTAATTTCTTAGTTTAGTATATTTTTAGTTTATTATGTAGGTTTTATCATTTATTTTTAGGTTTAGTTTTTTATTTTTTTTATAGGTTATTATTAGTTTATTTTTTAGTTTAGGTTTAGGTTCATTTTAGTTTATTTTATTTTATTTAGTTTTTTAGGTTTTAGTTTATTTTAGGTTTGATTTAGATTTTATTTATTTAAGTTTAGTATTTTAGGTTTAGGTTTATTTTATTTTATTTATTTTATTTGGTTTAGGTTTTTTTAGGTTTTATTTTAAAGTTTATTTTTAGGTTTAGATTTAGTTTTATTTATTTTAATATTTTTATTTTACATTTAGTTATTTATTTTATTTTATTTATTTAGGGTTTAGTGTGGTTTAGGGTTTATGGTTTATGGTTTTGAGGTTTAGGAGCATAAGGTTAGTAGGGTAGGGTGGGTTTAGAGGTTTAGGATTTTGGTTTAAGTTTATAGGGAGGTTTAGGTTTAGGTTTAGTAGGGTAGTAGTCAGTTAGAGGGTTTAAAGGTGGTTAAGGTGGGGAGAGGAGGTTTAGAAGGTTGAGTAGGGTGATGGTCAGTTTAGTAAGTTTAGTTTAGGAGTTTAGGTAGGTAGGAGTTTGGTAGTTAGGTTTAGGAGAGGTTTAGTTTAGGGTTTAGTTTAGGGTTTAGGGAGGTTTGGGAGGTTTTAGTTTGGAGTTTTTGGTTTAAGAGAGTTTAAAAGTAAAACCAGTATTGGATTTTAGTTTTATTTATATATATTTGATTTTATTTTATTTTAGTTTTTTTGGTTTATTTATTTTAATTTAGTTATTCATTTTAGATTATTTTAGGTTTAGGTTTAGGTTTATTTATTTTTTTTTAGTGTTATTTTCCTTTTTTAGGTTTATTTTTTTAAGGTTAAGTAGTTTTATTTTACTTTGGTTTAGGTTTAAGTTTTATTTTATGTTTATTTTAGGTTTTATTTTTTAGTTTAGGTTTATTTTATTTTATTTTATTTATTTAGTTTAGTTTAGTTTTAGGTTTATTTATCTTAGTTTAGTTTATTTTAGTTTAGATTTAGGTTTATTTTATTTTGTTTATTTTTTAGGTTTTAGTTTAGCATAGGTTTTATTTTATTTATTGTAGGTTTATTTTATTTTTTAGGTTTAGGTTTTATTTAGTTTTATTTAATGTTTATTTATTTATATATTTAGGTTTTATTTTTTTTAGTTTTTTTTTAGGTTTTATTTATTTATTTTTTAGTATAGTTTTTTTATTTTTTATTTTATTTTCTTTTTAGTTTAGGTTTATGTTTTATTTTATTTTTATTTTCTTTGGTTTAGGTTTTTTATTTATTTTATTTTAGGTTTTATTTTATTAGGTTTAGTCTTAGCTTTTTAGGGTTTAGGGTTAGTTTAGGGTTTAAGGTTTAGGGTTTGGGGTTTAGGTTTGGGTTTAGGGTTTTAAGAAACCCACAAATGGGAGAATTTTATTGCACAAAGAATGGAGTACAAGGTCCTTAAGAGGATAAATCTCTTTACATTTAGCCTAGAGAGAAAAATCTATCTAATACAAAAGCAAGGAAACTAAATAAAAGCAATAAAAGACAAAAAAAACAAATAAGAAACAACACGAAACAGATGATCACCAAAGCCCACTACTAGAGTCAAGTCTTTTGAGAGTTGCATCCACATGATCCAAAACACAGAGAACATGTAAAAGAATCCAAGGAACTAGAAATTGTAATTAGCACAACCAAAGAAAATCAAGCTTTAGCACATAATAAAGAGCAATATAAGAGAAAATTTCTAATGAGGCTTTTCCATCTTCAGGGCAACCACAAATGTGAGCATCAGACTTCAAAAGAAGGGTTACTCACATGTGCTACTTCAAAATAAAATCGGAAATCCTCCCAACCATTATAGCCCACTTACCTCATGAAGGCAATCCTCCAAAAGTGAAAGTCAACAATTCTTTGGCCCAAGCACTAGAAAAAGCTGGCCCACAAAATAGCCAGTCAATTAAATGCCACTAAGCCCAAAAGGAAGTCGCATCAACAAAACCACCATAGTAGAAATGAAAGAGCACGCCTGATATCACCCAAAAATAAAGCCATCATGGATAGAACCAAACCCACTAGAGTCAGACAACCACAAGAGCCAAGACCAAAATAGTAACCTACATCTAGCACCAAGAAACCACCAATTCCAAACCGATTAGGTCAAGGCCAACACTAATAGCCACCAACCCAACCTAGAGATAGTGAAAAGAAAATAAAAGGCAAGGCCAAAACTAGAACAAAGAAAAGCCACTAAAAGGTTAACCCTACCAGCTAACAACATATCAAAAAGAAAACCTAAAGAAAAACTAACCAAACCAACTAGCACAACCACCCAAACCAATCAGCCCACAAGACCATCCATCCAATTAACAAAGCAGCAGATGAGCCAACTTTGATAAGGAAATAGCCAGTCCAAAATGGAAGCAACCCCAACACAGAGAAAGACAAGCATAGTGACAACCAATAGGAAGCCACCCAAAAAAACCAAGAAACAAATGGTAATCACCCAATCAGACAAAAATCCACAGCCTGGAAGGACCACCCAAGCCAAAACAACCAACTAGTGGCAAGCACCAAGGCCCCATCCGACACAAACAAAAGGCCCAAAAAACTCAAAAGTAAAAGATCAACAATAGCCATCAAATAATAGCCACCCAAGATAGCCATGTGGAGGGTAGTAAACAATAGAACTCACCAAGGCCAAAAAAAATGGGAAAAAAAACTCTCTACGTAAGGAAATAGCCAGCCAAAATTAGAGGGAAAACTAGGACCAATTAACAATGGGGAAACCAAAAGCACGTAGCAACCCAAAGGAGGCCACCACAAGATCAAGGCGCACATGAAGAAACTATTGACATTTAGATCCCTAAATAAAATAATCACCAAAGACAACACCTCCAACAAAAGAGGTCAATGTACCAACCACCACCTCAAAGAGATCTCCAAGTATTACAAAGACAAACCATATAATAGATAAAATAACTAGAAAAATGTAGCAAAATGAAAATGTACATAGAGAAAATCATGAGAACCTAAAATACATAAAGTAAAATTAATTTATGAGATAAGGTAATATAGTGTTATCTAGATTAACCAAGCCTCTCAATTATCTAGGTAAATTATGATGATCATAAAGAGTGAGTTCATTTAATTTAGCACCTAGATTAGCCGAGATACACAAGCATTCCCATGCCAAATGAGAGAAATTTTAAAGCATAATTGAGAGAGAGTGTTCTAGTATGATTTAGAAGGTAGAGTAAATCGCATTCCATCTTAATGGAAGTCAATGTCAATGAGTAAGAGAGCATCAACTTCAATCCAAATATTGAAGAAACCTTTTGCAAAGAAATGTTGATAGCTTTGTTTATAGCCACAAGCAATAACAATGAAAAAGCTTTATGATTCATAAGAATACCATGATATTTAGCATCATTTCTATCCATCCATATGATCCAAATAAGGGTAATGCAAATTAAAACATTGATATGACCTTTCATAGATTTTGGAAATAGGCTTCAAGAAATTGATATAAAGAAAGAAAACCATGGAAATGGTTAGTAAAAAAGATCATCATACCAAAACCATAAATTGGAGAAAAATATTGAAAAACATGATTAAAATTTTCAATATGAAATCAACAATAACATTTGGAAGACAAATAAAACCCTTTATCGCAGCAAGGAATCAAGGAATGAAGTTTTTCATAATTCTCCAAATAGGATAGAATAAGAGATAGGGATGATATTATTCCAAAGTTTAATAAATACAGAAGAAATATGAGCATCTATAATATAATTCCAAGCCTCTTAAGAATAAAATCACCATTATAAGATAGCTTAAAAAGAATTTGATCAGGCTTGTTGGAAAGATTAAGAAAATCAGTAAATTTATCCAAAAGAGAGATAGGAATAAATTCGCTAAGTTTAGTATCATTCCACGTTATTAAGCCAAAAGGAGTTAACTTTAGTAGCAGAGTAGAATGGGTATAAGAAAGAATTAATAGAACCTCCACCAATCTAGTTGTCTTGCCAAAAGAAAGAAGATCAATTTATACCCCAAGATATCAAATTTTCAGCCTCCCATTTAATGGAGCAAAACCTTTTCCAAACTGGGAGTCACCCACTTTATAAGTAGATTACCTAATGTACTAATATAAAATTACCTAGAGGCTATCTTTTTTTTCTAAAATTCCACGAGTTTATGTGAGAAGGTAATAGTCACAATAGGTTTGAAAAGCCCACCTTCACCCAAAGGACCACAACATTTATGCCAAGAGGTCCAATGCATCCTTAACCTAATTATTAGAGCCCAAAAAATTTATTATGAGATGATCAATTCTATTTAAGATAGAATTAGTAGGGATAATGGTTTCAATATAATATAAAGGCATCAAATTATAAGTAATCTTAAGCAAAGTAAGCCGCCATCATAGAAAGTAAGTGAAATTCACAAATTTTATTAGAAATTTTGTTGATAAGCTCATCAAAAAAGATGGGATCTCTTTACCTTTAAAAGAGAGCACCTATGTAATATGGAGTTGTTGGTGTTTAAAGATAGTGATTCTCAAGATATGATTGATTTTATTATTGGAAATTTTAGAGTAGGTAATAAAGTAACTATTGCTTTCATTAATAGAAAGACCACTTTCTCTACCAAAATTATTTAAAAATTTCATAAGTCTTTTGATATGATGAAAGGAAGAATTAGAAAGGATAATGAAATCATCAAAAGACGAAATAGGATACCACCAAGAGTTCTAAAGTGCATGGGATTGTTATTGAATAAATCATTTAAAGTAGAAAGGTTTTCCACAACAATAATAAATAAAGAAGACAATGGATTTGTTCTCAAACCATAAGAAGAAGGAAAACCCAAAGCTTCACCATTAAGAAGAATAGAAATAAGGCATTTTAATAAAGTTTTTAATAAGGTTAATGAAATTATCGTGAGAAACCAAATAAATGCATATTTAAAAGGAAATCCCAAGAGATATTATCAAAGTCTTTAAAATATCTAATTTAAAAGGAGGTTACCACCTCAGTGGAACATCCAAATCATGAATAAGCTCTAGCAAGAAGAATGCTATCAATATAGATCTCCTCAAACAAAACTAGTTTGGTTGAGAGAGATAATTTTTGAAGCAAAGGACTTAGTCTATTAGCAAGAATTTTAGAAATCAAATTATTAAATAAAGTGAAAAGACTAATGGTTTGAAATCATTCAAAGAAGAAAACCTACAACTCTAAACCATAAACCCAAAATAACAAATCCTAAACCATAAACTCTAAACCCTAAATAAATCCTAAACCCTAAACTAACCCTAAACCATAAAACCCTAAAACCTAAACCCTAAATCTAAACCTAAACCCTAAACAAAAAATAAAAAAAACCTTAAACTAACACTAAATTCCAAATCTAAACCCTAAATTAACCCTAAACCTTAAACCAAACTCTAAAAAGCTAAAACCTAAACTAAAATAAATAAACCTAAAATAAATAAACCAAACTAAATAAAATAAAAAATAAACCCAAATCATAATAAAAAATATAATAAATAAAAATAAACAAACAAACAAAATAAAATACATAAACCTAGCGACTAATTTAAAAATATAAAAAAAACTAATCCTAAACCCTAAATAAACCCTAAAACCTATAACCCAAACCTTAAACCCTCAACCCAAACCTTAACCCTAAACCCAAGCCATAATCCCTAACCCTAAAACCTAAAACCTAAACCTAAACTAAATAAACCTAAAAAATAAAGAAATAAAAAAACCTAAACCTAAATAAAATAAAATAAATAAAAAATCAAACTAAAACCTAAACCTAAACCTAAACCTAAAAAATAAAATAAAATAATAAATAAAACTAAATTAAATAAAATAAATAAATACTTAAACTAAACTAAAAATAAAAATAAACCTAAAAATAAAAAAAACCTAAAATAGAAAAAAATCTAAATAAAAAATTAAAAGTAAAATAAACTTAAAATAAAATAAAATAAAACTAAATAAAAAACCTAAACCTAAAATAAAACCCAAAATAAAATAAACCTTAAACTTAAAAAAACCTTAAACCTAAAATAAATTTAATAAAATAAACCTAAACTAAAATTAACTAAACTAAAATAAATAAAACCTAAACCTAAAACAAACTAAACCTAAACCCTAAACTAAATAAAATAAAATAAAATAAACTAAAAAAAGCCTAAACCTAAACTAAAAAATAAAACCTAAAAATAAACCTAAAATAAAACCAAAACTAAACCTAAAAAAATAAAATAAAAACCTAAAATTAAAAAATAAACCTAAACTTAAAATAAAATAAAAATTAAACTAAACTAAAATAAACATAATTTTACACTAAATATAAAATAAAAAAATTAAAACCTAAACTTAAATAATAAACCTAAAATAAAATAAATAAAATAAAAATTAAATAAAATTAAAATAAACTAAATAAAAATTAAAATAAATAAATAAAAAACCTAAACTAAATTTTAAAAAAAATTAAACTAAACTAAACCCTAAATCTACCCTAAACCCTAAACCTAAATCCTAAACTAAGACTAAACCTAATCAGAACTACAACCCTAAATCAACCCTAAAACCATAAACACTAAATATTCCTAAATTTTAAACCTAAACCCTAACCTAAATAAAAAATAAAAACCAATAAATTAAACCCTAAACTAAATAAAACCCTAACTAAGCTAAACTAATAAACTATAAAAATAAAATAAACACAAAAAGCCTAAACAAAATAACCCTAAACCATATGAAAGTAAACCCTAAAACCCTAAACCCTAAAGCTAAACCCTAAATCTTAAACCCTAACCTTAAATACTAAACCATAAAACCCTAAACCCTAAAATTGTAAACCCTAATCCCAAAACCAAACCTAAAGTAAATAAAACCTAAAAATGAAATAAATAAAAAAACCTAATCCTGAATAAAATAGAAAAATAAAATAAAATAAAATCCTAAACTAAAACCTAAACCTAAACCTAAAAATATAATAATAAAAATAAAAAAATAAAATAAATAAAAACCTAAACTAAACTAAAAAATAAAATAAACCTAAATAAAACCTAAATAAAACTAAACTAAAATAAAATAAAATAAACCTAAAATAAAATAAAATAAAACCTAAACCTAAAAAAATAAAAACCTAAAATAAATAAAAATAAAATAAACCTAAAAAAAAAATAAAGAACCTAAATAAAACCTAAAGTAAAGCCTAAACCATGAATAAAATGTAATAAACCTAAACCTAAACCCTAAATAATAAACCCTAAAATAAATTAACCCTAAACATTAAACTCTAAACCCTAAACCCTAATCCTAAACTATAAACCCTAACTAAACCCTAAATAGAAACCCTAAACTAGACCAAAAATTAACCTATAAGAAACCCTAAATACCTTAAATAAACCCTAAAATAAACCCTAAACTAACCTAAACCTAAACCTAAAGAAACCTAAACTATAAATAAAAAACTTAAACCAAAGCCAAACACTAAACCCTAAACCTAAACCCTAAAAAATATACAATCCCTAAAAATTAAACTAAAACTCAAAAAACCTAAACCTAAAGTAAATAAACTTAAAAATAAAATAAATAAAAAACTTAAACCTAAATAAAATAAAATAAAATAAAATAAAGCCTAAACTAAACCTAAACATAAACTTAAAATAAAATAAATTAAAAATAAAAATAAAATACAATAAAAAATAAAAATAAACTAAAATAAAATAAATAAAAACCTAAACTAAACTAAAAAAAAATTAAATAAACTGAAGAATAAAACCTAAATAAAATAAGAACTAAATGTAAATTATAATAAAATAAACCTAAAATAAAATCTAAATAAAAAACCTAAACCTAAAAAATAAACCTAAACCAAAACCTAAAATAAATAAAAATAAAACATAACCCTAAAACTAAAAGAAAAATTAAACCTAAAATAAAAATAAAATAAACCTAAATAAACCCTGACATAAACCCTAAAATCTTAAACCCTAAAGCAAACACTAAACCCTAAAACCTAAACCTAAAACCCTAAACCATACCCTAAACCCTAAACTACCTAAACCCTAAAACTAAAAAAACCTAAACCTAAAGTAAATAAAACTAAAATAAAATAAATAAAACTTAAACCTAAATAAATAAAATAAAATAAAATAAAAAAATCTAAACTAAAACCTAAACATAACTAAAATAAATAAATAAAAAATAAAAAAATAAAAAATAAAATAAAAAACCTAAACTAAACTAAAAATAAAATAAACCTTAGAATAAAAAAACCTAAATAAAATAAAACTAAATGAAAATAAAATAAAATAAACCTAAAATAAAATAAAATAAAAACCTAAACATAAAAAATAAACCTAAAAATAAATAAAAATAAAACCCAAACCCTAATTTTTTTAAAAAACCTAAAGCAACCGGTTTACCTAATTAAAAAAAACCTAAAATAAAGCTAAACCATAATGAATAAAATAATCTAAACCCTAAACCTAAACCCTAAATAACCCTAAACTAAACAAATTAACCCTAAACATTAAACTTAAACTAAACCTAATCCTAAACTATAAACCCTAACCTAAACCTAAATCAGAAACCCTAAACCCTAAAATTAACCCTATACCATAAGTCTAAACCCAAATACCTAAACCCTAAACCTAAACCCTAAACTCCTAACCAACCCTAAACCTGCTAAACCTAAACCCTAAACTAGACTATAAACCCTAAAAAAATCTTAAACCCTAAAGCCAAACACTAAACCTAAAACCTAAACCTAAAACCCTAAAACCTATACACTAATCCCTAAACTCAACTTAAACCCTAAAACTAAAAAAAAACCTAAACCTAAAGTAAATAAAACTTAAAATAAAATAAATAAAAAAACTTAAACCTAAATAAAATTAAAATATTAAATAAAATAAAGCCTAAACTAAAACCTAAACATAAATCTAAAATAAAATAAATTAAAAATAAAATAAAATACAATAAAAATAAAATAAACTAAAATAAAATAAATAAAACCTAAACTAAACTAAAAAAAATTAAATAAACTAAGAATAAAACCTAAATAAAATAAGAACTAAATGTAAAATTATAATAAAATAAACCTAAAATAAAACTAAATAAAACCTAAACCTAAAAAAAATAAACCTAAACCAAAACCTAAAAATAAATAAAAAATAAAACATAACCCTAAAACTAAAAAGAAAAATTAAACCTAAACTAAAATAAACTAAAAAAAAATAAACAAAACCTAAACCTAAACCTAAAATAAACTAAACCTAAACCCTAAACACTAAACTACATAAAATAAATAAACTAAAATACTTGCTAAACTAAAAATTAAAATTAAAAATAACCCTAAAATAAAACATTAAAACCTAAACCCTAATCCCTAAACCCTAAGAAGCAAAAAACATGAACCAAAACTAAATAAAACTTAAAAATTAAATAAATAAAAAATAAAAACTAAAATAAATAAAAAATAAAACCTAAACTTTAAACTAAATAAAAAAATCTAAACCTAAAATAAATAAAATAAAATAAACCTAAACCTAAAAATAAATAAAACTTAAACCTAAAATAAACTAAACCTAAACCCTAAACTAAATAAAATAAAATAAAGTAAAAATAAACCTAAACCTAAAATAAAATAAATAAACCTTAAAACAAACCTAAAATAAAAACCTAAAATGTAAACCTAAAAAAATAAAATAAAAACCTAAACCTAAACTTAAAAATAAAAAATAAAAGCTAAACCTGAAAAAATAAACAAAAAAATAAACATAAATCTAAACCTAAACCTAAACCTAAAAAATAAAATAAATAAACTTAAAATAAATAAATTAATTAAATAAAACAAACCTAAAAATAAAATAATAAGATAAACTAAATAAACTAAAAAATCTAAGACTCTTACCTAATTAAAAAAAAACCCTAATCCTCAAACCCTAAACCCTAGACCCTAAACCCTAAAACTAAGCCTCAACATTGAACTATAAACTTACAACCCTAAACTATAAACCATAGATAACCCTAAATCCAAAACCTAAACTCAAAACCCTAAACTAACCCTAAACCCTAAGCCCTAAACCTTAAATCCTAAACCCTAAACCCTAAACCCTAATCTAACCCTTAAACTTAAATCCTAAACCCTAAACCCTAAACCCTAAACCCTAAACTTAAACTAAACCCTAAATCCAACCCTAAACTATAAATCCTAAACCCTAAAACCTAAACCATAAACTAAACTAACCTTAAACCCTGAAACTAAACCCTAAACCTAAACCCCTAAACACTAAACTAAAACCCTAAACCTAACACTTAACCCTAAATGTTAAACTAAACCTAAACCCTAGGCCTTAAAACCTAAAACCTAAAGTAAATAAAACTAAAAATAAAATAATAAATAAAATAAACTTAAAAATAAAAAATAAAGAATTAAAAAACTAAACTAAACTAAAAAAATAAAATAAATATAAAATAAATAATCTAAATAAAACTAAACATAAAATAGAAATACAATTAACCTAAAATAAACCTAAATAAAAAACTAAATAAAAACTAAACCTAAAAAATAAAACCCAAACCTAAACTAAAAGAAAACTAAACCTAACATAAAAATAAAATAAAATAAAATAAAATAAACCTAAACCTAAACTAAAATAAACTAAACTAAAATAAATAAAAGCTAAACTTAAACCTACAATAAACTAAACCTAAACTGTAAACTAAATAAAATAAAATTAAATGAAAATAAACCTAAACCTAAACTAAAAATTAAAATGTAAAAATAAACCTAAGACATAAAACATACACCCTAAATGCTAAAAAGCTAAAAACTTAAACCTAAACTAAATAAAACCTAAAAATAAAATAAATAAATAAAATACTAAACAAAAATGAGATGAAAGCTAAATGAAAAAATAACTAAAATAAAATAAAATAAAAACTTAATAAAAACCTAAACCTAAACATAAACCTAAAATAAAATTAAAAAAGCCTTAAACCTAAACCATAAACTAAATCATAAACTAAACCCTAAAACCTAAATAAACCTAAATGAACCTAAACCCTAAACTAAATCAATCCTAACCTAAACCCTAATAACCTAACCTTAAACACTAACCTAAACTAAACTCTAAAACTATAAACTCTATATAAACTAAAATAACATAAACCTAAATAAAACCCTAAATGCTAATAAATAAACCCTAAACCTAAACCATAAACCCTAAACTAAATAAATAAACCCTAACCTGACCCTAAACCTAAAACTAACCCCTAAAAAAACCCAAACTCTAAACTCTAAAAGCACTAAACTCTAAACCATAATAAACCCTAAAACCCTAAACCCTAAGAAACCTTAAACCCTAAACCCTAAAATCTAAAACCTAAACCTAACATAAATAAACCTAAAAATAAAATAAATCAAAAATAAACCTAAACACAATAAAATAAATTAAAACTAAAATAAAATAAATAAAAACCTAAAATAAACTAAAATTATAAAATAAACCTAAGAATAAAAAACCTAAATAAAATAAAAATTAAATGTAAATTAAAACAAAATAAAACTAAAATAAAGTAAAATAAAAACTAAAAAAATACCAAATACTAAAAAAAAATCTAAAAATAAATAAATAATAAAACCCAAACCCTAAACTAAAAATAAAAACTAAACCAAAAATAATAGTAAAATAAACAAAATACAATAAACTTAAAACTAAACTAAAATAAACTAAACTAAAATAAATAAAACCCAAACCTAAACATAAACTAAACCAAATCTAAACCCTAAACTAAATAAAATAAAATAAATTAAACCTAAACCTAAACTAAAAATAAAACCTAAAATAAACTAAAAATAAACCATTACTAAACCTAAAACCTAAACCCCAAACCCTAAACCCCAAAAAAGTTAGAAACCTAAACCTAAACTAAATAAAACTTAAAATAAAATAAATAAAAAATAAACAAAATAAAATTCAAAAATAAAATAAAATAAAAACATAAACTAAAACCTAAACCTAAACCTAAACCTAAAATGAAAATAAAATAAAAATTAAAAAATAATCCAAAATAAAAAAAACTAAATTATTAAAAATTAGAAAACTTAAATAAAATAAAACTATGCATAAAATAAATAAAACCTAAAATAAAATAAAATAAAATAAGTAAATAAACCTAAACCTCAAAATAAACTTAAAAAATAATAAATAAAACCTAAACCCTAAACTAAAAAATAAATCTAAACCTAAAATAAAAATAAAATAAACCTAAACCTAAACTAAGATAAAGTAAATAAAAATAAATAAAACCTAAACATAAACCTAAAATACATAAACCTAAACCTAAATTAAATAAAATAAAATAAACTAAAAATAAACCTAAATCTAAACCAAAAAGAATACATAAAAATAAACCTCAAATAAAAATTTAAAACCTAAACCTAAAATGAGAATAAAATCTAAACATAAACCTAAAAAAAAAAAATAAAACTTAAACCTAAAAAATAAAATAAAAATATAACTAAACTAAAAAATAAACCTAAACTTAAAAAAAACTAAAATAAATAAACCTAAAATAAATAAACTAAACTAAATAAAAATAAAAATAAACCTCAATAAAAATAAAAATAAAAATTGACTAAAATAAATAAAAAATTAACTAAATAAACTAAATAATCCAAAACCCACAAGTTTACTTAATTTAAGAAAAAATAAATAAATAAATAGATACCCTAAACCTATCATGCTACAAAGAAAAAAATGTTAAAAATTTGCCTCCCAAATTGTAAAAACACTTGATCTGCCCTCTCACACCTCTCTCTCTTAATTAACCTTTGCTTACCCTTTTTTTTATTTTCCTTATGTTTAATTTTCTTGTTTGGAATGTTAGAGGGATCGGTACCATCTCTAGTCATAATCATATTTGAAATCTTTGTCGCATTCATAATATTTATCTTCTTATTGTTCTAGAGCCTCTTATTCATGCTAATAAAATTAACCATGTTGCTAGAATGATCGTTTCAATTTTTTCTCTAATGTTAGTAATAGGATTTGGTGTTTTGAAATAATTTCATTGAGGTTTCTATTCTTGATGACTTTCATCAAGTTGTCAATGATCAAATCTTTTATGGTGATTATTATGTTTTGGGGTATTTTATTTATGCATCCTGTTATAGATCTGGTACAAATCTTCTTTGAGATAATTTAAGGGATTTTGCTACCTCTGTCAACAAACCAAGTTTGTTGGTGGAGATTTCAACACCATTTTTTTTCTTATTTGAACAAAGTGGTGGTTTCTCTCCTAATATTCATTCCATGGAAGATTTCTCCAATATGACCCTTGATTGTAATTTGATTGATATTAGATTTAAGGCTCTAATTATACTTGGCAAAACTCTAGACTTTGGCAATGATATATTTTTTAATAATCATTGGATTACTCAATAGTCTATTACTTCTGTGGACCATTTAACCAAAACCTTGTCAGATCATGCTCCTCTTCTGGTTTCTATTAAAGATAATTCGAATAGACTTAAAAACTCCTCTCCTTTTAGATTTTAAAACATGTGGATTCAACATATTGATTTTTTTAATGTTGTGGCTAATAATTGGAAAGCTCATTTACATCCTAATAATTTGATTATGGGATGAATAAAATTTGGTTTAAACTTAAAAGACTTAAACAAAATTTGGTGGAAAAAGCATTCCTTTAAAACCTTTCCTAATATTAAAGATATGGAAAGATTAGTTTGTGATCTTGAATTCTATGTCTAATCCTTCTAAGATGACTTGACCGAGGAAAAAGATAAACTTGTGAGCTTCAAAAATATGAAAGAGACTTATTGGCATCAAAAGCTACTAGTAAACATATTATGGATGGTGACAGAATAATAGGTATTTCCATGCTTTGGTTAATAAAAGAGAGCTTTAAATAATATTCAAAAAATTAAAAATGATAATGGAGATTGGATTATGGAGAATAATGATATTAAGGAGTTAGTTATAAATTACTTTAGAAATATGCTTTTGTAATTGCACTTGATTCCTTCTATTATTATGGATGATGATAATGATTTGCTTACCATTATGCCTAATGAAGATAAAATTTTAAAAGTTAATAGCATGAACATAGATTCTCTTCGTCCGTGGTGGATTTCACTCAATTTTTTCGAAATGTTGGTTTATCATTAAAAATGATTTGATTAAGGTTGTGATTGATTTTTTAATGGAAATTTTTCCTAGATATTTTTCTACTACTTGTATTGTTCTTATATCTAAGAAAGATAATCCAAACTATTGGAGTGATTTTAGACCTATTGGCCTTTGCACATTCTTCAATAAGTTGATTTTAAAAATTCTTACCAATAGACTTAGTCCTTTACTTAATAGAATTATCTCTCTCAACCAAACTAGTTTTGTTAGAGGTTGTGGTGAAATTATATTCTACCATCATATATCCCCTTTCTAGGAAAGAAGACAAATGAAAATAGAAATATAACACCTTATTGGGAAACCAATTTGTAGATGTTCTTATTAGGGTGATCGTGTACATTGAGACAAGGTGTACTATCTCAAAAGAAGATGTAGAACAGGACTCAATATGGGTCTTTGTAGAAATTTTGAGTAAGGGGTTTTGTTTCACAAGGGCAAGCCCTAATTACATCCTAAGGAACAAGATTCCTTAGGAATACTTTCCATTAAGGTAAATGATCATTATCTCCAAAGATTTTGACATGTGGACTTTCAAATAGATTGGTTTATTTTAGAGAGTTAAGTGGGATCGATCAAGAGGAGGGAGTTCTTATCAAAGCCAAATGAAGATAAGTAGGAGATGCTTAGGAGAAGCCTAGTAAGCACCTCAAACTATCATATAGTTGGGCTTTATATTTTTAAACTTGAATTAGTATGTTTGAGTTGAATTTTATTAGAAAGTTTGCAATTCCACATTACAAGGTCATGGAAATTCTAAGAGGTGAGGATTTATGCTCAGCAAAGGGAAGTAGCAACCTCGAACCTAAATCTAGGGAGCTTTGAGGGCCAAAAGTATGACCTAAATCTAAGGCTAAAAATGGGTATTTGATTTACCTCCATAAAAAAGGATAAACCACCCGACTATTGGACATACAACCGCCTGGGTGTGGCCGCCAACTAACTCCTCCTATGATTTTAAAATATGTAGGCAAGTCAAAAGCATTTGCAAGATAGCTAAGCTATTTTTTATTTAGAAAGAGTCTAAGTCCTTAAATAGACTCCATAAGAGACTAGATCATGTAGGGTATGAGTTAAAGACTTAAATATAATGCAACTTTTTTGTTATATTTTATTTTCATTTTGGACAATCAATTTGACACAAGCTTTAGGATTCATATGCATGAAAAAAATTAGATTTTGGGCCATAATCAACAAGATAAAGAGGTGTGTTTGCACCATGGCTCTCAAAGGTCAAGCCAAGTTCTCTAGCAAATGTGGAAGCCCTCCAATCAAAAGTGAAAAAAAATTGTTTTTTATGTATGATGTGAGAAAGAAAACACAACATCTAGCTAAGGGGTTGCTAATTCTTTTATCTTGATTTATATCATAAGCTTTAGATGAGGTTATGAGTTGTTTATTTTTAGTTTGAATTATTTTGATTGGATAGAAAAATTTATTTTTCTAAGAGCCTAATCATTATCCAGGCTATACATCAAAGCAAGGAAGAAACTAGGAAAATATGCAATCTTAATGCACAAGCTAAACAAACATCAATCAATTTATAAAGCTAGCATAAAAGAATAAAAGGCCATTTATGGTCGGACTCCACTGCACAAACCCAAAAATAAAATGGCTAGCTAAGCTCTACCCTTCTTATACAACTGATTACAAATGAATTTAATACAATGAAAAGGAATTCATTATTATTCTTCATTTTTCATATCTTCATTCTTCTTCTTCTTTCTTCTTCTTCTTATTTTGGTTGGTCATAATGTGGTTGCTCCAAAGGCTTCACATTGTACATAATATTATGACCAATGTTCATCCTAATAGTCCATAACAATTATTCTAAAATCCTAATTACAAAATTACATAAGAATGGAAAAAAAAAGGAAATCTAACTAAAAATTAAAAAATAATGATTCGCTAAATAAACCATACAATCCTAAGCATGTATATGTATGAATTGGACTTAGCACCCCACACAAAGGTAACTAAGTTCACCTGGCCTATTTTGGATTATGCTTAGGGGTATAAGAACCTGCACATCAAAAGTAGTTTTATATTTTTTAATACTCCTTAAGCACAATCAATCTAAGATAGTGGTTGGAATAAGATCGCCTACCATTTAGTCTAAGCTCATACACCCTATCATCTAAACTAAAACATTACATCACCAAACATAAGCAAAACATCAAACCATACATCCTAAGCTAAAGCTAGAAGTAGTGACTTAGCCTAATGTGTGCTATTTAACGTTGTAGTATGCTTAGCTTGGCTTTAAGGTTAGAGTTTCCTAAGTACGAAAATGTTCAACTTAGAGGGTGATTTTATTTAAGTGATTTAGTTGATTTGGTTGATTTTAACTTGTATTTTGATTTGGTTTGAATGAACCCACAATTAATTACTAAGTTGTAAAGAGAAGAAAATAGAAGAGACTTCTCTTTTGCCCAACCTTAAGTAATTTCTAAGGTAGATTCATATTTGCTTTTTTAGTGAATGTTTTATTATGTGTTTTGATTAATCCTAAGTTTATATTTTTCCTAAACAAACCTATTAAAAAAGAAAGGTATTTTAAAATTAAGTAAAGTGAAATACTATCAAAAAAACACACAACACATTATTTTGATCCCAAAGATGTGTAACATGCATACTGAGGACCTTTATCATATCTATACATGAAAATGGATATATTTAGCACCTTCATGATGAATGCTAAGTGATTTTGTTTAAAGAAAATTTTGAATGTTTCATGCATGATTTTGTTAAGTAGAAAAGAGGGATTCTTTTATCCATTTGTCATATGCACATTTACAAGTATAAAAGACATAAGTGAGTATGATGCCATTGTTAGCACCAGGGGTGTAAGGTACAAGACCTTAAGGTTTAAAGCCTTGCAGCCTAGGGATTGTCTAGACAAATATACCACTTTTCTTAAATACATGCACATGTACAAAAAGAAATGCATGGAAAGAGAATCATGCAAAAAGTTTATGTTTGTTTGATGTTGGTTTGATTATTTAGTTTATATGGGTGATGTGGAATTCCTTCTTAAGTCATGACATAGGAGTGTATAAGAATGGATTTAAGCAAGTGCTATGTCCTTTTCAAATGTACTATACACTTGGCAAATCCTATACAATTCTAGAGGGAGAATCACATAACACATTTTATACTCACATGCAAGCTTATAAATAATTATAAGTAGCATACCTTTTAGTTATGATATTTGATTTATAAGTTTTGAAAATAATTTTTATTTAATAGTGATAATAGCCATTCATATTCTTACTTTAGCCGAAATATGCAATTTGACATAAAAGAAATATTTCATTTAAAAAAAATTTAAATTTGATTTCTAAAGGCATGAATGAATGATTTTCATATGACATACATATTTAGCATGCTAGGAATGAAATAATGTGATGAAGTCATGTAAATTAATTTGCCTAATTAATTCCTAAAAATAATCTTATGAAATAGGATTATTTAAAGCAAATCAAATTTATTTTAAAGAGATTTTTAGTTTTGTTTGAATTTGATTTGAATTTAGGAAATGTGAAAGAGTTTACTGGTCCTAACCCATTTCCCCCATGTGTGAGTTTATTTAGTTTTTTTTATAACCATTAGATGATTTTTATATTTTGTTTAAATTTTGGAATGAATTAGAGGGATTAATACAAAAGATACCTCTTGAAGAAAAAGTATTTATTGGAGGAGATTTAAATGGACATGTTGGTAGAGTGGTAGAAGATTTTAAAAGTATTCATGGTGATTATGGATTTGGAGTGACTAATGAAGAAGGTAGGACTATATTAGATTTTGCTTTAGCTTATGATTTTGTAGTTGCTAACACTTTATTTAAGAAAAGAGATGAACATATTATTACTTATAAAATGGATCTAGTAAAACACATATTTTGATTATTTTTTGATAAGAAAAATAGATCGTGATTGTAAAGATTGTAAGGTCATTCCAAGTAAAAATCTAAGTACCCAACATCGATTGTTAGTTAGATTTTAAGATGAAAGGTTGAAAGAGAAAAATAAACCAAATTATTATCCTAGAATTAGATGGGGACACTTAAAGAACATAAATAAAAATATTTTAAGAGCAAGCTACAAGAGATTAGAATTTGGGATGTTCATGAGGAAGCTAACATTATGTGGGAAAAAAATAGTGAGACTAAGCAAGTTGCTAAAGATGTGCTTGGAGAATCAAAAGGAAAAGCTTATTTTAATAAGAATAGTGGTGGAGTCGAGTGTGCAAGAAAAGATAAAAAATAAGAAGTATTGTTATAAAACTTGGTTTAGATGTAAAAACTCAGAGAATTGGGAAAGATATAAAGTGGCATGTAGAGATTCTAAGAAAGCATTATATGATGCAAAAAAATTTAGCTTTTAGTGATTTATACAATAGATTAGATACCAAAGAAGGTGAAAGATGCATGTATAAGTTAGCCAACCAAAGAGATAGGAGAAGTAAAGACATAGTTCAAGTGTATTAATGATGAAAATAATAAAATGCTTTTTTTAGAAAAGGATATGGGATGAGGTATTTTGATAAACTTCTCAATGAAGGATCTAAAAGTATGATTGATTTTAGAAACCTTAATACTCTAAAAAAATAGCAAATTTTATTTTATCATCAAGTAAATTTAAAGTGAAGCTTTAAAGAAAATATGTGGAGAGGAGATCAATAATTTTACCAATTTCATTTTTAAAGACTAAAATATGCAATGAGTGGAGAAAGAGTTTGTTATTATATTTAAGAATAAAAAAATTTGAGGAATTTATTAATGTGCCTTTAAAATTATGGGAGAGTGTAAAGCAGATATAGTTAATGTGATACAAAAGTTTCACAATCATTGGGTAGATCTACTATGGATGTTATACATTTGTTACGGGTTTGATGGAGAAGCATAGAGAAAGTAAGGAGGATCAACATATGATATTTATTGATTTAGATAAAGCTTATGATAAAGTTTCAAGAGATGTTCTTTGGAGAGTTCTAGAACATAAAGGAGTTAATATTGGTTATATTCAAGTCATTAAGGATATGTACACTAGAGTCGTTACTTGTGTCCAAACACAAGGAGGATTGACAAAATATTTTCCTATTTCATTGGATTACATCAAGGATCACTTTAAGCCCTTATCTTTTTTTTACATGCATGTTCTTATGAGGCATTTACAAGAAGATGTACCTTGGTGTATGCTTTTTTGATGACATTCTTCTTATTGATAAGACTAGAGGGAGTCCAACGTAAACTTGAATTATGGAGGTCAATTCTAGAGTCTAAAGGTTTTGTTTAAGTAGATCTAAAAGAATATATATGGAGTGTAATTTTAGTTATAGAAGTTATAGTGGTAGTGTTGTGACATTAGGTGAACAAGTCATTAATAAGAGTGAGCATTTTAGATATTTAGGCTCTATTGTTCAAAATGATGGTGAAATAGATGGAGATGTTATTAGAAGAATTCAAGTTGGATGGTTGAAGTGGAGGAATGCATCTGGCCTATTATGTGATAGAAAAGATCCAATTAAACTTAAGGGAAAATTTTATAAGATGGTGGTAAGACCTGCAATGACTTATGGAATATTGGCCAATAAAAGAGAAGGTAAGACTAAATTAAGTGTTATAGAGATGGGGATGCTTAGTGGATGGATGAGTGGCTCTACTTAGAGAAAAGAATGCAAAATGAGTATATTCAGAAAGAGTTAGAGTAGCTAAAGTGGTAGATAAAATTAGGGAGAGTTGCCTTAGATGGTTTGGCCACATAAAGCGCTGGTCGTCCAATGACAGAGAGTAGATGCAATTTGCCTTATGTTAATAAAGGTACGTGTAGACCAAAAAATACTGGGTTAAGATGTATAAAAAATGATATTAGTATTCTTGATTTAAATGAGAATTTGACACATAAGAGGACACAATGGAGATGAAGGATTCATGTAGCCGACCCACCTAGTGGGATTAAGGCTTGTTGTTGTTGTTATTGTTGTTGTTGTTTAGGTTAAGGTGTGAATTTAGTGCTTTAATTACCCTTACCTACACCAATCTAACATATTTAACCAAATAATTATGAGCCAATGTATGACATAAAACCACATAAGGAATTTAAATCAGCAATGCACCTAAGAAAAAAGGGCCTAATGCAATTGGCTCATAATTATTGATTAAGCTAAAAGTTTTTAAGTACTTTAATAACCCTTCCCACACATGTGGGTTGGATTTTATTTCCTTAAGTTACTTAGGTTATTGAACACCTAAGCACCTACCCAAGATCAATTAGTTAAGTTTTGGAATGCTTTGGAAATTTTATCAAGTTAATAAAGTAGGTGATTAGTGGATTATCCCTTATTAAGTTTATATTAAGAAATAAATGGGTTTTAAGGAATATCTTAGGGAAAATATCCCAAAATTATTCCAAATACCTCTTTCACTTAAGCAAAGCTTAATTAACTTAATAATAGGATTGAACCACTATTCACATATTTAATTGCTTAATTACATTAAGAGAGTGATTAAGGATTCAATTGATTTCCCAATTAACTCATCAATAAATCCCAGACAATTAGGGAGGTAGAGGTCATCTTACTAAATGCATCAGAAATTTGAAATAAATTAATGAAGTAATTAGGAGTAATTAGAGTTATAAAGTTTTCACTAAAATCTTAATTAAGAAAATGCAATCCTGCAAATTCTATTATAAATAAATTTCGAATTCTTTAGAATTATCTTCATAATTTAATTTATTTTTTATCTTTATAATTTTTCTAGATTTAGTTATGTTATTTTAAAGATTCTGATTAAGGAATTAATTAAAACCCTAATTATATAGCTAATCTTGTTAGAGCCATGGACCGGCCTTTCCTGGCATGCACTTTCCCAATGCCGCTGGTGCTATGTGCTTTCTCCGATCATTCAATCGTGGATCGACATGAGATCGAGCTCGCAATTCTTAAAGGATAAATCCATGGATCCTACGCATCTTTATCGATCGTCATCCAAAATGCGAGATGGATGGTCCATGATCTGCCAGTTTTCCATGGGAAATGGCATTTGTCCACTTTTAAGATGAGCTCAATGAGCCTTGAACTCAAACTCAACCCACACCAACATCATGTCAATACATCCAAAAAAGGCAATGGGGTGAAAATTTTTTCATGAAGGACCAAACACTTCCTCTTCTAGGCTCGCTTTGAAGGCATACCTCACCGAGGCTATCACCAATGCTCCCAAATGGTAGCTTCAAGCCTTGGGATGAAGTGGATCTTCCTATAGACCAAGATGGGCTTTAGTTGCTTATGGCCTTGATCAAACTCCTCTCTTTCATTCCTTGAAAACTTGGATGAAGCTTTGGATCAACTCGATTAGGTCCCCTCAAGGTGCTTGAAGGAGGAATTGAGAAATTGAGTATTGAATGGGATTGAATTCCCTGCTACCTCCCCTATTTTAGTTTTGATAAAGATGAGAAATGGAGAAATGAAAAGTGCTCTAGAAGGCTTGGAGAAGCTTGAAGATGCTTGCTCTTAGTTCCTAGCTTCAATCAAAGTGAGTGTGTTGGATTCAACCAAAATTTGGAGGAGTATATCTCCTATAGGTAGATCAAAGCCAAGCATAGATGATATTTTATCAAATTCACCCTATGTAATGGGTTTGTTAGGCATTTAGGTGGTATGTGATTCAATTTTGGCGTAAGAGGTGGTGGAGAAGTTTCCATGTGCTTAATTGAGTGGAGGAGGGATCCCAAGTGCTCAATTTCTATGTGGTGGTGCTTTTTGCCATTGGGTTGGGTTTGACCCAAACCCATTGGGTCATGTGCACCATACTCACTAGTGTCCATGGAATCCACTAAGAGGGTGCCAAGTGGCGATGAAGAGGATTTGACCAAATTCCAAGTGAATTTAGCCAAGAATTACCCTTAACCTAGGGGTAAAATGGTCATTTGGCTTTTATTTTAGTTTGAATATGTTTGGTATGTTTTTAAAATGGGTTAAGCCAAGTTTCAATGAATTTGGAATTGATTTGATATGATTTGGCTCATGTTGACCCATTTAGGTCAAAATGGGTCAACTTAAGTTGACCGAATCAAATTGGGTCAAACCGAGGGTTGGGTAAAGTTCATATGACCATATGAATTGATTTTGTATATTTGTTTCCAATGAATTTGGTTCATTTGATTTCATTTAGGTCTAATGGGTCAAGTTGACTAATTTGACCCATTTGACCTATTTTAGGGTCATGGGTTGGTTTAGGTTTCATTGGTCATTTAAAATGTATTGGTATCTTTGTTTCTAATCAATATTTGTTTAGTTTGATTTTGGCTCTATTTGACCATTTAGGTCAAGTTTGGTTCAAGGTCAATCTTAATTGGGCCAATTGAGGCTTTGGTCAAGTTCAATAAGTGATTTGCAGTGAACTTGACCCATTAGTTTCAATCAATTTGGCTTAGATCCAATTTTGACACATTTTGACTTTTTAGGTCAAGTTGGGTCAACTTTGGTCAAGTGGCCAATTAGGCTAGGTTAGGCTCAAATGATGACTTGGTCAAGTTCAAACATTGATCATAAACTAGTTTTGATCAATGGCTTCAATCAGTTTGGTCTATGGTGGATTTTGGCTAGTTTAGGTTTCATTTTGGCTAAGTGTTGACTTGGTTATCCTTAGGTTTGACTTGATTTGACCCAATTTGAGTGATTGATCATTCATGATGATTGTTGCTCACAATGTGAGGCTTAGGTGGGCTTAGTTCAATCCAATTTGGGTAGGATTTGAATTTGGCACAAAAGAGGTACTTAGGTCACTTTGGGTGAAGTGAGCCTAAGTTATCAATTGACTTGATTAAGGCTTGAATCAAGTTTCATTGAACTCACATATGTACTTATGATTGAAATATAGATCCATTTGCAAGTGATTTGGAGTCAAATAGGTTTTGATTCATTTGACAATTTCATGTTCAAAAGGGTGGACATGAGTTTGATTTGGGTTTGATTTTTTTAAATTTAGTTTTGATTTGATGATTGAAGTTTGTATTTATATTTGGATTCATGATTTAAGGATTGATTGAATCATGAAAAAAAATCAAGAGTTTGGTTTGATTTGAATTTGATTTGGCTAAGTTCAAGAATTTGGCTTGAAAGGCTTAGTTGAATTTTGGTTGAATTTTGATTTGAGCTTTGAAATGATTTTTTGATATTTGAATTTATATTTTATTTTGAAAGGCTTAGGTTGAATTTTGCTTGAATTTTGATTTGAGCTTTGAAATGATTTATTGATATTTGAATTTATATTTTATTTATATTTGTGAATATAAATGAGAATATAAATGGGTTATGTGAAAATTTCATGAATTTGAATTGATTTGGATTTGAATTAGGTTAAGTCTATAAGATAGAATCAACTTACTAAGGAATTTTCAACATGGAATTTCAATCATAAGCTTCAATCATTTGGAATTGGTTTGAGTTTGGAGAAAATCAATTAAGTTTGAATTGATTTAAGGTTTGAGAAAATAAATCAAGTAGGAATTGATTTGAGTTTTGATGTTGATTTGATTTGGAGTTTGACTTGAAGGAAAGAAGTGAGGAGTTGGTTCAAGCTATAGGGTAGGCAAGTTTTCCTAACACCCCTAAGGTATGACCTATTCCTATGGATAACTCTTCTAAGTCTCAAGGGTTAGGAGTGTTCACCTAATCAATAGAAGTGTCTTAAGACTAAGAAAACTCTTAGTGTCAAAGAGAAGTCCTATGTCTAAGATGGAGGGGTTGAGAGCTCATTAAAAAATGAGGTCAACATGGGTAGATCCATTTCAACAATATTTTACTTGCCCAAGAATTAATTCATGATCTTGATGCCAAGACTAGAGGTGGAAACATTCTTTTCAAATTAGATATTACTAAAGCCTTTGAAAACAATTCTTGGGATTTCCTTTTCCATATTCTAAATTTATTTGGGTTTTCTGATAAATTTATTTTTCTTATTAAATATTGTATTAATAATGCCTAGTTTTTGATTTTTCTTAATGAGAGCCTTGGGTTTCTTTCCCTTCCCATTTCTTATGATAAGGGGATCCTATATCTCCTACCTTATTTATTATTATTATTGTACTTATCTAGAAGCATCAATGATTTATTCTTAAACAATCCTAGTATGTAAAAAAAAACTCTTTGGTCTTCTTATTTCCCATTTAAGTTTAGTAGATGATTTCATTATTTTTTGCAATGCTTCGCTCATCACATCAAGCATCTCAAGTCTTTTAAATAAATTTAGTAGAGAAAGTGGTTTCTCTATCAATGATAACAAAAGTTATTTTATTACTTCTCTAGTATCTCCAATAATAAAATCAATCAAATCTTGCATATCAATAATTTTAAACATCAACACTTACCTCTTAAGTACTTGGGTCCTCCATTCTTGAATGGGCCAAAACATTCCCATCTCTTTGACAAGTTAATTAAAAAAAATCAAATAAAATTAATGTTTGGGAATTCCATTTACTTTCCTTTGGTGGTAGGCTCACTATTCTTAAAAGCACTCTCAACTCAATGCCTCTTTATTTGATTCAAATTATTATCCCCACTAATGCTACACTTATCAGAATTGATCATTTGCTTATCAAATGTTTTTGGGGCTTCAATAATTCAACCAAAAGAATGTATTGGACATCTTGGCATAAATGTTATGGTCCTTTGGGAGAAGGTGCTCTTGGTTGCAAGCCTATTCGTGAAGCTCTCACTGCCTTCTCTCATAAGCTCTGGTGGAATTTTAGAAAGAATGATAGCCTTTGGGCTAAGTTTATAATGGAAAAATATTGCCAAGGTAAACACCCCCTAAACTGTGCTTATAAAGTTGGTGACTCTGTTTGGAAAAGACTTTGCTCCATTAAATGGGTTGCCATAACATTAATATCTTGGGGTATTCAATTCTTCCTTCTTTGGCAAGATAATTGGATTAATGGCTATATATTGACACCCTTTATCTACCCACTCTACTATGCTATCAAAGTTAATTCTTTTAGCTTAATAATAATTAGAATGAAAGCAAACTTGAGAACTATATCCTATTTCTTTTTTTGATAACTTTTAAAATATTCCCATTTCTTCTAACAAACCTAACCAAATTATTTTTAAGCTTTCTTATAATGGTGACTTTGTTCTTAAAGTGGTTTTGAATTTTATTAGAGATAAAAAAAAACCCCTCTAATGTTTTTGTTAAACTTTGGAATAATATCATTCCCATTTCCTATTTGATTTTATTTTGGAGGATTTTGAATAACTTTATTCCTATGGAATCTTTGCTCTGGACTAAATGGTTTTACTTACCTTCAAAGTGCTATTGTTGCTTTCATGTTGAAAATATAAATCACATTTTGTCAATGGTGCTATTGCTTCTAAATTATGGTTTTGGTGTGATGATTTATTTAATACTAATTATTTTCAAAGTTCTCTTTCTTTTTATCAACTTCTTGAAGTCTTTTCAAAAATATAGTGAAAGGTCATATTAAAGTTTTAATTGATATTACCTTGATATTGTTCATCTCGAAGGATACAAATGATGCTAAATATCATGGTATTCCTATGAACCATAAAAGGATCATGGCTAGAACTAAAGAAAAAATTCATGCTCTTTTTAATGCCAATCTTCTTAGTAATATTCATTTTAGAGGTTAAAAATTTGTGGCTAAATACTTGGGTATCACTCTGCATGAGTTTGACTCTTATAAAAGTGCTAAGATTATCCATTGGATTAAACTTAAAGACATTTTGATTAAAGTGAATACAGATGGTTTTGTTGCTTCCAATAAGTTAGTGGTGGTATCCTTAGAGATTCTAAAGGTACTATCATATGTGCTTTTTCCTATCCTCTCAAAGCCTATTCTATTATTTTTGTTGAGCTTATGATTGTTAAAAAAGCTATTGAAATTTGTTTGAATAGAGGTTTCCTCAACATCTGGATTGAAGTTGATTCTCTAGCTTCTTGACATGTTTAATTCCAATAGAAATGGGAATGCTGAATTATTTTATCTTCTTAATCATACTAAAAATCTTCTTTCTCAAGTTTGTTTTAAAATTTCTCACCCTTTCTTGAAGGTAATGCTTGTGCTGATTACTTGGCTAACTTTGATGCCAACTTAACTAAGTTCACTTTATTTGACAATAAAACTTTGCCTAAACTATTAAGAGGTTTGGTTAATCTAGATAATGCTAGATTGCCTTATCTCAGATTATAAATTCTTGGCTTGGTTTTTGCTATTGATTTTTTATGATCTTTTGCTTTTGGTTGCCCATTATTAAACCCTCTTTAGGTTTTTATTAGCTCTTTTATTTGCTTTGTTGGTGGAGGATATAAGCACTTGTGTTTTTCTTTATTTCTCTTATTTGTCTCGGTTTGTCTTATTACTCCATATTCTTTTGCTTTTTTGATTTTGTTATTTTTGGTGGTGGATTTGGTTGTGCCCATACTGTATTGATAATATCCCTGATGGTTGGTTGATTATCTTCCTTATTGGGCTTGTTGTGGGTTTTGTGATTGCTACGCTTTGTCGTTGGAGGATTTTGTACCCTTCCTGGATGACAAACTTTGGATGATGGGCTACACGAGGTATACTGGCTATGATGCCCTTGATGTTTCCCACTCTTTCTTCTTTTGGTTGGTAACTCTATATGTAATTGTAACTCTTCTCTTGAAGTTTGGATGCTTACATATAGTGTTGCTTTGAGATGATTGTAATTGAACCTGAACCTTTTCTTCACTTTACTCCTTTTATTTGCTCTTACTTTTTATGCTTGCTTAATTGTACTCATCCTTTCAAAAGTATGTTGCAATTTTCTTTTATAGGCTAGGAGAGTCTTGCAAGTGGATCTTGCTAGTATCAGACAGATCAAATGAAGTTTGTTGATGCTTATATGGATATTTCGTTATTGATTTTTTGGTTTTTTTTTTTGCTTTATTTCCTTCATTATTGAAATAGTTAGGGGATTTACCTCTTTAGATTTATTGTAGCTCTATGAGCATTAGCTTAGAGAGTTACCCCATTTAAGTTTTTGTTTTTTTCTTTATGGTAATAAAATTTCCTTAATTTCCCTTAAAGAAAAACCTAAACACTAAACCCTAAACCCTAAACTCTAAAACCCTAAACCCAAAACCCTTAACCCTAATACCTAAAAACTACAACCCTAAATCCTAATACCTAAAATCTACAACCCTAAACCCTAAATCATAAAATCAAAACCCTAAACCCTAAACACTAAATCTTGAACCCTAAACACTAAATCATAAATATCTAAAAACATAAACCTAAACTAAATAAAACTAAAAGAAAATAAATAAAAAAACCTAAACCTAATTAAAATATAAAAATAAAACAAAATGAAAACCTAAACTAGAACCTAAACCTAAACCTAAATGTAAAAATATAATAAAAAACTAAACTAAACTAAAATAAATAAAAACTTAACGTAAATAAAATAAAATAAACCTAAGAATAAAAAGCCTAAATAAAATAAAAACTAAATGTAAAATAAAAAAAATAAACCAAAAATAAAATAAGATAAAACTAAATAAAAACCTAAAACTAAAAAAAAACTAAAAATAAATAAAAAATAAAACCTAAAACTTAAACTTAAAATAAAAATAAAATAAACCTAAACCTAAACTAAAATAAATAAAACCTAAAAATAAACCTAAAATAAACTAAAACTAAACATAAACATAAACTAAATCAAATAAAATAAACAAAAAATAAACCTAAACCTAAACTAGAAAATAAAACCTAAAAATAAACCTAAAACCTAAACCTAAAAAAATAAAATAGAATCCTAAACCAAAACCTAAAAATTAAAATAAAATAAAAATATAACTCAACTAAAAAATAAACCTAAACCAAAAACCTAAACCTAATAAATAAAATAAAATAAATAAACCTAAACAAAATAAACTAAACTAAATAAAATAAAAAATATACCTAAATAAAAATTAAAAATAAAATAAACTAAAATAAATATAAACGAAATTAAGAAAACTAAATAAACCTAAACCTATCAATTTACTTAATTTAAAAAAACCTTAAACCCTAAACCTACAACCCTAAAGCTACAACCTTAAAACCTAAACCCTAAATCCTAAACCCTAAAAAGTCCTAAACCCTAAACCCTAAAACTCTAAACCCTAACCCTAATCCCTACACCCTAAACCCTAAACCTAAACCTAAACCTAAAGAGCCTAAATAAAAAAAAAAAATAAACCTAAACCCTAAAACTTGATAAACCTAAACAAAAAACCTAAACCCTGAATGGGCGAACCTTGACTGTAGAACATCATCGTCAACTAGGCTCCCTATCTAGTGGTGGTGAAGGCAAAGTGACGCTATCATAGTGATGGATGATCTGACGCGTCGGTGGACATGGAGGTGGTGGTTGGAGCGGGTGCTTCTGGAGGTGGGAGGAGCCATGATGGTTATAGCCGTGGTGGTGGCGGAGGAAAAATCAGGGATATGATGGTGGATCCTGCTACTCAAGAGGATGCGGTGATTCTGATGGGAACTGGAGAAACTGAAGGTACTAGTAAACATATTATGGATGGTGACAGGAATAATAAGAATTTCCATGCTTTGGTTAATAAAAAGAGAGCTTTAAATAATATTCAAAAAATTAGAAATGATAATGGAGATTGGGTTATGGAGAATAATGATATTAAGTAATCAGTTATTAATTACTTTAGAAATATGCTTTTTGTAATCGCACTTGATTCCTTCATTTATTTAATGATGATAATGATTTGCTTACCACTATGCCTAATGAAGATGACATTTTAAAAGTTCAATAGCATCAACATAGATTCTATCTGGTCCGGAGGATTTCACGCTCAATTTTTTTTAAATGTTGGTTTATCATTAAAATGATTTGATTGAGGTTGTGATTGATTTTTTAATGGTAATTCTTTCCTAGATATTTTCTACTACTTCTATTGTTCTCATATCTAAGAAAGATAATCCGCACTATTGGAGTGATTTTAGACCTATTAGTCTTTGCACATTCTTCAATAAGTTGATTTTCAAAATTCTTACCAATGGACTTAGTCCTTTACTTAATAGAATTATCTCTCTAAACCAAACTAGTTTTGTTAGAGGTTGTGGTGAAATTATATTTCTACCATCATCTATCACCTTTTTGGGAAAGAGAAAAAATGAAAATAGAAATATAACGCCTTGTTGGGACACCATGCAGATTTGTAGATGTTCTTATTAGGGTGATCGGGTACGACTTTGAGGAAAGGTGTACTATCTTGAAAGATAGAAGTCACCACCCTATAATGGACCTAATCACCTTAATAAGGACTCATAAGGACTATGGGTCTTCAAAATGTATAAGAGATTCTTCCCGCTTTTACATGAAAAAGTAAAGGTGGTTTATTTTAAACCTGGGTTTGTTAAGTTCGCAGGGAAAGCCCCCATAGTTAATTACATCCTATGGAACAAGATTCCTTATGAATACTTTTGATTAAGGTAAATGATCATTATCTCTGAAGAGTTTGAAATGTGGGACTATCAATCGATTAATTTATTTTTAGAGAGTTAAATGGGATCGATCAAGAAGAGGGAGTTCTTATCAAAGCCAAATGAAGATAAGTCGAGATGCTTAGGATACTAGAAGTTTAAGCACCCCAAACTATCCTATAGTTGGGCTTTATATTTTTGAAATTGAATTAGTATGTTTGAGTTTAATTTTATAAGAAAGTGGGGCTTACAATTCCACGCTACAAGGTCATGAAAATTCCTAAGAGGTGAGGATTTATGCTCAAAGCCCACAAAGAGAAGTAGAAACCTCTAAACCTAAATCTTGGGAGCTTTGGCGAGGGCCAAAGCAAGACCTAAATCTAAGGAAAAATGGGTATTTGGTTTACCTCCACATAAGAGGATAAATCACTTGACCACACAACCCTGGGTGGCCGCCAACTAAGTCCTCCTATGATTTTAAAATATGTAGGCAAGTCAAAAGCATTTGCAAGATAGCTAAGCTATTTTTTATTTAGGAAGAGACTGAGTCCTTAAACACACTTCCTAAGAGACTAGATCATGTAGGTATGAGTTAATGACTTAAATATAATGCAAATTTTTTGTTATATTTTATTTTCATTTTGGAAAATCAATTTGACACAAGCTTTAGGATTCAAACGCTGCATGAATGAAAAATTAGATTATGGGCCAAAATTAATAAGATAAAGAGGTGTGTTTCCACCATGGCTCTCAAAGGTCAAGCTAAGTTCTCTGGCAAAGGTGGAAGCCCTCTAATCAAGAGTGAAATAATATGCTTTTTATGTATGATGTGAGAAAGAAAATACAACATCTAGCTAAGGGGTTGCTAATTCTTTTATCTTGATTTATAGCCTAAGCTTTATAGATGAGGTTATGAGTTATTTATTTTAGTTTGAATTATTTTGATTGGATAGAAAATTTATTATCCTAAGAGCCTAATCATTTTCCAAGCCATACATCAAAGCAAGAAAGAAACTAGAAAAGATGTCATCTTAATGCATAAGCTAAACAAACATCAATCAATTTATAAAGCTACCACAAAAGAATAAAATGCCATTTGTGGTCGACTCCACCGCACAAACTTGAAAATAAATTGATAGTCGAGCTCTACCCATATACAACTCAGATTACAAATGAATTAAATACAATCAAGAAAGAATTCATTATTATGGTGGTCTTCATTTTTCATTTCTTCTTTCTTCTTTCTTCTTTCTTCTTTCTTCTTTCTTTTTTTGGTTGGTCAGAATGTGGTTTCTCCAAAGGCTTCACATTATACATAAGGCATAACCTTATGACCAATGTTCATCTTAATGTGCCATAAAAATTATTCTAAAATTCTAATTACAAAATTACATAAGAATGGAGAAAAAAAGGAAATCTAACTAAAACTTGCAATACAAAGATTAACTAGATAAACCATATAATCCCATGCATGTATATATATGAATTGGACTTAACACCCCACACATGGGTAACCAAGTTCACGGACTATTTTGGATTATGCTTAGGGTATAAGCACCGCACAACAAAAGTAGTTTTATATTTTATTACGCCTTTAAGCATAATCCCTAAGAGTGGTTAGACTATGATCACCCTACCATTCAATCTACGCACATACACCCTATCAACCAAAGTAAAAGCACTACATCACAAAATATAAGCAAAACATCAAACCATGCACCGCACTAACCTAAAGCTAAAAGTAGTGACTTAGCCTAATGTGTGTGCTATTTAAGGTTTGTGTGGTATGCTTAGCTTGGTTTTAAGGTTAGAGTTTTCTAAGTATGAAAATGTTCAACTTAGGGGTGATTTCATTTAAGTGATTTAGTTGATTTGGTTGATTTTATCTTGTATGTTGATTTGGTTTGAATGAACCTACGTTAATTACTAAGTTGTAACGAGAAGAAAACCAAGAGAGCTTCTCTTCCTCTCAAACTTAAGTAATTTCTAAGGTAGATTCATATTTGATTTTTGTTCTGAATGTTTTGTTATGTGTTTTGATTAATCCTAAGTTTATATTTTCCTGAACAAACCTATTAAAAAAGAATGGCATTTTAAGATTAACTAAAGTGAAATACTATCACAAAACACACAACACTTTATTTCTATCCCAAATGTGTAACATGCATGAGGACCCTAAACATACCTATACATGAAATATTTAGCACACCTTCATGATGAATGCTAAGTGATATTGTTTAAAGAAAATTTGGAATGTTTCATGTATGCATGATTTTGTTAAGTAGAAAAGAGGGATTCTTTTATCCATTTGTCATATGCACATTTACATGTATAAAAGACATAAGTGAGTACGATGCCATTGTTAGCACCAAGGGTGTAAGGTACAAGACCTACTTAGGGTTACATAAAGCTTTGTAATGAGATTGTCTAGATTAATAATATACCACATTTCTTAAATACATGTGCATGTACAAAAAGAAATGCATGGAAAAGAATCATTTAAAAGTTTATGTTTGTTTGATGTTGGTTTGATTGTTTAGTTTAAATGAGTGATCTAGAATTCTTCTTAAGTCATGACATAGAGTGTATAGGAATGGATTTAATCAAGTGTTATGTCCTTTTCAAATGGACTATACATATGGCAAATCCTATAATTTTATATTAAGAAAGTGAGGGAGAATCACATAACACATTTTATACTCACATGCAAGCTTATAAATAATTATAAGTAGCATACCTTTTAGTTATGATATTTGATTTATAAGTTTTGAAAATAATTTTTATTTAATAGTCATAATAGCCATTCATATTCTTACTTTAGCCAAAACATGTAATTTAACATAAACGAAACATTTCATTTTAAATTTTTTTATCTAAAGGCATGAATGCATGATTTTCATATGACATACATATTTAGCATGCTAGAATGAAATAAAGAGATGAAATCATGTAAATTCATTCACCTAATTAATTCTTAAAGACAATCTCATGAAATAGGATTATTTAAAGCAAATCAAATTTATTTTAAAGAGATTTTAGTTTTGTTTGAATTTGATTTGAATTTTAGGAAATGTGAAAGTGTTTGCTGGTCCTAACCCATTTCCCCATGTGTGAGTTTATTTAGTATGTTTTAGAACCATTAGATGATTTTTATATATTTTTTTTAGGTTAAGGTGTGAATTATGTGCATTAATTACCCTTACCTACACAACTATAACATATTTAATCAAATAATTATGAGCCAATGTATGACATAGACCACACACAAGGAATTTAAATTAGCAATGCACCTTGAAAAGAAAGGGCCTAATGCAATTGGCTCACAATGATTAATGCTAAAAGGTTTAATTTAAGTACTTTCATAACCCTTCCCACACATGTGGGTTGGATTTTTCCTTAAGTTACTTAGGTTATTGAACAACTAAGCACCTACCCAAGATCAATTGGTTAAGTTTTGGAATGCTTTGAAAATTTTATCATGTTAATTAAGTAGATGATTAGTGGATTAGCCCTTAATTAAGTTTATATTAAGAAAGAAATGGGTTTTAAGGAATAACTTAGGAAAATATCCCAAAATTATTCCATAAACCTCTGCTCAACCAAGGCTTAATTAACTTAATAAAGGAATTAAACCACTATTCATATATTTAATTGCTTAATTACATTAAGTGAGTGATTAAGGATTCATTAATTGATTTCCCTAATTAACTCATCAATAAATCCCAAGAAAATTAGGAGAGGTAGAGGTCATCCCACTAAATGTATCTAGGAAATTTGAAATAAATTAATGAAGTAATTAAAGAATAATTAGAGTTATTAAATTTTTACTAAAAACTTAATTAAGAAAATGCACTATTCAATATCCAATAGAAATAATTTTAGTGAATTCTTTACTGAATTATCTTCATAATGCAATTTATTTTTTATTTTTCTGATTTTTCTAGATTTAGTTATGTTATTTTGAAGATTCTGATTAATTAATTAAAACCCCTAATTATATAACTAATCCCATCGACATGGACCGCTAACTCGGTACACTTTCCACACAGCATAGGATTCGTCACTTAAGTTATCACATCCCAATGCGCATGGCGCAAGTGCTATACTTTCTCGGATCATCCAATCAAGGATCGGATGGTCGAGATTGAGCCCGCGTTCTTAAAGGATAAATCCATGGATCCTACGCATCATTATCGGACCGCCCATCCAAAATGCGCATGGATGGTCCATGATCCTTCACCAAGTTTTCCAATGGTAAAGGGCATCTATCCATCATTAGGTAAGATCTAAGCTCGAATGAGCTCGGCTTGAACTCAAACTAAACCCACACCATCATCATGCAACACATCCAATGGTCAAAATGCAATGGGGTGAAAACTTCTTTCACAAAGGACCAAACACTTCTTATTATAGACTCGGTTTGAAGGCATACCTCACCGGAGGCTATCACCAACACTCTCAATATTCAAGGTAGTTTCATCTAGTAGAAGCCCCGTCAAAGTTTCAACCCTTGGGATGAAGTGGATCTTTCTACAAGGTGGGCTTCAATTGCTTTGCCTTGATCAAACTCCCTCCCATTCCTTGAGAACTTGGATGAAGCTTTGGATCAACTGATTAGGTCCCCTTAAGGTGCTTGAAGGAGGAATTGAGTTGAAATTTAGTATTGAATGGGATTGAATTCCTACCTATTTTAGTTTTGATAAAGCAGAAATGGAGAATTGAAAAGTGCTCTAGGAGGCTTGGAGAAGCTTGAGGATGCTTACTCTGAGTTCTCTAGCTTCAATCAAATGTGAGTGTGTTGGATTCAAATGAAATTAGGGGGAGCATATCTCCTTCTAGGTGGATCAGAAGATCGAGCATAGAGATGCTATTTTATCAAATTCACCTATGCAATGGGCTTGTTAGGCCATTTTAGGGTGGTATGTGATTTGATTTTGGCCGAGGAGGTAGTGGAGAAGTTTCATGTGCTTAATTAAGTGAGGAGGGATCCCAAGTGCTCAATTTCTAAGTGGGTGGTCAATTTTGCCATTGGGTTTTTTGACCCAAACCCATTGGGTCATGTGCACCATACTCACTAGTGTCCATGGATTCCACTAAGAGGGTGCCAAGTGGCCATGAAAAGGATTTGACCAAATTCTAAGTGAATTTTGCCAAAAATTGCCTTTGACATAAGGGAAAAATGGTCATTGATTTCGTTTCAATATGTTTGGTATAATTTTAAAATTGGTTAGCCAAGTTTCAATGAATTTGGAATTGATTTGATATGATTTGGCTCATGTTGACCCATTTAGGTCAAAATGAGTCAACTTGGGTCAAGTTGACCAATTGGTCAAATTGAATCAAACCGAGGGTTGAGTCAAGTTCATATGACCATATGAATTGATTTTGTATCTTTTTTTCCAATGATGTTCATTTGATTTCATTTAGGTATAATGGGTTAAGTTAATTTGACCCATTTGACCTATTTGGGTTAGGTCATGGGTTGGTTTAGGTTTAATTGGTCATTTAAAATGTATTGTATCTTTGTTTCCAATCAATATTGGTTTAGTTTGATTTTGGCTCAATTTGACCATTGACCATTTAAGTTGGGTTCAAGGTCAATTGGGCTGGTTGGGTTTAGTTTGCCAATTGAGGCTTTGGTCAAGTTCAACAAGTGATTTGCAATGACCTTGACCCATTGGTTTCAATTAATTTAGCTTAGATCAAGTTTCAACACATTTTGACTTTTAGGTCAAGTTGGGTCAAGTTGGTCAAGTGGCCAATTGGGGTAGGTTAGGCTAAAATGATGACTTGGTCAAGTTCAAACATTGATCATGGTTTTGATCAATGGTTTCAATCAATTTGGCCTATGGTAGATTTTGGCTAGTTTAGGTTTCATTTTGGCTAAGTGTTGACTTGGTCAACCCTTAGGTTTGACTTTGTTTGACCTAATTTGAGTGAATAATCATCTCATGATGATTGTTGCTCATAATGTGAGTGGTGGGTTCAATCCAATTTGGGTAGGATTTGAATTTGGCTCAAAAGAGGTACTTTAGGTCACTTTGGGTCAAGTGAGCCTAAGTGGGTCAATTTACTTGATCAAGGCTTGAATCAAGTTTGGTTGAACTCACATTTGAACTTATGATTGAAATATAAATCCATTTGCAAGTGAATTTGAGTTAAATGGGTTTTGATTCATTTGACAATTTCAAGTTCAAAAGGGTGAACATGAGTTTGATTTAGGTTTGATTTTTTAAAATTTAGTTTGATTTGATGATTGAAGTTTGTATTTATATTTGGATTCATGATTGAAGGATTGATTGAATCATGAATAAAAATCAAGAGTTTGGCTTAATTTGAATTTGATTTGGCTAAGTTCAAGAATTTGACTTGAAATGCTTAGTTGAATTTTGGTTGAATTTGGATTTGAGTTTTGAATTAATTTTGATATTTGAATTTATATTTTATTTATATTTGTAAATATAAATGAGAATATAAATGGGTTAAGAAAATATCTTGAATTTGAATTGATTTGGATTTGATTTAGGCTAAGTCAATAAGATAGAATCAAAGTGACTTAGGAAAGATTTTGAACTTGGAATTTCAATCATAAGCTTCAATCATTTGGAATTCGTTGAGTTTGGAGAAAACAATTAAGTTGAATTGAGTTAAGGTTTAAGAAAAATCAATCAAGTTGGAATTGATTTGAGTTTTGATGTTTATTTGATTTGGAGTTTCACTTGAAGGAAAGAAGTGAGGAGTTGGTTCATAGGGGTAGGCAAGTTTTCGTAACACCCCTAAAGCATGACCTATTTGTATGGCTAACTCTTCTAAGTCTCTAGATTAGGTTGAGTGTTCACCTAATCATTAAAAGTGTCTTAAGACTAAGGAAACACTTAGTTTCTAAGAGAAGTCATATGTCTAAGATGGAGGGGTTGAGAGCTCATTCTAAAAAATGAGGTCAACAAAGCAATAAGTGTGGTGGACCGATAAGGAACACCACATGTATTGGTGTTGACCAAATGATCAACAACACCAATGATCACAAGCACTAACAAAATGATCTACTCTAAAGGAATCTAGAGCTTAGTGGAATGTGACTCTCATGTCAAGGGCATAAGAGAGTAAGGAAGAATCCAGGTGGATAGAGTATGTGAACCTTCTACTAGGGAAACAGGTTCAAATCATCCACTGGGGGATGAAAGGTTTGAAATCCACTGAGCAATTAGAATTCAAGATCTGCTGAGGGAACTAGAAAGATTTGCATCTCACCAAGGAG
>CM038214.1:188372627-188496094 GCA_021442155.1 Cymbidium sinense
ATAGTACAAAATAAAACCTAAAATAAAAGTAGAAATGATAGTAAAACCTAAACCTAAAGCATAAAAGATTAAAAAATAAATCTAAAACTAAAATAAAATAAAAAATAAAATAAAACTAAACTAAAAAATAAACATAAACTACTAAAAAAAATAAACTAAAATAGAAAAACCTAAAACAAAATAAATAAACATAAATAAATAAACTAAACTAAATAAAAATAAAATTTAAATCTAAATAAAATATAAAATAAACTAAATAAACCTAAACCTACCAATTTACCTAACTTTAAAAAAAAATGCTAAACCTTAAACCCTAAACCCTAAACACAAAACCCTAAATCCTAAACCCTAAACTAAATAAAAACTTAAACCTAAAAAATAAACCTAAAAATAAAACCTAAAAGTAAATAAAAAATAAAACATAAACAACAACTAATAAACTAAACTAAAATAAAAATATATAACAACAACAATCCCTTTGGGTTAGACTACATGAATCATCTCCATTGTGTCCTATTATGTGTCAAATCCTCATTTAATTCAAGTGTACTAAGGTCATTTTTTATACATCTTAACCAAGTCTTTTTTGGTCTACCTCTACCTTTTCTAACATAAGGCAAATCTAATGCATCTACTCTGCTTGCCAGGTTATCAGACGGCCGACGCTTTATGTGACAAAACCATCTAAGGAAACTCTGTCTAATCTTATCTGCCACTAGAGCTACTCCAACTTTTTCTCAAACATACTCATTTCACAATTTATATCTAAGTGTAAAGCCACTCATACACCTGAGCATCCTCATCTCTGTAACACTTAACTTAGTCTTATGCTTCTCTTTTATTGGCCAACATTTTGCACGATAAGTCATTGAAGTTCTTACCACCATCTTATAAAATTTTCCCTTAAGTTTAAGTGGAACTTTTCTATCACACAATAGGCCAGATTCATTCCTCCACTTCAACCGCCCAAGTTGAATTCTAATAATAACATCTCCATCTATGTCACCATCATTTTGAACAATAGAGCCTAAATATCTAAATCGCTCACTCTTATTAATGACTTGTTCACCTAATGTCACAACACTACCTCTAGAACTTCTACAACTAAAATTACACTTCATATATTCATTTTTAGATCTACTTAAATTAAAACCTTTAGACTCTAATGTTGACCTCCATAATTCAAGTTTCTCTTGGACTACCTCTCTAGTCTTATCAACAAGAAAAATGTCATCAACAAAAAGCATACACTAAGGTACATCATCATGTAAATGCTTAGTAAGAACATCCATAACTAAAGCAAAAAGATAAGGGCTTAAAGTTGATCCTTGATGTAATTCAACTAAAATAGGAAAATATTTTGTCAATCCTTCTTGTGTTTGGACACAAGTAATAGCTCTAGTATACATATCCTTAATGACTTGAATATAACAAATATTAACTCCTTTCTGTTCTAGAACTCTCCAAAGAACATCTCTTTAAACTTTATCATAAGCTTTCTCTAAATTAATAAATATCATATGTAGATCCTCCTTACTTTCTCTATACTTCTCCATCAAACCTCTTAACAAATGTATAGCATCCATAGTAGATCTACCTGGCATGAAACCAAACTGATTGTGAGAAACATTTGTATCACATCATAAACTATGCTCAATTACTCTCTCCCATAATTTTAATGTATGACACATTAACTTAATTCATCTATAATTTGCACACTCTTGTGCATCACCTTTATTCTTAAATATAGGAACCAATAAACTCTTCCTCCACTCATCTACATCTCTTTAGTCTTTAGAATAACTTTAAAAAGATTTGTAAGCCAAGAAATTCCTTGATCTCCTAAATATTTCCACACTTCTATTGGAATATCATCAGGTCCTACTATTTTTCCACATTTCATTTTCTTTAAAGCTTCTCTAACTTCAGATTTACTAATATGATGATAAAAACAAAATTCTCTATTTTGTTTAGGGTATTAAGGTTGCTAAAATCAATCATAATTTTTTATCCTTCATTGAAAAGTTTATCAAAATATCTCATCCACCTATTTTCAATATCCTTTTCTAAGAAAAGCACTTTATTATTTTCATCCTTAATACACCTCACTTGAACTAGGTCTTTACTTTTCCTATCTCTTTGGTTGGCTAACTTATACATACATCTTTCACCTTCTTTGGTATCTAATCTATTGTATAAATCACTAAAAGCAAAATTTTTTGCATCATATATTGCTTTCTTAGAATCTCTGCATGCCACTTTATATCTTTCCCAATTCTCTGAGTTTTTACATCAAAACCAAATTTTATAACAATGCTTCTTAGTTCTTATCTTTTCTTCTCGACTCCACCATAAACTATTTCTATTAAAGAAGCTTTTCCTTTTGATTCTCCAAGCACATTTTTAACTTGCTTAATTTCACTTGCTACTTTTCTCACATAACATTAGCTTCCTTATGAACATCCCAAATTCTAAGCTCTTGTAGCTTGCTCTTAAAATATTTTTATTTGTGTTCTTTAAGTGTCCCCATCTAATCCTAGGATAATAATTTGATTTATTTTTCCTATTACAATCTTTCATCTTAAAATCTAAAACTAAAATTGATGTTGGGTACTTAAACTTTCACTTGGAATGACCTTACAATCTTTACAATCTAAATGATATATTTTTCTTATCATAAAATAATCAATCAGTGTTTTACTAGATCCATTTTATAAGTAATAATATGTTCATCTCTTTTCTTAAATAAAGTATTAGCAACTACAAAATCATAAGCTAAAGAAAATCTAATATAGTCCTTCTTCATTAGTCACTCCAAATCCATAACCACCATGAATACTTTTAAAATCTTCTACCACTCTACCAACATGTCCATTTAAATCTCCTCCAATAAATACTTTTCTTTAAGAGGTATCTTTTGTATTAATCCCTCTAATTCATTCCAAATATTTTCTTTTGAGCTTACATCCAAACCTACTTGAGGAGCATAAACACTTATAACATTGAGAATCTTAGTATCAACAATAATCTTTAAAGCAATAATTCTATCTCCATATCTATTAATATTTATAACATTATCCTCCAAACTTTTATCTATAATCACACCTACACCATTTCTAGTTCGACTTCTACTTGAATACCAAAGTTTAAAACATAAACTATCAATCTCCTTGGCCTTCTCCCCAACCCATTTAGTTTTCTTGAACACATAAAATATTTATTATTCTATGAACCATAATATCTATTATTTCCATTAATTTACCTCTTATGGTTAAACCTAAAATAAAAATAAAATAAAAAAAATAAAATAAACTTAAACCAAAACTAAAATAAATAAAACCTACACCAAAAGCTAAAATAGGCTAAACCTAAATCTTAAACAAAATAAAATAAAATAAACTAAGAATAAACCTAAACCTAAACTAAAAAATAAAACTTAAAAATAAATTAAAAGAAAAACCTAAAACCTAAACCTAAAAAAATAAAATAAAAACCTAAACATAAACTAAAATTAAAAATAAAACCTAAACCTAAAATAAAAAAAAAATAAAACTAAACAAAAATAAACATAAATCTAAACCTAAACCTAAAAAATAAATAAAATAAAAACTAAACTAAATAAATAAACATAAAATAAATAAACTAAACTAAATAAAAAAATAAATATAAACCTAAATAAAATAAAATAAACTAAATAAACTAAATAAACATAAACCTATTGATTTACTTAATTTAAAAAAAACCCACAAACCCTAAACCCTAAACACTAAATCCTAAACCTTAAACGCTAAACACTAAACCTTAAAAAAATAAAATAAAAACTAAATAAAAACCTAAACTTAAAAAATAAACCTAAAAATAAAACCTAAAAGTAAATAAAAAATAAAGCATAAAAATAAACCTAAAATAAGAACCAATAACCTAAACCTAAAAAATAAAATAAAAATAAAACTCAACTCAAAAATGAATCTAAACCTAAACCTAAACCTAGAAAATTAACTAAAATAAAAACCTAAACTAAGATAAATAAAACTCAAATAAATAAACTAAGTTAAATAAAAATAAAATATAAACCTAAATAAAAATAAAAAAGTGTAAATTAAAAGAAATAAAAAATAAACTAATTCTACTAAATAAACCTAAAATTAATGATTTACTTAATTTAATAAAAAAATAAAACCTTTAACCCTAAATCCTAAACTCTAAACCCTAAACCTTAAACCCTCCTAAAACCTAACTAAAACCCACAAACCTAAATAAACCCTAAAATAAACCAAAGCATAAACCCTAAAACCCTAAACCTAAACCCTAAACCCAACCTAAACTATAAACCTTAAACCAAACCCTAAACCTAAACCTAAAGTAACTAAATAAATTAAAATAAACATAAACCTAAACTTGATAAACCTAAGCCTAGGGATAGGAACTAATGAAAGAACATCACATCAACAGGACTCGGTCTAGATCTTATGGTAGGAGAGGTGGTGGCGGTGGTTATCGTAGTGGTGGTGGGGGATCTGGAGGTGGTAGTCGAGCAGTGGTGGTTATGGAGGTGGGAAGAGCGATGAAGGTTACACCTGTGGTTTTATAGGAGGGAGAGATTGAGGATATGATGGGGGATCCCACTACTTGAGAGGATAGGGTGGTTCCGATGAGAATTGGAGAAATTTAAGAGTGGATGATCCGATCTACTGCTTCTGGAACTTTATCTTTATAATAGAGATGATTCTAGTTATGTAGGGGTTTTGATTTGCTATATCCGTGCTCATTTTTGAACTATGTAGCCAATTATGTCTTAGAAAACATGGTGTGTTACTTTGTTGATGAAATCCAAAAGAAGAAATGTTGAATTTAAATTTATTCTCTATTTTAAAAAAAAACTAAAAACTCTAAATCCATAATTAAACCATAAACCCTAAACCTAAAGCCTAAACACTGAACCCTAAATAATAAAAACCTTAAACCTAAAACACTAAACCATAAACCCTAAACCCTAAACCCTAAAACCTAAACCCTAAATCTTAACCCCTAAATCATAAACCCTAAACCCCAAACCCTGAACCCAAAACCTTAAACACTAAATAAACCATAACCCTAAACCCTAAACCCTAAAAAGCTGAAAACCTAAACCTAAATGAAATAAAATCTAAAAATAAAATAAATAAATAAACCTAAACCAAAATATAATTCAAAAATAAAATAAAATAAAATTTAAACATAAACAAAGACCTAAACCTAAACCTAAACCTAATAAAATAAAATAAATAATCTATTAAACTAAATAAAAATAACCAAATAACTATAAAATAAAATAAAATAAATATAAACTAAATAAAACCTAAACCTAATAAATACCTAAATAAATAAAAATAAACCTAAACCCTAAACTAAAACCTAAATAAAATAAAATAAATTAAACATAAACCTAAACTAAAATAAATAAACATAAACCTAAAATAAACTAAACCTAAACCTAAACCTACTAAATAAAATAAAATAAACTAAATAAATAAACCTAAACTAAAAGTAAAACATAAAATAAACCTAAACTAAAAAACCACTAAACCTAAAATAAAACATAAAATCAACTAAACCTATAATAAACATAAAGCACCTAAAATAAAATAAAATAAAAAAACCAAAATCCAAAATAGCTAAACCTAAAATGAACTAAAATAAAACCTAAACTAAAATAAATAAACTTAATAAAATAAAATGAACCTAAATAAAATAAAATAAAATAAACTCAAATAAATAAAATAAAATAAACCTAAACCTGGGTTTGCAAATCCAAATCCTAATAAAAGATAATATGAAATGTCAAACACTAAACACTAAACTACCTACCTAAACTAACCACACCACACCCTAAACTTTCCTATAAAAACTCCACCCTGGGCCCTTAAAATCTTAAACCCTCAAACCCTACCCTAAACCAAATCTTACCCACCCTAAAACCAGAGCCACTAATAATACCTAAACTAAAATAAATAAAAACCTAAATGTAAATAAAATAAAGATAAATATAAAACCTCTAAACCTTTTTAACCTAAAATAAAAAATAAAAACTAAACTAAAATAAATAAATAAAACTTAAATAAAACTAAATAAAATATACCTAAACCTTATAAAATAAACTACATAAAATAAAATAAATACCTAATAATAAATAAAGCTAAAATAAAATCATAAACAAAATAAAAAGAAAAGTAAAACTAAAACCAAAACCCTAAAAAAATAAATAAATAAATAAAATAAAATAAAATAACCTAAACCTATGCTAAAATAAACTCATAAAATAAATAGACCTAAATCTAATCCTAAAATAAACTAAACATAAACCTAAAATAAATAAAATAAAATAAACTAAAATAAACCTAAATAAATAAATAAACAAAATAAACCTAAACCAAATAATAAAATAAAAATAAATAAAACCAAAATATGCATTAAACCTAAAAAAAATAAACCAAAATAAAAAACCTATACAAAAATAAATAAACCTAAATAAATAAACTAAACTAAATAAAAACAAAAATGAACCTTAATAAAAATAATATATAATATGAACTAAAATAAATAAAAATTAAACTAAATAAACCTAAACTTAATTTTAAAAAAAAAAAAAAATAAAAATAAAAATATTATAAAAACCCTAACCCTAAATTTAAATCCTAAACCCTAAATCGACAACCCTAAACCCTAAACCATAAACCCTAAAAACCTAAATCCAAAACCCTAAACCCTAAACCTTAAAACCATAAAACCCTACCCTAAATCTTAAACCCCAAACCCACTCTCCTCCCTCTAATCCTAGCTACCTCTCTCTCTCCTGACTAACCTACCCACCTAAATAAAATTTGAATAAAATTTATCTAAATAAACCTAAACCTATAATGACCTAAATAACCTAAATAAAATAAAAAAAATCTAAACTAAACTTAAAATAAATAAAATAAACCTCTAAGATAAACTAAACTAAATAAATAAACCTAAACCTAAAAAAAACTTGGCATTTCTTTAATAAAATAAATACTATCCTAAAAAAAAATAAAATAAAAACTTAAACCTAAACCTAAAAAATAAAATAAAAATAAAACTAAACTAAAAAATAAACATAAACCTAAGCCTAAACTTTAAAAAAAATACCTAAACTAAAAAAATTAACATAAAATAAATAAAGTGAACTAAATAAAAATAAAATATAAACCTAAATAAATATATAAAATAAACTAAATAAAATAAATAAACCTAAACCTACAGGTTTACCTAATTTTTTTTTTTAAAAAAACCCTAAAACATAAACCTTAAACCATAAACACTAAATCCTAAACCCTAAACCCTAAACCTAAAATAAGTAAAATAAAAACCTACACCTAAAAAATAAACATAAAAATAAACCCTAAAGTAAATAAAAAATAAAACATAAAACCTTAACAGAAAAAACCAATTCCTGGAATTAACCTAAACCCTAAAACCTAATAAACATAAACCCTAAGAATGGGTAGAACCTTGATGGCTGGAACATCACCATCAACCAAGCTTAGTCCATATCTAGCGGTGGAGGCGAAGGCGGAGGCGGTGGTAATCATAGTGGTGGTGGGGGATCTAGAGATACTAGTGGATATAGAGGTGGTGGTCGGAGCAGTGGTGGTTATGGAGGTGGGAAGAGCGATGGAGGCTATAACCGTGGTGGTGTTGGAAAGAGAGATCGAGGATATGATGGTGGATCCCACTACTCGAGAGGTAGAGAAACTTAAGAACGACTGATTCGATCTGTTACTTATGGAACTATGTCTTTACAATAGAGACGGTTCTAGTTATCTAGAGTTTTTGACTTGCTCTATGCATTTTAATTTTTGAACTATGTCACCACTTATGTCTTAGAGAACTTAGTGTGTTATTTGGTTAATGAAATCAAAAAGAAGAAATGTTGAATTTGAATTTGTTCTATGTTTAAAAAAAAACAAAAACCCTAAATCCTTAATTATAACCTAAACCTTAAACCTAAAATTAAACCGTAAACTGTCAAAACCCTAAACCCTAAACCCTAAATGCTAAAAGCCTAAATCCTAAACCTTAAACCCTAAAACCTAAACCCTAAATCCTAAACCCTAAAACCAAAACCCTAAACTCAAAATAAACCCAAAACCCTAGCCCTAAACCCTAAAGAGCTAAAAACTTAAACCTAAACTAAATAAAACCTAAAAATAAAATAAATAAAAAACCTAAACCAAAATATAATAAAATAAAAACTAAAACTAAAACCTAAACCTAAACCTAAACCTAAATCTAAAAAGGAAACAAAATAAAAAATAAATAAAAACCTAAAATAAGATAAAAAATAAAAAACCTGAATAAAATATAAATTGAACCTAAAATAAAAATAAAATAATCCTGAAATAAAATAAAAACCTAAGCCTAATAAATAAATCTCAAAATAAAATCTAAAAATGAATAAAAAATAAAATCTAAACCCTAAACTAAAAATACATAAACCTAAAATAAAAATAAAATAAACGTAAACCTAAACTAAAATAAACTAAACCAAATTAAATAAAACCTAAACCTAAACATAAAATAAATAAAATAATATAAATTAAAAATAAACCTAAACTTAAACTAAAAAATAAAACCTAAAAATAAACCTAAAATAAAAACCTAAAACCTAAACTTATAAAAATAAAAATTAAAACCAAAACCTAAACCTAGAAATAAAAAATAAAACCAAAACCTAAAAAATAAAATAAAAAGAAAATTAAACTAATAAATAATCCTAAACCTAAACCTAAACCAAAAAATAAACTAAAATAAAAAACCTAAACTAAAATAAATAAACCTAAAATAAATAAACTAAAATAAATAAAAAAGAACCCTAAAATAAAATAAAATAAAATAAATAATAAATAAAATAAACTAAAATAAATTAAAAATAAATTAAATAAACCTAAACGTGCCAATCCACATAATTAAAAAAATAAAATAATAAAATAAAGTAAAATAAAAACCCTAAACCCTAAAACTAACCCTTAACCTAAATTGTAAACCCTTAACCTACCTCAACTAATTCATAAACCACAACTCACCACAAAACCCTAAACTAAATCCTAAACCCTAAACCTCTAAACCCTAAACACTAAACCCAAAACCTATGACCTAAACCACCTCCAAACCTAAACCTAAACCCTAAATCTTAAACCTAAAAGTTAAACCTAATCCCCACCCTCCTAAACCCTACCACTCCTAAACCCTAAATCCCTAAACTAAATCCAAACCTTAAACCATAAACCTCTAAACTCCCCACCCTAAAATGACCCTAAACCTTAAAACTAAAAAACCTAAAACTTAAATCTAAACTAAGTAAAACTTAAAAATAAAATAGAAAAAACTTGGACTTAAATAAAATAAAATAAAACCCAAACTAAACTAAACATGAACCTAAACCTAAACCTAAAAAATAAAATAAAAAATAAAAAAAAAGCAAAATTAAAATAAAATAAAAAAAACTTAAACGTAATTAAAAAAAATAAAATAAATTGAGGAATAAAAACACTAAATAAAATAAAAACTAAACGTAAAATAAAGATAAAATGAAGTTAAGATAAAACAAAATATTAATTAAATAAAAATAAATAAATAATAAAACATAAAGCATAAACCTAAAATAAACAAAATAAAATAATCCTAAACCTCTACTAAAATAAGCTAAACTAAAATAAATAAAACCTAAACCTAAACCTAAATAAACTATACCTAAACCTATGCTAATAAATAAAACCTATAATTAAATATAAAAAAAATAAAATAAAAACCTAAACATAAACCAAAAAATAAAAAATAAAACCTAACCCTAAAAAAAAAATAAAATAAAACTAAACTAAAATAAACATAAACTTAAACCTAAAAAATTAAAATAAAACCTAAAGTAAAATAAATGAACCTAAAATAAATAAACTAAACTAAATAAAAATAAATTGAAATTTAAATAAAATAAAAATAAAGTAAACTAAAATAAATAAAAAATAAACTAGAGAAACTAAATAAACCAAAACTTGCTCACTTAATTAGAAGAAAAAAATAAAATAAAAAACCCCTAACCCTAACCCTAAACCCTAAACCCCAAACCCTAAACCCTAAACCCTAAACCCTAAATTAACCCTAAACACTAAACCCTAAACCCTAAACCATAAACCCTAAAAGCTAAAAACCTAAACCTAAACTAAATAAAACCTAAAAGTAGAATAAATAAAGAAATATAAACCAAGATTAAATAAAATAATAAAATAAAATAAGTACATAAACTAAAACCAAATCTTAAACCTAAAAAATAAAATAAAATAAAAAATTAAACTAAACTAAAATAAAATAAATAAAACCTAAAATAACTAAAAAAATAAAATAAAACTAAACCTAAAATAAAATAAGATAAACCTAAAATATAATTAAATAAAACTTAATAAAAACCTAAACCTAAACTAAAAAAAATAATACCTAGAAATAAAGCTATAATAAAAACCAAAAACCTAAACTTTAAAACATTAAATAATACCTAAACTAAAACCTAAAAATAAAAAATAAAACCTAAACCTAAAAATAAAATAAAATAAACTAAACTAGAAAATCCTAAACCTAAACTTAAACCTAAAAAATCAACTAAAATAAAATACCTAAACTAAAATAAATATACCAAAATAAATAAACTAAACTAAATAAAATAAAATAAATCTAAATCAAAATAAAAATTAAAATAAAATAAAATAAAATAAAAACTAAATAAACCTAAACATACCGGTTTACTTAATTTAAAAATTAATAATAATAAAAATAAATAAATAGAAAAAAACAACCCTAAACCCTAAACCCTAAATACTAAGACCATAAACCATAAACATTAAACTCTAAACCCTAAACCTACAATACAACCATAAATCCTAAATCCTAAACCCCAAACCCAGATTGGTAAATCCTAAACCCTAAAACCATAAACACTAAATCCTAAATCCTAAACCTACAAAAATCTTAAATCCCTAAACCCTAAACCCAAAGAACCGAAAACATAAACCTAAATTAAATAAAACCTAAAATAAAAAAAAATAAAAGCTAAACCTAAATAAAATAAATAAAATAAAATAAAATAAAAACTTAAACTAAAACCTAAAGTTAAACCTAAAAATAAAATAAAATAAACTAATAAAATTAAACTAAAATATAATAAATCAAAACCTAAAGTAAAATAAAAAATAAAATAAACCTTAGAATAAAAATCTAAATAAAATAAAACTAATCATGAAATAAAAATAAAATAAATATAAAATAAAATAAAATAATAACTAAATAAAAACATAAACTTAAAAAATAAATCTTAAAATAAAACCTAAAAATAAATAAAAAAATAGAACCTAAACCCTAAACTTAAAAGAAAAAATTAAACCTAAAATAAAAATAAAATAAATAAAATAAAATAAACCTAAACTAAAATAAATAAAACCTAAACCTAAACCTAAAATAAACTATTCTTAAACCCTAAACTAGATAAAATAAAATAAACTAAAAATAAACCTAAACCTAAAGTAAAAAATAAAACCTAAAAAATAAACCTATAATCAAACCTAAACCTAAACCTAAAAAAAAAAAAAAACATAAACCTAAACCTAAAAACCTAAACTTAAAAAAGAACATAACTAAATAATAAACATAAACCTAAACCTAAATATAAAATGAACTAAAATAAAATTCTAAACCTCCCAAACCCAAAACCCTAAACTAAACCTAAAAAAACTAGGCCACTCTAAACTCCTAAACCTCTAAACCACTAAAATCCTAAACCCAAAACCTGGGACCCTAAACCCTAAATCCTAAACCTAACCTAAACCCAAGCTAAAACCTAAACATAAACAAAATAAAGATAAAATAAAATGAATAAAACCTAAACCAAAATAAAATAAAGAAATAAAATAACATAAAATCATAAAGTAAAACCTAAACCTAAACCGAAAAAGAAAATATAATAAAAAAAAACCTAAATCCTAAACCTTAAACCCTAAACCTAAACCCTAAATCCTAAACCCTAAAACCAAAACCCTAAACTCAAAATAAACCCAAAACCCATACCCCAAGAGCTAAAAAACTTAAACCTAAATAAAACCTAAAAATAAAATAAATAAACCTAAACCAAAATATAATAAAATAAAACTAAAACTAAAACCTAAACCTAAACCTAAACCTAAATCTAAAAGGAAACAAAATAAAAATAAATAAAACCTAAAATAAGATAAAAAAAACACAGATAAAATATAAATTGAACCTAAAATAAAATAAAATAATCACAAAATAAAATAAAAACCTAAGCCTAATAAATAAATCTCAAAATAAAATCTAAAAATGAATAAAAAATAAAATCTAAACCCTAAACTAAAAATACATAAACCTAAAATAAAAAATAAAATAAACGTAAACCTAAAAAATAAAATAAACTAAACCAAATTAAATAAAACCTAAACCTAAACATAAAATAAATAAAATAATATAAATTAAAAATAAACTAAACTAAAAATAAAACCTAAAATAAACCTAAAATAAAAACCTAAAACCTAAACTTAAAAAAATAAAAATTAAAACCAAAACCTAAACCTAGAAATAAAAAATAAAACCAAAACCTAAAAAATAAAATAAAAAGAAAATTAAACTAATAAATAATCCTAAACCTAAACCTAAACCAAAAAATAAACTAAAATAAAAAACCTAAACTAAAATAAATAAACCTAAAATAAATAAACTAAAATAAATAAAAAAGAACCTATATAAAAATAAAAAATAAAATAAAATAAATAATGAATAAAATAAACTAAAATAAATTAAAAATAAATTAAATAAACCTAAACCTGCCAATCCATATAATTAAAAAAAATAAAATAATAAAATAAAATAAAATTAAAACCTTAAACCCTAAAACTAGCCGTTAACCTAAATTGTAAACCCTTAACCTACAACCCTCAACCTAATTCATAAACCCTGAACTCTAAACCCTAAAACCCTAAATCCTAAATCCTAAACCCTAAACCTCTAAACCCTAAACCCTAAACACTAAACCCTAAAACCTATGACCCTAAACCCTAAACCCTAAACCCCAAACGCTAAACCCTAAATCTTAAAAACCTAAAAAGTTAAACCTAATCCCCAAACCCTAAACCCTAAACCCTAAACCCTAAACCCTAAACCCTAAATCCCTAAACCCTAAATCCAAAACCTTAAACCACTAAACCCTAAACCCTAAACCCTAAACCCTAAAACCAATGACCCTAAACCTTAAACCCTAAATCCTAAAAACCTAAAAACTTAAATATAAACTAAGTAAAACTTAAAAATAAAATAGAAAAAAACTTAGACTTAAATAAAATAAAATAAAAACCCAAGCCTAAACCTAAACATGAACCTAAACCTAAACCTAAAAATAAAATAAAATAAAAAATAAAAGCAAAATTAAAATAAAATAAAAAAAAACTTAAACGTAATTAAAAAATAAAATAAATTGAGGAATAAAAACACTAAATAAAATAAAAACTAAACGTAAAATAAAGATAAAATGAAGTTAAGATAAAACAAAATATTAATTAAATAAAAATAAATAAATAATAAAACATAAAGCATAAACCTAAAATAAACAAAATAAAATAATCCTAAACCTCTACTAAAATAAGCTAAACTAAAATAAATAAAACCTAAACCTAAACCTAAAATAAACTATACCTAAACCTATGCTAATAAATAAAACCTATAATTAAATATAAAAAAAATAAAATAAAAACCTAAACATAAACCAAAAAATAAAAAATAAAACCTAACCCTAAAAAATAAAATAAAAATAAAACTAAACTAAAAATAAACATAAACTTAAACCTAAAAAATAAACTAAAATAAAAAAACCTAAAGTAAAATAAATGAACCTAAAATAAATAAACTAAACTAAATAAAAATAAATTGAAATTTAAATAAAAATAAAAAATAAAGTAAACTAAAATAAATAAAAAATAAACTAGAGAAACTAAATAAACCAAAACTTACCCGTTCACTTAATTCAGAAGAAAAAAATAAAAAATAAAATAAAAAACCCCTAACCCTTAACCCTAAACCCTAAACCCCAAACCCTAAACCCTAAACCCTAAACCCTAAATTAACCTAAACACCCCTAAACCCTAAACCATAAACCCTAAAAGCTAAAAACCTAAACCTAAACTAAATAAAACCTAAAAGTAGAATAAATAAAGAAATATAAACCAAAATTAAATAAAATAATAAAATAAAATAAGTACATAAACTAAAACCAAATCTTAAACCTAAAAAATAAAATAAAATAAAAAATTAAACTAAACTAAAATAAAATAAATAAAACCTAAAATAACTAAAAAAATAAAATAAAAACTAAACCTAAAATAAAAATAAGATAAACCTAAAATATAATTAAATAAAAACTTAATAAAAACCTAAACCTAAACTAAAAAAAATAATACCTAGAAATAAAGCTATAATAAAAACCAAAAACCTAAACTTTAAAACATTAAATAATACCTAAACTAAAACCTAAAAATAAAAAATAAAACCTAAACCTAAAAAATAAAATAAAATAAACTAAACTAGAAAATCCTAAACCTAAACTTAAACCTAAAAAATCAACTAAAATAAAATACCTAAACTAAAATAAATATACCAAAAATAAATAAACTAAACTAAATAAAAATAAAAATAAATCTAAATCAAAATAAAAAATTAAAATAAAATAAAATAAAATAAAAACTAAATAAACCTAAACATACCAGTTTACTTAATTTAAAAAATTAATAATAATAAAAAATAAATAAATAGAAAAACCCTAACCCTAAACCCTAAACCCTAAAATAAACCATAAACATTAAACTCTAAACCCTAAACCTACAACCCTAACCATAAATCCTAAATCCTAAACCCCAAACCCGAATTGGTAAAATCCTAAACCCTAAAAAACCATAAACACTAAATCCTAAATCCTAAACCCTAACCATAAATCTTAAATCCCTAAACCCTAAACCCAAAGAACCTGAAAACATAAACCTAAATTAAATAAAACCTAAAAATAAAAAAAATAAAAAAGCTAAACCTAAATAAAATAAATAAAATAAAATAAAATAAAAACTTAAACTAAAACCTAAAGTTAAACCTAAAAATAAAATAAAATAAACTAATAAAATTAAACTAAAATATAATAAATCAAAACCTAAAGTAAAATAAAAATAAAATAAACCTTAGAATAAAATCTAAATAAAATAAAACTAATCATGAAATAAAAATAAAATAAATATAAAATAAAATAAAATAATAACTAAATAAAACATAAACTTAAAAATAAATCTTAAAATAAAACCTAAAAATAAATAAAAAAATAGAACCTAAACCCTAAACTTAAAAGAAAAAATTAAACCTAAAATAAAAATAAAATAAATAAAATAAAATAAACCTAAACCTAAACTAAAATAAATAAAACCTAAACCTAAACCTAAAATAAACTATTCTTAAACCCTAAACTAGATAAAATAAAATAAACTAAAAATAAACCTAAACCTAAAGTAAAAAATAAAACCTAAAAAATAAACCTATAATCAAAACCTAAAACCTAAACCTAAAAAAAAAAAAAAAACATAAACCTAAACCTAAAAAAAACCTAAACTTAAAAAAAGAACATAACTAAATAATAAACATAAACCTAAACCTAAATATAAAAAATGAACTAAAATAAAATTCTAAACCTAAACCCAAAACCCAAAACCCTAAACTAAAACCTAAACCGTAAACCTAAAACTAAACCCTAAACCCTAAACCCTAAACCTTAAAGCCCTAAACCCTAAAATCCTAAACCCAAAAAAAAAAACCTAGAACCCTAAACCCTAAATCCTAAACTAACCCTAAACCCTAAAAAAAAGCTAAAAACCTAAACATAAACAAAATAAAAGATAAAAATAAAATGAATAAAAAAACCTAAACCAAAATAAAATAAAGAAATAAAATAACATAAAATCATAAAGTAAAACCTAAACCTAAACCGAAAAAGAAAATATAATAAAAAAAAACTAGGCTCAAATAAAATAAGTAAAAACCTAAACTAAACTAAAATAAACTTAAATAAAATAGAAACTAAACTTAAAATGAAACCTAAAAATGAATAAAAACCTAAACCTAAATAATAAACCTAAAAAATGAAACCTAAAAGTAAATAAAAAATAAAATTGAAACCTTAAACTAAAAAAGAAACCTAAACCTAATATAAAAAATTAAGTAATACTAAACCTAAACCTAAAATAAACTAAACCTAAACCTAAACCTAAACTACATGAAATAACATAAACTAAAAATAAACCGAAACCTAAACTAAAAAATAATACCTAAAAATAAACCTAAAATAAAAACCTAAAACTAAACCTAAAAAAAATAAACTTAAACCTAAACCTAAACATAACAAATAAACTAAAATAAATGCATAAACTAAAATAAATAAATTAAACTAAATAAAAATAAAAGTAAACCAAAATCAAAATGGAAAATAAAATAAACTAAAATAAATAAAAACTAAACAAAATAAACCTAAGCTTACCAGTTTACTTAATTTAAAAAAAATAAAAAAATAATGAAGAAACCCTATCCCTAAACTCAAAAACTAACCCTAAACCCTAAACTCTAAACCTTAAACCTACTACCCTATAAAAACCCTAAACTATAAATAATAAAACCTTAAACCTTAAACCTAAACCTAAACTCCTAAACCCTAAACCTAAACCTTAAACTAAACCTAAACTATAATAAACCTAAACTAAACCTAAATAAACCTAAACCCTAAACTATAACCTAAACTAACCTTAAACCTTAAACTAACCTAAACCTAAAATTTAACCCTAAACTTAACTAACCTAAACCTAAACTCTTAAAACTTAAATTTTAAATAACTTAAACTTAAACTATAAATTAACCTAAATCTAAACTTAAACTTAAAACCTAATTAACCTAAATCAATCCCTAAACTAAACAAAACTAAACCTAAACTATAAAACCTAAACTTAAAACTAAACTAAACTAAACCTTAAACTCCTAAACCCTAAAACCCAAACAACCCTAACCTCTTAACTAAAATAATCTCAAACCCTAAATTTAAACTAAAACTTAAACTCTAAACCTAAACCCTAAACCCTAAACCAAACCAAACCCTAAACTCTAAATTATAAACCCTAAAAACTTAAAAACCTAAACCTAAACTAAATAAAACCTAAAAATAAAAGAAATAAAATGACCTAAACTTAAATAAAATAAAAAATAAAAATAATAAAACTTAAACTAAAACTTAAACATGAACATAAAAATAAAATAAAATAAACTAATAAAAATAAATTAAAATAAAATTAATAAAAACCTAAACCAAACTAAAAAATTAAATAAACCTACAAATATAAAAAAAGTAAATAAAATAAGAACAAATAATAAAATAAAAATAAAATAAACTTATAATAAACCTAAAATAAAATAAAATAAAAACCTAAACCTATAAAAATAAACCTAAAAATAAATAAATCATAAAACTTAAACCCTAAAAGAGAGAAAAACCTAAACCTAAAATAAAAATAAAATAAACCAAAACCTAAACTACACTAAAATAAATAAATCATAAACATAAACCTAAAATAAACTATACCAAAACCCTAAACAAAATAAAATAAAATAAACCAAAACCTAAACTAAAAAAATAAAACCTAAACATAAACCCAAAATAAAAAACTTAAAACCTAAACCCAAAAAAAAAAAAAAAAAAAATAAAATAAAACCTAAAATAAAAAAAACCTAAACTAAAATAAAAAATTAAACTAATATAAATAAACCTAAAATAAATAAACTAAATATAAATAATAATAATAATAAATATAAATAAATAATATAAAATAAACAAAATAAACTTAAACTACTGGTTTACTTAATTAAAAAAAACCATAAACCCTAAATCATAAACCCTAAGCCCTTAACCCTAAACCCTAAACCCAAAACTAACCCTAAACTTATAACAATAAACCTAAACCCTAAGCCTTAAAAAATCCTAAACCCTTAACCTTAAGCCCTAAAAAACCCTAAAACCTAAACCCTAAAAAATTCTAGACCCTTAACCCTAAACCCTAAACTAACTCTAAAACCTAAACCCTAAACCCTAAACCCTAACTCTAAACCCTAAACCCAAAAAGTATAAACCCTAAAATTTTAAAACCCTAAACTCTAAACACTAAACCCTAAACCCTACACCCTAACCCTAAACCCTAAACCCTAAACCCAAACCCTAAACCTAAACCTAAAGTAACTAAATAAATTAAAAAATAAACTTAAACCCTAAAAAATAATAAACCTAAACCTAAACATAAACCCTAATAATGGACCTTGACAGAGAACATCACTGCTGTAGGCTCAGATCTAGCAGGCAAAGGCGAGGTGGTATTACACTGGTGGGGTTCTGGTGGATATTGAGGTGGTGGTCAAGGGGTGGTTATGGAGGGAGGAGCGATGGAGGTGCAGGCCGGTAGAGGAGAGATTGGGGATATGATAGTGGATCCTTCTACACAAGAGGCCATGGTGATTCTGATAGGAATTGGAGAAACTGAAGAACGGTCAATCCGATCTGCTGCTTATGGAATGGTGTCTTTGGTTTTTCTCTATGTGTGCTCATTGTTGATCTATTTCATTGCTTATGTCTTAGATAACTTAGTGTGTTACTTGGTTTATGAAATCAAAAAAAAGAAATGTTGAATCTGAATCTATTCTCTATTAAATTTTTAAAAAAAATGAGAAACCCTAAACCCTAAACTAAAAGTTGAACCCTAAACCTAAAACCTAAAACCTAAACCCTCAACCCTAAATCCTAATCCCTAAAACCCCCTAAACCTTAAAAATCATTAACCTTAAAACCCTAAACCCTAAGCAAACCCTAAACCTTAAACCCAAAAGCCTAAACCCTAAACCCTGAACCCTAAAAAGCTAAAAATCTAAACCTAAACTAGATAAAACCTAAAAAGAATAAATAAAAGACCTAAACCATAATAAAATAAAAAATAAAATAAAATAAAAACCTTTACTAAAACCTAAACTTAAAAAAGAAAATCAAATAAAAAATAAAAACTAAATTAAAGTAAAATAAATAAAAACCTAAACTAAACTAAAAAAATAAAAAGTAAACCTAAACGAAAAATAAACTAAACTAAAATAAAATAAAATAAAAACTAAATAAAAATCTAAACCTAAAAAATATACCTAAAAATAAAAAACAAAAAAATAAATAAACAATAATACTTAAACGCTAAATTTAAAAAAAAACTTTAACCTAAAATAAAAATAAAGTAAACCTAAACTTAAACTAAAATTAACTACACTAAACCTACAAACCTAAACCCTAAACCCTCAACCTTAAAACCCTAAACCTTAAACCCTAAACCCTAAACCCTAAACCCTAAAACCTACAACCCTAAAAACTAAACTGTAAACCCCAAATCTAAAAGACTAAACCCTAAACCCTAAATCCTAAAAACCTTCAAACATAAATCTAAACTAAGTAAAACTTAAAAATAAAATAAAATAATTATATAAAATAAAAACCAAAACTAAAACCTACACTTAAACATAAACTTAAACCTAAGCCTAAACATAAAAATAAAATAAAATAAAAAATAAAACTAAACTAAAATAAAATAAACAAAAACCTAAACTAAAATATAAAATAAGCCAAAAAAAAAAACCTAATAAAATAAAAAAAACCTAAACCTAAACCTAAAAATAAAAAATAAAACATAAACCTATAAAATAAAATAAAAATAAAACTAAATAAAAAATAAATTAAATAAAAAACCTAAACTAAAATAAATGAACCTAAAATAAATAAACCAAATTAAATAAAAATAAAAAATAAACCTAAACAAAAAGAAAAAAATAAAATAAACTAAAATAAATTAAAAATAAACTAAATAAACCTAAATAAACCGGTTTACTTAATTTAAAAAAAAAACCCTAAAACCTAAGCCTACAGCCCTAAAATCTAAACCTTAAACCCTAGAGCCCAAACCCTAAAAAATACTAAACTGTAAACCCTAAACTAACCCTAAACCTTAAACCCTAAACCCTAAACCCTAAACCATAAACCTCCTAAACTCTAACCAAACTTAAACCTATAAACCCTAAACTAAACTAAACCTAAACTAAACCCTAAACCTAAACCCTAAATAAACTTTAAACCCTAAACCCTAAGCTCTAAACTTAAAAACACTAAACCATAAATCCTAAACTAACCCTAAACCCTTAAACCTCAACCCTAAACCCTAAAGCCTAAACAATAAACCCTAAACCCTAAACCTTAAACCCTCAATCCTAAACCCTAAACCCTTAACTCAACACCTAAACCCGAAACCCTAAAAACCTAAAAACATAAACCTAAACTAAATAAAACCTAAAAATAAAATAAATAAAATAACTTAATCCTAAATAAAATAAAAGAATAAAAAAATAAAAACCTACACTAAAACCTAAACCTAAACATAAACCTATACCAAAACTGTACTTAAACCTAAACATAATTATAAAATAAAATAAAAAATAAAAACTAAACTAAAATAAAATAAAATAAAAACCTAAACTAAACTAAAAAATAAAATAAACCAAAAAAATAAAAAACCTAAATAAAATAAAAACTAAATGTAAAATATAAATAAAATTAAATTAAAGTAAAATAAATTAAAAACTAAATAAAAACCTAAACCTAAAAATAAAACCTAAAAATAAATAAAAAACAAAACCTAAACCTTAAACTAAAAAAAAATCTAAACCTAAAATAAACAAAATAAAATAAACCTAAACCTAAACTAATAATAAACCTAAACCTAAACCCTATAGTAAATAAAATAAAATAAACTAAAAATAAACATAAACACAAACTAAAAAATAAAACATAAAAATAAAACTAAATAAAAACCTAAAATGAAAACCTAAAAAAATAAAATAAAAACATCAACCAAAATCAAAAAATAAAAAATAACACCAAAACCTAATATATAAAATAAAAATAAAACTAAACAAAAAAAAATAAATATAAACCTATGCCTAAACATAAAAAAATAAACTAAAATAGGAAACCTAAACTAAAATAAATAAACTAAACTAAATAAAAATAAAAAATAAACCAAAATAAAGATAAAAATAAAATAAATTGAGATAAATTAAAAATAAACTAAATAAACCTGAACCTAGGGGTTTACTTAATTTTAAAAAAAAAACCTAAAACCTAAACCCAGAACCCTAAACCTACATCCCTAAACCTATAACCCTAAATTTACAACCCAAAACCTACAACCCCAAACTCTAAACCCTAAGCCCTAGACCCCAAACCCTAAAATCCTAAACCCTAATCCCTAAACCTAACCCTTAACTAAACTATAAACTCTAAACCTTAAATCAGAAACTAACACTAAACCCTAAACCCTAAAACCCTAAACCTAAACTCTAAACTAACTCTAAACCCTAAACCTAAAAACACTAAACCCTGAACTAACCCTAAACCCTAAACCCTAAACCCGCCAAAATCTTAAACAATAAACCCTAACTCTAAACCCTAAAACCCTAGGCCTTAAAATTTTAATCATAAACCCTTAACCCTAAACCTTAAACCCTAAACCCTAAACTGTAAACCCTAATCCCAAAAAACCTAAAAACCTAAACCTAAATAAAATAAAACCTAAAAATAAAATGAATAAAATAACCTAAACTAATACTTAAACCTAAAGCTCAAAATAAATGAAAATAAAAAATAAAAATAAACAAAAATAAAATAAATAAAAACCTAAACTAAATTAAAAAATAAAATAAACCGTTGATAAAAAAACCTAAATAAAATAGAAATGAAAATTAAAAATAAAAATAAATAAAAACCTCAGCCTAAAAAGCAAAACAATAAATAAATAAATTAACTAAAACCTTAAACAAAATAAAACTAAACCTAAAATAATTATAAAATAAATAAAATAAAATAAACCTAAACCTAAAATAAACTAAACTAAACATAAACAAACAACTAAAATAAAATAAAATAAAGTAAAATAAAACTAAACTTAAACCTAAACTAAAATATAAAACCTTAAAATAAACCTAAAATAAAAGCCTACAACATAAACCTAAAAGAATAAAATAAAAAACAAAACCTAAAACTAAAAATAAAAAATAAAACCTATTCTTAAACAATAAATAAAAATAAAGCTCAACTATAAAATAAACCTAAACCTAAAAAATAAACAAAAATAAAAAACCTAAACTAAAACAAATAAACCTAAAATAAATAAACTAAACTAAATATAAATAAAAAATAAAATAAACTCAAATAAGTAAAAAATAAACTAAATAAACTAAATAAACCTAAACTTACCAGTTTACGTAACTTTAAAAAAAAACCTTAAATCCTTAATCCTGAACCCTAAACTCTAAACCCCAATCCTACAACCCTAAACCTACAACTCTAAACCCTAAACTTTAAATCCTAAAACCCTTAAAACCTAAACCCTAAATGTTAAACCCTAAAATCTTAAACTCTAAACCCTAAACCTTAAACCCTAAAACCCTAAACCCTAAACCCTAAACCCTAAAACCTATAACCCTAAACCTTAAACCCTAAACCCCAAACCTAAAAAACCTAAATTATCCCTAAACCCTAAACCTTGAATAAACATGTCATCAGGTGAAGATCTAAAGAATGACCTAATCCTAACATAGTTGTGGTAACTAAAGAAAATGTCTTCAATAGACTTCCCCTTGACTATTTGAGATTTGAATACCCTAAACCTTAACCTCTAAATCATATTATAATATCATATATTATAGTATAATGTAGCATCATATATTTGAGCATGTAGTGATGTGTTTTTGGATGTTATAAGATGTTTTGACATGTTTTGGTATATTATGGTATTTTGCCCTATAGTCTATATTAATATAAATAATAAAAATATTAATTTAATAAACTAGACGATGAAATTTGTTAAATTTGAAGGGAATAGTACCAAAGGTGTGCTACGCCACATGTAGTCTTAAAAGTAAGATTTTATGTTCAAAAAAAATATTATATGTTCTAGCATACTATAACATCAAATATCATAATATATTGTTCTACGCATTTTAAGTTCTTTTAGTATTTTATAATAATGCAGTCGTGCCTACACTAGTATTATTTATAAAAATGTTGATTTAGGCTTTAAAGTTCTAGAATTTGGCCAAAATTCATGGTAGGTAGAGCATGGCATCATAATAGATTATTTCAATTTAAAATATGTAAGTGATATGACTAAAATATTTATTTTTTATTATTTAGACTAATTTTATGATTTTTTATCTTAAGTAATCCCTTGTGAAGTGATATGAAATATAGTATAATATCATATGTTATAATGTATTATAATATAAGATGCCATAACATAGTGTAGCATCATGCATTAGAACATACTATTGTGTACTACTACTTATTGTTTAGCATATTTCAATTTGTTATAGTATGATGTAGTAGAGTTTGTACTTGTATAATTCATATAAATACTGATTTACAAGTTGAGATGATGAGATTTGGCCAAATTTAAGGTAAGCTTTAGGGAACATCATTGGGGGTGTGCTATGGTGTGTCATTTAATCAAAAGAATGAAATTTTGCATCCAAAATTAATGTTCATTTTTCAACCAAATTTAATAATTTTTTTGCTTAAAGTGATTCATTTTAAGGTGTAATGTACGATAATATATTATATGAAAGCATATTAAAATATAATGTACATGACAATTTAACTTCACATATATATAAATGTGGTGGTGTGTTACAAAATGTTATTATACATTTTAGTATGTTTTACTTTTGTTATAATACATTGGGTTAAAACTCATAAAAATGTTAATTTGAAGGTTGCTATCCAATGGGGATTGGTTTGTTTGGAGATGTATCAACTAGGAATAAAAGTTTGGTTGGATTTCTTTGATTTAGACTCTATTGGCGGAGTTAGTTTAATTAGGTTCCACTGGTGAGGTTGGTTTTGAATTTGAATTGTTTTCTTGACTTATTTAGGGCTCCACTTGGGAGAACAATGTGATTTAACTCTATTGGGGAAAATTAGATTCAATTTAATTTAATCTAAGTTAATGTATGGACCCTGTCGGTGTGCAATGAGCCCACTGAGAAGGGGCTATATTAGCCTTGACCTTTCTCAGGTTAACAAATCCAAACAAATAGTCTACCGGCTGCAGGGTAGACCTAGCCAACCTAAGGGGTTACCTTTCGGTGTGCAATGGTTATGCTAGGAAGAAGGCATAGCAGACTTACATCTTCCGAAGTGATGAACAACTGTTGGGGTGACCTGTTGGATGCACAACAAATCAAACTTGACCTAGGGCGACTACTGAGTGAATGTCACTAGGGACTTATGTCAACTCAAAAGTAGTTAAGATTAATTTAATTTTAATTTCATGTGATTTGATATGATTTATTTGGTTTAGTTTGATTTCAAATTGAGGGCATATCTACTGGGGATGTGAGCTTGGTCAAATTTGATAGATTTAATTTATGGACCATGTCAGTGTGTGATGGACCACTGAGAAGAGGCTATATCGAACTTGTCCTATCTTAGATTTACATATCCAAAAGGATTGACTATTGGCCGTGGGGTAGAACTAGCCAACTTAAGTGGTTACCTTTTGGTGTGCAATAGCTGTGCTAGGAAGAAGGCATAGTAGACTTACATCTTCTAAAGTATGGAACAACCACTGGGTGACCTATTGGTAGCACAATAAATATAACCCAACTTAGGGGAGACTACTGAGTGAATGTCATTGGGGACTTATATCAATTCAAGAAAAGTCAGGCGATTCCTATCGAGAGTTTTGCTGACACTACCCTAAAGATAAGATGCCTGCTTAGGAAAAGGTACCGCTAGGGGTGTTCTCCAAATCCACAAGAGAATATTTTTTTTATATGTTTGAATAGACCCTTTCGGTGTACGAGGGACCACACTGAGAAGGGGCTATGTCGGCCTTTACCTATCTCAAATTTACTAGACCAAAGGAGAATCTGCACATCCACAGGATGGATTCTCCAACCATGAGGGTGGTTACTAGAAAAGAGGAATTGTCCAATCTGATAGTAACTGACAGTGGTTTCTAAATGGGGTGTGAGGATGTGATCCAAATATGTACCCACAAATGAGGTCTTTAGGTGCGTTATCCTAAGGTGTACGGTGGCCACCTCAAGGAGAAAGTGTTGCAAACTTACACCTGCCATGAGTGGTGTATTCTAAGGTGAGAGAACCAACTAACCAAAGGTGTATCCATCGGCATAGTGAGAACCAAGCAACCTAAAGTGCCCATCGATGTGCAATGATCAATCTTGAAAAGCTCTAAAATGGACCAACTTATTCTTAGCTTGAATCATTTTAGTTTTGTACAACTCAAGGTTTTGGCATGACCGCGGTGTCTCTCTTCCAAACCTTTGAGCTCTTCTAACCATAACTTGGCATTCTGCTCTATTGTGATCTTGCTACCCAAAGCTATCCTTAGTGATGGGAGTTGGACATATAATGGTAGATCGGCTTTAGACCCATACACTAAGGAGAAAGGAGTAGACTGAGTTGGAGTTCTATATGTTGTGCGATAAGCCCATGAGGCTTTAACTAATTGCTCATGCCACTATCGCCTGTCATTATCGAGTGTCTTCTTCAGTATTTGGATGAGAGTTTTATTGAAGGCTTTTGTTAAGCCATTTTTCCTCATGTAGTTGATGGTAGAATATTTCCAATCTATGTTGTGCCTCTTGGCAAAGTTTATGATCTCAATGCTCTTGAATGCAGTACCATTATCAGATATAATTTATCGAGGCATTCCGAACCTATATATAATATGGTTCCTAAAAAATTGGAGCACATGCTGAGCTATGAACTCTTTGAGCGAAATCACCTTCCCCCATTTGGAAAAGTAGTTAGTAACAACTAAGATGAACCGATGACCCTTGAAAGGAGGATCAATTAGACCCTCTATATCGGTACCCCAACACTCAAATGGCCATGAGGCCAATGTAGGATGTAGAATGTTAGGCTATTGGTGTAGGACCACAATGTGTATTTGACATTGGTGGCATTACCTAGCCGTATCCATGTATTTTTTGATCATCAATGGCCAATAGTATCTTAGTCTCTTGATCTTGGCTTTCATCTTTGAACCAGATTGGTTAGCTCCACATAATACTATGTGTACCTCAATCATGTTCTTATGGTATTCATGCTTGTATAAACAATGTAACCATATATGATTGAAAGACCACCAGTACAAGACACCATCCACAAGCGCATAGGGAAAATACTTATCTATTTTGGACCTTTATTGATATGTACTCATCCTCCAGACACACCAACTCCTTGGAAAGCTTGGCTAAAGCATACGCTATGATGTTCTCTCCTTGAGGAATCTTATAAATAGTAACCTCTGGGATTTAGGCCAAGAACTCAATGGTGTACTTGTGGTAATGATGGAGCTTGGGCTTTATAACCTTGTAGGACCCACCGATTTGGTTGATAATTAGTTGAGAATTCCCAAAGATGTTGATGTTCTAGATGCTTAGAGTAACGGCTAACTCCAGACAGGAAATAAGAGCCTCATATTTAGCTTCGTTGTTGGTGCAAGGATTGGACAAATGACATGAGAATGATCAAAACTACATTCAAATGATCAAAACTAAATCAAACTAAATCAAATTAAATCAAAACCCTTCATAAGCCATATGACTTATTCCATGGACTTAACCAAATTGTAATCCAAATCAAGTCAAACTAAATTGTTTTTCTCACAAATCAATCATATTTTCAATCATATTCACAAATTTGAATGAAATATACATTTAAATCATCAAAACTAAATCAAACCAAATCAAACTCCAAACCTAAGCTACATGACCAAACACTATGGGCTTAGCCAAATTCCTTCATTCTAAAACCCAAATTCAATTGATTTTCTTAAGAATCAATCATACCTTCAACTATATTCATAAATATAAATGAAATCTACAATAATGAAGCCAAACTAAAATCAACACGTCAAACCCAACTTAACCCTTTTGACTTGAAATGTTCAAATTAACCAAAACCCATTTAAACCCAAGCCAATTGCAATTGAATTTATATATCAATCCCAAATCCATATATAAACTCAACTAAATCAAACTCAACCCAAAATTAAGCCAACTAAATCTTGTTGTTCCACTTGACCCAAAGTGGCCAATTTTACCTATCTAAGCCAAGTTCTAATAGTCCTACCCAAATTGGATTGAACGAAACCCATCAAAACCTCCCATCATGATTGTTGATCACCCTAGGTTGCTAAATTATCACAAATTGGGTCAAACAAAGTCAACTTGGTCATTTGACCAAGTCAACCCATATGAACCCAAACTAGCCAAATTGTAACCTAAGTCAAATCCCTTGAAAATAATGATTCATACCAAATCAAAATCAATATTTGAATATGACTTGACCTTCAATTGAGTCAAACCAAACCCAATTGGCCCTCTTGACCCAAGTTGACCCAAATTGACCTAAAAGACCAAATTGTGTCAAATCAAAATATAAACCAAATTGATTGCAACCAATGGCTCAAGTTCATTCCAAATTTATTGTTGAATTTTACCAAAGCCATGATTAGACATAATTGAACCCAATTGATCTACTTAACCCAATTTGACCTAATGGTTCAAGTTGGCATAAATCAAAACCAATCCAAATTAATTGAAACCAAAGCTTAAAATCATCTTTCATTAGTCAACTAAACTCCGACCAACACCCAACCCAAGCTAATTTGTTTAATTTAGTCAAATTGGTCAACTTTAATCATTTGACCCAAATCAATTCAAATGAGCCAATATTAAATCTAAGCCAAACTAAACCAAACCAATTGAACCAAAACATCCTAAATGATCATATGAACTTAACCTAACCCTTGGTTTGACCCAATTTGACTAATTGGTCAACTTGACCCAACCTAACCTAATTTGACCTAAATGAGTCAAATTGAGCCAAACCTAACCAAATCAACTCCAATTGACTTTATATTTTGGCTAACCCACTTTTGGCTAATTTGAAATCTGTCTAAATCAAAACTAATGCTAAATGATCATTCTACCTCTGGGTCAAGGGTATCACATGAGACAAATCACCCATGTAAGTGGTCATTTCTATTTTTTGGCCACTTGGTAATCTCCCAATGGTCCACCTAGGAACCTAGGACACTGCCCAACCTGATCCAAGGGGTGGTTGGGTTGGCCATGACCCATGGGAGGTGAAATCATGTCGCCCTCCCCATTAGAGCATTTGAAACCCATAAAACACCCATGATTCCTCCTTGGCAGCCACCACCAAACCTTCAACCAACCAAGCCAAGCCAACTCACCTCCTCCCTGCCACCCATGACTCCTTGAGATGGCCAAACGGCCATTAGAAGCCAAACTTGATCTCACGTCCAATCAAGAAGAAGGGGGGTATACACCCCATCCTTTTCACTCAAACACACATAAAAATCATTCCTCATAGCCCTAGCTACACACGATGAGCCCTAGAGCTGTTTCCTAAGCTCCCAAGCTCATTCCTCGATCGAAAAATGCCATTGCCATCAATCCAAAAATAGGAAACTTCATTTTAAACCTAACTTTCTCATTTCTCCATCAAACTCAAATTAACTTTGCATTCACCATCCCTCGGCCACATCGAGATGGAAAATCGTGATTAAATCCAGTAGATCAATCTGATTTAATTCTATTAAGCTGTGGGATTGTAGCCGCCCGATCTTAGATCGGATGGCAGACGAGAAAGTGCATCCACCACCGCCATGTAGGCACTAAGTTGGATATGTTTTAAGTAGCCAGTCTCACGACACTACATGGAAAGTGAGTCGAGTTAGTGCATCATGTGGAAAGTGTGCCATGTCAGTGTGCCAAATGGCGCCAATAGGGTTAGGCTTTAATTAGGCTTAATTAATCATTTTTAATGGCTGAAACTTCTAAAAATCATAAAAAATGATAGAAAAATAAAACAAAGCAAATAAATACTCATTTTAAAGCTATTTCAGAGGAGAATTAATTAAAAATGATCTTAACTAATTTTGAATTGTAATTAAGGTTTAATTACAAAATTAATTAGTTTAATTACTTTTTAATTACTTGAGCAATTAATCCCAAATTTTGTGGGTTAATTTAATTGAATGACCTCTGCCTCCCATGATTTTTTTGAGATTTATTTCTCACTTACTTAAGAAAATTGACTAATTAAACCTTAACTACTCTTTGAAGTTAAATAATGATTAATTAATCCCATGATTAGTAATAAATTAGTCAATTAAGTTTATTAATCATTGTTCAATAGTAAATGAACTAAGGAATAGGGTTGGGACCCCTTTCCCTAAGTTCATTTCATCCTTTTTAAAATAAAATTATTTAAGATTTAACTAATTAATTAACTCGCATAATCAAATTGAAACCATAATCATATCAGACCTTAATTAATTAAATCATGGGGTAGATCTTTAGGTGTTTAATAACCTAAAGGAGTTTAATGAAATTATAGTTAGTCCACATATGTGGGAGAACCATAAGAGAAATTAATTAAGTCTCTTAATCTAATTAACTATTAATCATGAGCTAATTGCATTAGGCCTCTTTTACTTCCTAGGATCATTGCAAGTTTATTTTCCATGCATATCATGTTGGCTCATAATTATTTATTTAATTACTTTAAGGTGACATTGGTAAGGGTAATTAATTCATCTAATTAAGGGTTCAACTTAATTAACCCATAAAATCAGCTTAATTATATTTCCTTAAATTAAATCGAATCACTAATGTTGGAACTGGTTTAAAACAATAAGTGATGATTTCTCTTCTCCTCTTTAAATCAAATCAAATCCAAAACTTAATTAAAAAAAAGCTTTGGTTTGCTTTAAATAATCTTGTTTGATTTGATTGTCCTTAAGAACTAGTTTGGTTGAATGAATCACATGCTTAGATTTGATTGTCTTCTTTACAATCATGTTAAATTTTGTATGTCATTTGAATTCATGCATCCATCTTTTGAAAATCAAGTAAAATAAAATGGATTTTCTTTATGTAAGCTTGCATGTGTTGATTTAATTTAATATATGTGTGGCTATTGTCATTATTAAATCGAAATATATTTTTCAATGGCTTATAAATGAATAATAATATGTGTTATGATACTAGTTATAAATACATAAGAAATGCATGTGCTTATAGGTTAAGTGTACGAATGTTGAGTTCTCTTTCCTCTATTCATATATTGATTTATATAAGATTGAATGGTAATGAGTATATAGTCTAGACATCCCTGGAACATAAGGCTTTAGCAACCCACAAGGATGTGATTTGATTACCTCACTTCCCTCGTTTGTTACTTGGTTGACCAAATTGAAAAGAAGAAATGGTGAATCTGAATTTTGTTCGTTGTTAAAATTAACAAAACAAAAAAACAAAAACCCTAACCATAAACTAAAACCTCAACCCAAAACCCAAACACTAAACCTACTAAACCCTATTCCATAAAACCTACCCTAAATCTTAAACCCTAATCCCCAAACCCTAAACCCTAAACCTAAACCCTAAACCTAAAACCACCTAAACTAAATAAAACTAAAAATAAAATAAATAAAGCCAAAACCTAAAAATAATAAAAAATAAAATAAAAAAATACTAGACTAAAACATAAACCTAAACCTAAACCTAAAACTAAAAATAAAATAAAATAAATAAAAGCCTAAACTAAACTAAAAAAAACTTAAAAAGAAAACACCTAAATAAATAAAAAATAAAAATAAAATAAAATAAAAAATAAATAAAAACCTAAACCTAATAAATAAACCTAAAAATTAAACATAAAACTAAATAAAAAATAAAACCTAAACCCTAAACTAAGAAAAACCTAAACCTAAAATAAACAAAACAAAATAATCATAAACTTAAACTAAAATAAACTAAATAAAAAAAACCTAAACATAAACAAAAAATAAACTAAACTTAAACCCTAAACTAAACTAAACAAAATTAATTAAAATAAATAAACTAAAATTTTAAAAAAATTAAAATAAACCTAACTAAGAACCTAAAACCTAAACCTAAAAAAAATAAAACCTAAACCTAAAAAAATAAAAAATAAAACTAAAATTAAATAAAATAAAATAAAATAAACTAAAGATAAACATAAACCTAAACCTAAATGAAAATAAAAAAAATTAAAAAACTAAAATAAATAAACATAAAATAAACTAAATAAACATACAAAATAAACCTAAATAAAATGAAAATAAAGTAAATAAAATAAAAATAAACTAAATAAACTAAACTTCGTTTACTAATTTTAAATTCTAAACCCTACAAATCCTATCAGGCCCTAAACTGACTTCAGTGAGTGCCTGACCTGGACTTTACACCCTAAACCCAACCTGACCAGATCCTGGCCACACAACCCTAGGCCCTAGGCCACCTAACCAACTATGGGCCAGGCCCTGATGTGAGCCCAGACCAAACTGACCCTGGGCCCTCCAAAAAGATCCTGGGCCATAAATCCTGGGCTCAGGCCCTGACCCTGATCCTCTAACCCAACTAACCTGACCACTGGGCCTGGGCCAGCCAGGCCCTGGGGCTTACACCTGGGCCCTGGGCCACTTCCCTAGGCCCTGGGCCCTGGGCCTGACCCTCCTACCCTCTAAGAGCCAAACCAAACTAGCTATAACATGGAAAATAAAAAATAAACTTAAACCTAAATAAGATAAAATAAAAATAAAATAAAATAAAAACCTAAACTAAAACCTAATCTTAAAAATAAAAATAAAATAAAATAAACTAATCAAAATAAACTAAATGGGATAAACAAACCTAAAAACTAAAAATAAACCTAAATAAAATAAAATAAAACCTAAATAAAATAAAAAAACTTAATGAAACCTAAACTAAAATATAAATAAAATAAAATAAACTTAGTGAACTAAAATAAACTAAACTAAAATAAATAAAACTAAAACTAAAAATAAAGTAAATAAAATAAAATAAACTAAAAAAAAAACCTAAAAATATTTCTAAAATAAAAAGCTAACATCGAAACATAAAAAATAAAATTAAAACCTAAACATAAACTTAAAAATAAAAAATTAAACCTATACTTAATAATTAAAATAAAAAAAACTAAACTAAAAAATAAACTTAAACTTAAACCTAAACCTAAAAAATAAACTAAAATAAATAAACCAAAACTAAAATAAATAAACTAAAGTAAATAAGAAAATAAACCTAAATAAAAATAAAAAATAAAATAACTTAAATAAATTAAAATAAACTAAATAAACCTAAACATATCCATTTACTTAATTTTTTTAAAAAAAAAACCACAAACCTTAAATCCTAAACATAAACCCTAAACCCTAAACCTACATACAAACACTAAATGATTAATCCTAAACCACCCACCCTAAACCCCACCCTGACCTAAATCTAAACCCTAAAAGCATAAACCCTAAAACCCTAAACCCTAAACCATATAAACCAAAACCTAAACTAAACTAAATAAACCCTAAAATAAAATAAACCAAAAAAAAACTAACCCTAAAAATAAAATAAACCTAAAATAAAAAATATAACTAAATAAAACCTAAACATAATAATAAACCTAAAATAAAACCTAAAATAAATAAAAATAAAGTTGAAATCTAAAAAAAACTAAACCTAAAATAAAGATAAACCAAACCTAAACTTAAATAAACTAAACTAAAATAAATAAAACCTAAGCCTAAACTTAAACATAAACATAAACTAAAGAAAATAAATAAACTAAAAATAAACCTAAACCTAAACTAAAAAATAAAACCTAAAAATAGACCTAAAATAAAAATTAAAACCTAAACCTAAACCTAAAAAAAATTAAAATAAAAATAAAACTAAACTAAAAAAAAAACTAAACCTAAACCTAAAAAATAAAATAAAATAAAATAAAACACCTAAACAAAAATAAATAAACCAAAATAAATAAACTAAATGAAATAAAATAAAAATAAAAAATAAAATAAATCAAAATAAAATAAAATAAAGTGATATAAAATAAACTAAATAAACCTAAATAAGTTTAGTTAATTTAAAATATAATAAAGATTTAAAATAGAAAAAAACCCTGAACACACTACCAACCAAACCCTAAACCCTAAACCCTACCAAACCCTACTAAACCCTAAAACTAGCCCAAAACCCTAAACCCTAAACCCCAAAATCCTAAACCCTAAAACCTACAACGCTAAACACTAAACCCTAAACCCTAAACCATGAAAGCCTAAAAACCTAAACCTAAACTAAAAAAAACATATAAAAATAAATAAAAAACCTAAACAAAAATAAAATAAAAAACTAAACTAAAACTTAAACATTAACCTAAACCTAAACCTAAAATAAATGATAAAATAATATAAAAATAAAATTTAAAATAAAATAAAATAAATAAAAATCTTAACTATACTAAAAAATAAAATAAACCTAAAAATACAAAACTTAAATATAATAAAAACTAAATGTATAATAAAAATAAAATAAAATAAAATAAAATAAAAACTAAATAAAAAACTAAACCTATAAAATAAACCTAAAAATAAACCTTAAAAAAACCTAAACCCTAAACTTAAAAAAAAACTAACCTAAAATAAATAGAACAAAATTAACATAAAGCTAAATTAAAATAAGCTTAACTAAAATAAATAAAACCTAAACCTAAAATAAACTAAGCCTAAACCCTAAACTAAATAAAATGAAATAAACTAAAAATAAACCTAAACTAAACTAAAATGACCTAAAATAAACCTAAAATAAAATACTAAAACCTAAACATAAAATAAAATAAAACCTAAACCTAAACCTAAAAATAAAAATCAAACCTAAACCAAAAAAAAAAATGAAATAAAAAAACTCAAAAATAAACATAAAATGAAACCTAATCGAAAAAATACACTAAAATAAAACCTAAACTAATAAATAAACTAAACTAAATAAAATAAAAATAAACCTAAATAAAAATAAAAAATTAAATGAACTAAAATAAAAAAATAAACTAAATTTAACTAAACCTATTTGTTTACCTAATTTTTTTTAAAAAAAACCTGAAAACATAAACCCTAAACTTTAAATCCTAAATCCTAAACCCTAAACCATAAACCATAAACCCTAAAACTAATCCTTAAACATAAACCCTAAACCTGACCTTAAACACTAAACTCTAAAAACAATAAACACTAAATCTAAACTAACCCTAAACCCTACCCTAACCAGATCCTAAACCCTAAACCCTAAACATTAAAACCCCAGGCCTCAGACCCTAAACTAAACCCTAAACCCTAACGAACTTAAACTATAAATAAAACTTAAAAATAAAATAAATAAAACCTAATAAATAACAAACAAAATAAAACAAAACCTAAACTAAACCTAAATATAAAATAAACTTTTAAAATAAACTAAAATAAATAAATAATAACCTAAACTAAACTAAAAATAAACTAAACCTAAGAATAAAAAACCCAAATAAAATAAAAAAGTAAACTAAAAATAAAATAAAATAAACTTAAAATTAAATAAAATAAAACTACATAAAACCAAATAAACCTAAACCTAATATAAACCTTAAAATAAAACCTAAAATAAATACAAAATAAAACCTAAACCATAAATTAAAAAAAAACCTAAACCTAAAATAAAAATAAAATAAACCTAAACTTAAACTAAAATAAACTAAACTAAAATAAATAAACCCTAACCTAAACCTAAAATAAACAAAATGTGAACCTCAACCTAAATAAAATAAAATAAAGTAATGTAAAAATAAACCTAAAGCTAAACTAATAAAATATTAACCTAAAAATAACCCTTAAATAAAGTAATGAAACCTAAACCTAAAAAAATAAATACAAACTGACCTAAGCCTAAAAAGGAAAAATAAAGAATAAAATATAAACCTAAAAAAATAAAATAAAATTAAAATCAACTAAAAGAAACTAAACCTAGACCTAAACTAACTTAAAAATAAAGTAAAATAAAAAACCTAACCTAAAGTAAAAAAAACCTAAGATAAATAAACTAAACTGAATAAAATTAAAAAATAAATCTAAATAAATATATAAAACAAAATAAACTAAAATAAAAAAATAAAATAAATAAACTAGATAAACCTAAACATACCAATTTACTTTATTTTTTTATTTTAAAAAAAAAAGAAGTCATAAAGCCTAAATCCTAATCCCTAAACCCTAAACCCTAAAAACCCTAAACCCTAAACCCTAAAATCTTAACCCTAAACCTTAAACCCTAAACCCCAAATAAAAATAAATTATCTAATAAAATAAAATAAATAAAAAATAAACTAAATAAATCTAAACTTAATAGTTTACTTAATTTAAAAAAAAAACCCTAAACCCTAAACCTTAAAGCCTAAATGCTAAACGCTAAACCATATACCCTAAACCCTAAATCTTAAACCCTAACCCTAAACACTAAAAGCCTAAAGGATAAAACTTCAAAGCATAAACCCTAAACCCTAAAAACTTTAAAACTTAAACCTAAACTAAATAAAACCTAAAAATAAAAAATATAAAAAACCCTAAACCTAAATAAAATATAAAATAAAATAAAATAAAATCCTAAACCTAACGATTTAATTAATTTTTTTTAAAAAAAAACTTTAAACCCTAAACCCTAAACCCTAAACCCTAAAGCCTAAACATTAAACCTTAAACACTAAACCCTAAACTCTAAAACCCTAAAACCTAAACCTAAAATTCTTAAAAGCTAAACCTAAACTAAATAAAACCTAAAAATAAAATATTTAAAAAAAACTTACACCTAAATTAAAATAATAACAAAATAAAATAAAAATATATACTATATCCTAAATATAAAAACAAAATAAAATTAACTAAAAAGACTAAATTAAAATAAATAAAATAAAAACCTAAACTAAACTAAATAATAAAATAAACCTAAGATTAAAAAATAAATAAAATGGGTGATTAAAATAAAATAAACTTAAAATAAAATAAAATAAAACTAATTAAAACCTAAACCTAAATTAAATAAAAAATAAAACCTAAACCCTAAACTAAAGTAAACCTAAACCTAAAATAAAATAAAATAAACAAAATAAAATAAACCTAAACCTTAATAAACTAAACTAAAATAGATAAACTAAATCTAAACCTAAACCTAAACTAAATAAAATAAAATATACTAAAAATTAACCTAAACCTAAACTTAAAAATAAAGCTTCAAAATAACCCTAAACCTAAAACCTAAACCAAAAATAAATAAATAAAAACTTAAACCTAAAACTCAAAATAAAAATAAAACCTAAACATAAAAACTACAATAAAAATATAACCCAACTGAAAAATAAACTTAAACCTAAACCTAAACCTAAAAAATAAACTAAAATACAAAACCTAAAATAAAATAAATTAACCTAAAACAAATATGCTAAACTAAATAAAAATAAAAATAAAGTTAAATAAAAATAAAAGATAAATAAACCAAAATAAATAAAAAAATAAATTAAATAAACCTAAACCTATTAGTTCACTTAATTTTTTAAAAAAAATTAGAAACCCTAAACCCTAAACCTTAAACCCTAAACCCTGAACCTTAAACCCTAAAAAACCCTAAACCTTAAACCCTAAACCCTAAACCCTAAAAGCATAAATCCTAAAACCCAAATTCCTAAACCCTAAATGTTAAACCTTAACCCTAAATCTTAAACCTTAAACACTAATCCCCAAACCTTTAACCTAAACTTAAAGTAACTAAATAAATTAATAAATAAACCTAAACCCTAAAACCTAATAAACCTAAACCTTAACCTAAACCTAAACTTAAACCCTAAGAATGGGCAGAACCTTGATTACAGGAACATCACCATCAACCAGGCTCAATCTAGATCTTATGGTGGAGGCGAAGACGGAGGTAACAGTTATCGCAGTGGTGGTGGGAGATCTGGAGGTGCCGGTGGATATGGAGGTGGTGGTCAGAGCAGTGGTGGTTATGGAGAGGGGCGGAGCTTGGTAGTGGTGGTGGTGGAGGGAGAGATCGGGGATACGATGGTGGATTCTTCTACCCGAGAGGCAAGGGGGTTCTGATGGGAACTTGAGAAACTGAAGAATGGTCATTTTGATCTACTACTTATCGAATTGCATCTTTACAACAAAGACAGATCAAGTTATCTAGGTTTCTTGATTTCCTCTATGTGTGTTCATTTTTTATTAATGTCATCCCTTATGTCTTAGAAAACTTGGCATGTTACTTGGTTGATGAAATTGAAAAGAAGAAATGTTGAATCTAATATTATTCTCTAAAAAAAAAATAAAATCTAAGCCCTAAACTAAAACTTGAGCCAAACCAAATCGTTAACCCTAAACTCTAAACCAAACCCTAAAATCCCTAAAACTAAACCCAAACCCTAAAACCTAAATCCTAAAACCCATACCATAAACCCAAAACCTAAACCCTAAAATCTAAACCCAAAAACTAAATAAAAATAAAATAAAAATAAACTAAAATAAATAAATTAGATAAACCTAAACCTCGGGTTTACATAATTTTTTAAAAAAATCCTAAACTCTAAAAAAACTCTAAACCCTAAACAAACCCTAAAACCTAAACCACTCTAAACCTAAACCCTGAAAAAACCTAAAAACCTAAACCTAAACTAAATAAAAGCTAAAAATAAAATATATTAAAAAACCAAAACCTAAACTAAAACCTAAACCTAAACCTAAAAATAAAATAAAATAAACTAATAAAAGTAAACGAAAATCAAATAACTAAAACCTAAATGAAACTAAAAAATAAAATAAAGCAAAGAATAAAAAAGCTAAAGAAAACTAAACATAAAATAAAATAAAATAAAATAAAATGAAATAAAATAAAATTAAATAGAAGCGTAAAACAAAAAAAAGCCTAAAAATAAAACCTAAAATAAATAAAAACATAACATAAACCACAAAAACCTAAAATAGTAAATTAAATAAACCTAAAAAACCTAAACCATAAAAGCTAAAACCTAAAACTAAATAAAACCTATATAAAATATAAAAACCTAATAAATAAATAAAATAAAATAAAATAAAACATAAACTAAAAGAACCTAAACCTAAATTAAAGAAAATAAAATAAAATTTTAAAACTAAACCAAAATAAAATAAATTAACCAAAATAAACTAAAATAAAACTAAAATAAAAATAAAACTAAAACTAAAATAAAAATAAAATAAAATAAAACTAAATAAAACTTAAACCTAAAAACAAACCAAAATAAATAAAAATAAAGCCTAAACTAAAAAAAACCTAAACCAAAATAAAATAAAATAAACCTAAACTAAAAATAGACTAAACTAATAAATAAAATCAAAACCTAAACTTAAAATAAACTAACCTAAATCGAACTAAATAAAATAAAATAAACTAAAAATAAACCTAAATCTAAACTAAAAAATAAAACCTAAAAAATAAACCTAAAATAAACACCTAAAATCTAAACCTAAAAAAATAAAATAAAAAACTAAAATTAAACCTAAAAATAAAAAATAAAACCTAAACCTAAAATAATAAAATAACAATATAACTAATCTAAAGAATAAACCTAATGCTGAACTTAAACCTAAAAATTAAACTAAAATGAAAAATCAAAACTAAAATAAATAAACCTAAAATAAATAAACTAAACTAAATAAAAATAAAATTAAACCTAAATAAAAATAAAAATAACATAAACTATAAAAAATAAAAAATAACTTGAATAAACCTAAACCAACTGGTTTACTTAATTTTAAAAAAATTAAAAAAACCCTAACCCTAAACCCTAAACCCTAAATCCCTAAACCCTAAATTGTAAACCCTAAAGCCTAAACCCAAAAACCCTAAACACTAAACCCTAAACCCTATGAAAAAAATGAAAAAAAATTAAAAAGAAAATAAAACCCTAAACCTTAAACCCTAAAAGCTACAACCCTAAAACCTAAACCCCAAACCCTAAACCTAACACTAAAGTAACTAAGTTAATTAAAAAAATAAACCTAAACTTTGAAGCCTAATAAACCTAAGCACTAAAAACTGGGTAGAATCATGATGGCAGGAACATCACCGTCAACCAAGCTTAGTTTAGATCTGGCGGTGGAGCTGAAGGTAGAGGCGGTGATTATCGCAGTGGTGGTGGGGGATTTAGAGGTGTTGGTGGATATGAAGGTAGTGTCGGAGCAATGGTGGTTATGGAAGCGGGAGGAGCCACAGAGGTTACATCTATGGTGGTGGAGGAGGGAGAGATCGGGGATATGTGGGTGGATCACGCTACTCGAGAGATCGAGGTGGTTTTGATGGGAAATGGAGAAACTGAAGAATGACTGATCCGAGCTGGTGCTTATAGAACTGTGTCTTTACAGTAGAGATAGTTCAAGTTATCCAGGGCTTTTGGTTTGCTCTATGCTTGCTCATTTTTTACCCATTTTTGATCTATGTCATCGCTTGTGTCTTAAAAAATTTGGTGTGTTACTTGGTTCATGAAATCGAAAAGAAGAAATGTTGAATTCTACTTTATTCTTTGTTTAAAAAAAACCTAAACCCTAAACAAAAACATAAATCCTAAACCTAAAACCTAAACCCTAAACCCTAAACCCTAAAATCCTTAAACCCTAAACCCTAAACCCTAAACCCCAAACCAAACCCTAAACTAACCCTAAACCATAAACCCTTAATTATTAAAAACCTAAACCAAAATTAATAAAAGAAAAAATAAACTAAAACCTGAACCTAAACCTAATCCTAAACCTAAACTTAAAAAGAAAAGAAAACAAAAAATAAAATCTAAACTAAAATGAAATAAATAAAAACCTAAACTAAACTAAAAAATAAAAAACCTAATTAAAATAAATACTAAACCTAAAATAAAAATAAAATAAAATAAAAACTAAATAAAAACCTAAACCTAAAAAATAAACCTAAAAATAAAACCTATAAATAAATTAAAAATAAAACTTAAACCCTAAACTAAAAAAAACATAAACCTAAGATAAAAATAAAATAAGCCTAAACATAAACTAAAATTAACTAAACTAAAATAAATAAAACTTAAACCTAAACTTAAAATAAACTAAACCTAAGCCTAAACTTAAAATAAATAAAATAAAATAAGCTAAAAATAAACCTATACATTAACTAAAAAATAAAACCAAAAAATAAACCTATAATTCTAAAAAAATAAAAATTAAAACCTAAATCTAAAACTAAAAATAAAAAATATAATCTAAACCTAAAAAATTAAATTAAATTAAAAAATACTAAAAAATAAACCTAAACCTAAACCTAAATGTAAAAAATAAACTAAAATGAAAAAACCTAAACTAAAATAATTAAACCAAAAAAATATATACTAAACTAAAATAATAATAATGACTAAGTAAAATAAAAATAAAATAAAGTAAAATAAATAAAAATAAACTAAATATAATAAAATAAAATACTAAACTAAACTAAAATAATATAAAATAAAAAATAAAAACAAAACTAAAAAATAAAAAATAAAAACCTAAACTAAGCTACAATATAAAATAAACCTAAAAATAAAATACCTAAATAAAATAAAACCTATACATAAAATAAAAATAAACTAAACTTAAAGTAAACTAAATTAACAACTAAATAAAAACCTAAACCTAAAAAAAACCTAGAAATAAATATAAAATAAAGCATAAACCCTAAAAAAAAAAATTAAACCTAAAATAAATAAGATAAAATAAACCTAAACCTAAATTAAAATAAACTAAACTAAATAAATAAAACCTAAACCTAAACCTAAACCCTAAGCTAAATAAAATAAAACTAAACTAGAATTTAACTGAAGCCTAAACTAAAAAATAAAACCTAAAAATAAACCTAAAACCTAAACCTAAAAAAATAAAATAACTAAAGTAAGCTAATTAAAAATAAAAAGTAAACTTAAATAAAAATATAAAATAAACTAAATATTCCTAAACCATCAGGGTTTTTTTGTTTAATTTTGACAAAACAAATCCTAAACCCTAAACCCTTAACCCTAAATACTAAACTCTAAACCCTAAACAAACCTTAAACTAACCCTACCCCAACTAGCTAAAACCCTACCACAAATAAATACTAGGCAACTGAGCCACACCTACTGACCATGAGCCCTACCCTGACCTAAACCACCCCAGAGCCAGGCCACCCTAAACTTAAACCTGGCACAGGCCACTGATCCCACCACTGCTGACCATGGTTTTGAGCACTCTAACACTGATGCTCCACTGATCACAAACCATGGGGCCTAAATCTGACTGGTGACCCTCCTTCCCTCCTAAACCTAAACCTAAAAGCCACAAACCACAAACCCTAAACACAAACTTAAACTTTCTCCTAGGCCACTAAACCACTCACCTCCTAAAATCTTACTGACCAAAATAAAACCAAAAATAAAATAAATAAATAAAACCTAAACTTAAATAAAATAAAATGAAATAAAACTTAAAATAATGAAATAAAATCTAAACCTAAAACCTAACCTTAAACCAAAGATGAATTAAAATAAAATAAATAATAACTAAACTAAAATAAAAATAAAATAAATGTAAGAATAGAAAACTCTAATAAAATAAAATAACATAAAAATAAAGCTAAAGATAAACTAAAAAATAAAACCTAAAAATAAACATAAAATCCAAAACCTAAACCTAAAAATAAAAAATAAAACATAAACATAAAAAATAAAATCAAAATAAAAGTTAACTAAAAAATAAACCTAAACCTAAACCTAAACATTAAAAATAAACTAAAATACAAAACCTAAACTAAAAAGAAAACATAAAATAAGTAAACAAATCTAAGTAAAAATAAAAAATAAACGTAAATAAAAATTTCAATATAATAAAATATAATAAATAAAAAATAAACTAAATAAACTAAATTAACCTAAACCAACTTATTTACTTAAATTATTTTTTAAAACCATAAACCCTAAGCTAACCTTAAACCTAACCCCTAAAGCCTAAAGCCTAAAAACTCTAAACCCTAATGCCTAAACAGTAAACCCTAAATCCTAAACCCTAAACCCTAACCCTAAACCCTAAACCCTAAAAATCTAAACCCTAAAACCCTAAAATGTAAATCCTAAACCCTAAACCCTAAAACAAACTAAATAAAACCTAAAAGTAAAATATATAAAAAAAACCTTAAACTAAATAAAATAAAAACTTAAACCTAAACCAAAAAATAAAATAAAATAAACTAATAAAAATAAACTTAAATAAAATAAATAAAAACCAATACTAAACTATAAAATAAACCTAAAAATGAAAAACTTAAACAAATTAAAAGGTAAACTTAAAATAGAAATAAAATAAAATAAAAAGCTAAACTAAACTAAAATAAAATAAAATAAACATAAAATATAACCTAAATAAAAGAAAAAATAAATGAAAAATAAAAATATAATAAACCTTAAAGAAACCTAAAATAAAATAAAATAAAAACTAAATAAACACCTAAACTGAAAAAATAAGCCTAAAAATAAAACCTATACCCTAAATTAAAAAAAAAAATCTATACCTAAAATAAAAATAAACCTAAAGCTAAACAAACATAAATAAAACCTAAACTTACACATAAAATTAACTAAAAAATAAACCTAAACCTAAACCTAAACTAAAAAATAAAACCTAAAACCTAATCCTAAAAAAATAAAATAAAAACCTCAACCTGAACATAAAAATAAAAAAGAAAACCTAAATCTAAAAAATAAACATAACCTAAAATAAATAAACATAAACTAAAAAAATAAACCTAAACCTAAAATATAAATTAAAAATAAAAATTAACTAAAAACTAAACGTCAAGCTAAAAAAAAACTAAAATAAATAAACGTAAACCTAAAATAAAAATAAAATAAACCTAAATATAAACTAAAATAAACTAAACTAAAGAAAAAAAAACCTAACCTAAACCTAAAATAAACAAAACGTGAACTTGAACCTAAACAAAATAAAATAAAGTAATGTACAAATAAACCTAAAGCTAAACTAATAAAATATTAACCTAAAAATAACCCTTAAATAAAGTAATGAAACCTAAACCTAAAAAAATAAATACAAACCTAGACCTAAGCCTAAAAATAAAAAATAAAAAATAAAATTTAAACCAAAAAAATAAAAGAAAATTAAAAATCAACTAAAAAAAGAAAACTAAACCTAAACCTAAACCTAAAAAATGAAGTAAAATAAAAAACCTAAACTAAAGTAAAAAAACCTAAAATAAATAAACTAAACTAAATAAAAATAAAAAATAAATCTAAATAAATATATAAAACAAAATAAACTAAAAAACTAGATAAACCTAAACATACTGGTTTACTTTATTTTTTATTTTAAAAAGAAGAAGTCATAAAGCCTAAATCCTAAACCCTAAACCCTAAACCCTAAACCCTAAAATCTTAACCCTAAACCTTAAACCCTAAATCCCAAATAAAAATAAATTATTTATTAAAATAAAATAAATATAAAATAAACTAAATAAATCTAAACATAACAGTTTACTTAATTTAAAAAAAAAACCTAAACCACAACCAGAACCTTAAAGCTAAAGCTAAACTATATACCCTAAACCCTAAATCTAAAACCCTAACCCTAAACACTAAAAGCCTAAAGGATAAAACTTCAAAGCATAAACCTTAAACCCTAAAAACCTAAACTAAATAAAACCTAAAAATAAAAAATATAAAAAACCCTAAACCTAAATAAAAAATAAAATAAAATAAAATACAATCCTAAACTGGCATTTTTTTTTAAAAAAACTTTAAACCCTAAACCCTAAACCCTAAACCCTAAAGCCTAAATATTAAACCTTAAACACTAAACCCTAAAACCTAAACCTAAAATTCTTAAAAGCTAAACCTAAACTAAATAAAACCTAAAAATAAAATATTTAAAAAAAACTTACACCAAAATTAAAATAATAACAAAATAAAATAAAAACATATACTAAATCCTAAATATAAAAAAAAAAAAATAAACTAAAATGACTAAACTAAAATAAATAAAATAAAAACCTAAACTAAACTAAATAATAAAATAAACCTAAGATTAAAAACAAATAAAAAATAGATGTAAAATAAAAATAAAATAAACTTAAAATAAAATAAAATAAACACTAATGAAAACCCAAAACCTAAAATAAATAAAAAATAAAACCTAAACCCTAAACTAAAAGAAAAACCTAAACCTAAAATAAAAATAAAATAAACAAAATAAAATAAACCTAAACCTTAACTAAAATAAACTAAACTAAAATAGATAAACTAAAGCTAAACCTAAACCTAAACTAAATAAAATAAAATAAACTAAAAATTAACCTAAACCTAAACTTAAAAATAAAGCTTCAAAATAATTCTAAACCTAAAACCTAAACCCAAAAAAATAAATAAAAACCTAAACCTAAAACTCAAAATAAAAAATAAAACCTAAACATAAAAAATACAATAAAATAAAGCATGAAAATAAACTTAAACCTAAACCTAAACCTAGAAAATAAACTATAAAATAAAATAAATAAACCTAAAAGAAATATGCTAAACTAAATAAAAATAAAAAATAAACTTAAATAAAAATAAAAGATAAATAAACTAAAATAAATAAAAAAATAAATTAAATAAACCTAAACCTATTAGTTCACTTAATTTTTTAAAAAAATCATAAACACTAAACCCTAAACATTATACCCTAAACCCTGAACCTTAAACCCTAAAAAACCCTAAACAACCCTAAACCCTAAACCCTAAAAGCATAAATCCTAAAACCCAAAATCCTAAAACCTAAATGTTAAATCCTAACCCTAAATCTTAAACCTTGAACACAAATCCCCAAACCCTAAACCTAAACCTAAAGTAACTAAATAAATTAACAAATAAACCTAAACCCTAAAACTTAATAAACCTAAACCTTAACCTAAACCTAAACTTAAACCCTAAGAATGGGCAGAACCTTGATGACAGGAACATCACCATCAACCAGGCTCAATTTAGATCTTATGGTGGAGGCGAAGGCGGAGGTGGCGGTTATCGCAGTGGTGGTGGGAGATCTGGAGGTGATGGTGGATATGGAGGTGGTGGTCAGAGCAGTGGTGGTTATGGAGGCGAGAGGACAGACGGAGGTTACAATCGTGGTTGTGGTGGTGGGAGAGATCGGGGATACGATGGTGGATTCTTCTACCTGAGAGGCTGGGGGGTTCTGATGGGAACTGGAGAAACTGAAGAATGGTAGTTCTGATCTGCTACTTATTGAACTGCATCTTTACAATAAAGATAGATCAAGTTATCTAGGTTTCTTGATTTCCACTATGTGTGTTCATTTTTTATTAATGTCATCCCTTATGTCTTAGAAAACTTGGCATGTTACTTGGTTAATGAAATTGAAAAGAAGAAATGTTGAATCTAATATTATTCTCTGTTAAAAAAAAACTTAAAATCTAAGCCCTAAACTAAAACTTGAACCTAAAACCAAATACGTTAACCCTAAACTCTAAACCCTAAACCCTAAAACCTAAATCCTAAAAACCTATACCATAAACCCAAAACCTAAAACCCTAAAATCTAAACCCTAAACCCTAAATAAAAATAAAAAATAAAATAAACTAAAATAAATAAAAATTAGACTAAATAAACCTAAACCTACTGATTTACATAATTTTTTTTAAAAAAACCCGAAACTTTAAATCCTAAAAACCCTAAACCCTAAAGCTTAAACACTAAACCCTAAATCTTAAACCCTAAAACACTAAACCCTAAACTCTAAACCCTAGACCCTAATGACCCTAAAAACTTAAAAACCTAAACCTAAACTAAATAAAAGCTAAAAATAAAATATATTAAAAAACCAAAAATAAACTAAAACCTAATCCTAAACCTAAAAATAAAATAAAATAAACTAATAAAAGTGAACAAAAATAAAATAAATAAAACCTAAATGAAACTAAAAAATAAAATAAAATGAAGAATAAAAAAGCTAAAGAAAATAAAAACTAAACATAAAATAAAAATAAAATAAACCTAAAATGGAATAAAATAAAAATTAAATAAAAACATAAATAAAAAATAAGCCTAAAAATAAAACCTAAAAATAAATAAAAAACATAACATAAACCCTAACTTAGAAAAAACCTAAACCTAAAATAAAAGTAAATTATGCAAAATAAAACCTAAACTAACCCTAAACCCTAAACCATAAAAAGCTAAAAACCTAAACCAAAACTAAATAAAATCTAAAAGTAAAATAAATAAGAAAACCTAAACCAAAATAAATAAAATAAAATAAAATAAAAACATAGACTAAAATTTGAGCTTAAAGCTAAACTTAAACCCTAAACCATAAACCATAAACCCTAAAATCCCCAAACCCTAAACCTTATTCATTAAACCATAAACTTGAACCCCAAACCATAAATCCTAAACTAACCCTAATCCCTAAAGAGCTAAAAACCTAAACCTAAATTAAATAAAACATAAAAATAAAATAAATAAATAAAATCTAAACCATAATAAAATAAAAACATAAACTAAAACCTGAACCTAAACCTAAAATTAAAAGAAAATAAAATAAAATTTTAAAACTAAACCAAAATAAAATAAATTAAAACCAAAAATAAACTAAAAATCAAAAAACTAAATAAATTAAAAACTAAAACTAAAATAAAAATAAAATAAACCTAAAATAAAATAAAATAAAAACTAAATAAAAACCTAAACCTAAAAAATAAATAAAAATAAAATAAAAACTAAAAAAACTAAACCTAAAAAATAAAATAAACCTAAACTAATATAGACTAAACTAAAATAAATAAAATCAAAACCTAAACTTAAAATAAATTAACCTAAACCTCAATCGAAACTAAATAAAATAAAATCAACTAAAAATAAACCTAAATCTAAACTAAAAATAAACCTAAAATAAAACAAAACTAAACTAAACCTAAAAAAAAAATAAAATAAACTAAACCTAAAATAAAAAATAAAACTAAACCTAAAATAATAAAATAAAATATAATCTAAAGAATAAACTAACTTAAACCAAAAAATTAAACTAAAAGAAAAAATCGAAATTAAAATAAATAAACCTGAAATAAATAAACTAAACTAAATAAAAATAAAATTAAACCTAAATAATAATAAAAATAACATAAAGTAAAAAAATTAAAAAATAAACTGAATAAACCTAAACCTACAAGTTTACTTAATTTTAAAAAAATTAAAAAAAAACCCTAACCCTATACCCTAAACCCTAAATCCCTAAACCCTAAACTGTAAACCCTAAAGCCTAAACTCAAAAACCCTAAACCCTAAACCCTAAACCCTATGAAAAAAATGAAAAAAAATTAAAAAAGAAAATAAAACCCTAAACCTTAAACCCTAAAAGCTACAACCCTAAACCCTAAACCCCAAACCCTAAACCTAACACTAAAGTAACTAAGTTAACTAAAAAATAAACCTAAACTTTGAGATAAACTAAACCCTAAAAATGGGTAGAATCATGATGGCAGAACATCACTAAGTCAGATGGGGTGGAGTTGAAGATAGAGGCGGTGATTATCGCAGTGGTGGTGAGGGATCTAGAGGTGTTGGTGGATATGAAGGTAGTGTCAGAGTAATGGTGGTTATGGAAGCGGGAGGAGCCATAGAGATTACATCTATGGTGGTGGAGGAGGGAGAGATCGGGGATATGTGGGTGGATCACGCTACTCGAGAGACCGAGGTGATTTTGATGGGAAATGGAGAAACTGAAGAACCACTGATCCGAGCTGCTGCTTATAGAACTGTGTCTTTATAGTAGAGACAGTTCTAGTTATCCAGGGCTTTTGATTTGCTCTATGCTTGCTCATTTTTTACTTATTTTTGATCTATGTCATTGCTTGTGTCTTAGAAAATTTGGTGTGTTACTTGGTTGATAAAATCGAAAAGAAGAAATGTTGAATTCTACTTTATTCTTTATTAAAAAAAAACCTAAACCTAAACAAAAACATAAACCCTAAACCTAAAACCTAAACCCTAAACCCTAAACCCTAAACCCTAAACCCTAAACCCTAAACCCCAAACCCCAAACTTTAAACCCTAAACTAACCCTAATCCATAAACCCTTAAATGTTAAAAACCTAAACCAAATTAAATAAAAGAAAAACATAAACTAAAACTTGAACCTAAACCTAAACCTAAACCTAAACTTAAAAAGAAAATAAAACAAAAAATAAAAACTAAACTAAAATAAAATAAATAAAAACCTAAACTAAACTAAAAAATAAAAAACCTAATTAAAATAAATACTAAACCTAAAATAAAAATAAAATAAAATAAAACTAAATAAAACCTAAACCTAAAAATAAACCTAAAAAAAAACCTATAAATAAATTAAAATAAAACTTAAACCAAAACTATAAAGAAACATAAAGATAAAAATAAAATAAGCTAATAAACTAAAATTAACTAAACTAAAACAAATAAAACTTAAACCTAAACTTAAAATAAAGTAAAACTAAACTAAACTAAATAAATAAAATAAATAAACATAAACTAAAAATAAAACCTAAAAATAAACCTATAATTAAACCTAAAACCTAAACCTAAAAAAATAAAAATAAAACCTAAATCTAAAACTAAAATAAAAATATAAACTAAAACTAAAAAATAAAATTAAAATAAAAAATACTAAAAAATAAACCTAAACCTAAACTTAAATGTAAATAATAAACTAAAATAAAAAAACCTAAACTAAAATAATTAAACCAAAAATAAATATACTAAACTAAATAAAAATAATAATAAACCTAAGTAAAAATAAAAAATAAAATAAAGTAAATAAATAAGAATAAACTAAATATAATAAAATAAAATACTAAACTAAACTAAAATAATATAAAATAAAAAAATAAAAAAAACTAAAAAATAAAAAATAAAACCTAAACTAAGCTACAAAATAAAATAAACCTAAAAATAAAATACCTAAATAAAATAAAACTTATACATAAAATAAAAATAAACTAAACTTAAAGTAAACTAAATTAAAAACTAAATAAAAACCTAAACCTAAAAAATAAACCTAGAAATAAATATAAAATAAAGCATAAACGCTAAACTAAAAAAAATTAAACCTAAAATAAATAAGATAAAATTAAAACTAAACCTAAATTAAAATAAACTAAACTAAATAAATGAAACCTAAACCTAAACCTAAACCCTAAACTAAATAAAATAAAACTAAACTAGAATTTAACTGAAGCCTAAACTAAAAAATAAAACCTAAAAATAAACCTAAAACCTAAACTTAAAAAAATAAAATAACTAAAGTAAGCTAAATAAAAATAAAAAGTAAACTTAGATAAAAATATAAAATAAACTAAATAAACCTAAACCATCGGTTTTTTTTTGACATAACAAATCCTACCCTACCTTAACAGCGTAATCTCTACCCTCCCCACCCTTAACCCTAAACCCTAAACCAACACTAAAACTGGCCACTAGGCCAACCACTACGGGACACTAAACCTCAGGACCTCTCCCTGGCCCTACCTGACCCTAAACCCTCTCCACCCACTCACTTAACCACTGACCAGGCCTGAGGCTGAGCCCTGACCACTGGTTGGTTTTACTTCTGATCTGATGAACCCTGAGCCCTACCACAACCTGGGCCCTCACTAAATCATGGGCCTAGGCCTTAAACCCTGACCTGACAAACCCCTGAGCCATAAACCACAAACCCAACTGAAACCACTACTGAACCTGAGCCCTAGCTGAGCCCTAAACCCCAATCCCTAAACTTTAAAAACCTAAAATCCTAAAATCCTAAACCTAACCAAAACTTAATAAAAAATAAAAATAAATAAATAAAACCTAAACTTAAATAAGATAAAAAGAAATAAAACTTAAAATAATGAAATAAAATCTAAACCTAAACCTAAGACCTAAACGAAAAGAATTAAAATAAAATAAATAATAACCTAAACTAAACTAAAAAATAAAATAAATGTAAGAATAGAAAACTCTAATAAAATAAAATAAAATAAAAATAAAGCTAAACATAAACTAAAAAATAAAACCTAAAAATAAACCTAAAATAAAAACCTAAACCTAAAAAATAAAAATAAAAACCAAAACCTAAACCTAGAAATAAAAAATAAAACATAAACATAAAAAATAAAATCAAAATAAAAGTCAACTAAAAAATAAACCTAAACCTAAACCTAAACATTGAAAATAAACTAAAATACAAAACCTAAACTAAAAATAAAACATAAAATAAGTAAACAAATCTAAGTAAAAATAAAAAATAAACATAAAAAAAAATTTCAATATAATAAAATATAATAAATAACAAATAAACTAAATTAACCTAAACCAAATTATTTTCTTAATTTATTTTTTAAAAAACCATAAACCTAAGGTTTAAACCTTAAGGCTAAATAAACCCTAAACCCTAATGCCTAAACACTAAATCCTAAACCCTAAACCCTAAACCCTAAAAATCTAAACCCTAAAACCCTAAAACTTAAATCCTAAACCCTAAACCCTAAACCTACAAAACCTAAACCTAAACCTAAACCCAAACTAAATAAAACCTAAAGAAAATATTTAAAAAACCTTAAACTAAATAAAAACTTAAACCTAAATAAAATAAACAAAATAAACTAATAAAAATAAACTAAAACAAATAAATAAAACCAAAACTAAAAAAAATAAACCTAAGAATGAAAACCTAAAACAAATTAAAAGATTGCTTAAAATAAAATAAAATAAAAAGCTAAATTAAACTAAAATAAAATAAAATAAACATAAAATATAACCTAAATAAAAGAAAAAATAAACAAAAAATCAAAATAAAATAAACCTTAAAGAAACCTAAAATAAAATAAAATAAAAACTAAATAAACACCTAAAAAAAAAAGCCTAAAATAAAACTTCAAAATAAATAAAATAAAATATACTAAACTAAAAAAAAAATCTATACCTAAAATAAAATAAAATAAACAAACTAAAATAAACCTAAACCTAAACAAATATAAATAAAACTTACACATAAAATTAACTAAAAAAAACCTAAACCTAAACTAAAAATAAAACCTAAAACCTAATCCTAAAAAAATAAAATAAAAACCTAAACTTGAACATAAAAATAAAAAATAAAACCTAAATCTAAAAAATAAACGTAACCTAAAATAAATAAACATAAACTAAAACAAGAAACCTAAATCTAAAAAATAAATTAAAAATAAAAATTAACTAAGAACTAAACGTAAAGCTAAAAAATAAACTAAAATAAATAAACCAAAATTAAATCTACTAAACAAAATAAAAATAAAAATATAAACATAAATAAAAATAAAAAATAAAATAAACTAAAATATATAAAAATAAACTAAATAAACTAACAAACCTAAACATACCGATTTGGTTAATTTAAAAAAAACCCTAAACTCTAAGCTAATAAATCCCAAACATTAAACCCTAAATCTTAACCCTAAACCAAAATACCTAAACCCTAAAAACCCAAAACCCTAAACCTTAGCCCTAAGCCCTAAACCCTAAAACTCTAACCCCTAGATTACTAAACCCTAAACCCAGAACCTTAAACCCTTAAAACCTAAAAACCTATTCCTAAATTAAATAAAACCAAAAAATAATACATATAAAAAACCTAAACTTAAATAAAATTAAAAAAATAAAAAAAAATAAAAACTTAAACTAAAACCTAAACCTAAACCTAAAAGTAAAATAAAATAGACTAATCAAAATAAACTAAAATAAAATAAATAAAAACCTAAACTAAACTAAAAAATAAAATAAATGTGAGATAGAAAACTTAAATAAAAGAAAAATTAAACATAAAATTAAAAAGATATAAACCTAAAATAAAATAAAAACTTAAACATAAAAATAAATAAAATTGAAACCCTAAATTAAAAAAAATCTTAAACTTAAAAAAATAAAAATAAACTAAAACCTAAATTATAATATAAGCAAAATAAAACCTAAACCTAAACCTAAAATAAACTAAACCTAAACCTAAACCTAAACTTAATAAAATAAAATAAACTAAAAATAAACCTAAACCTAAACTAAAAAATATAACCTAAAATAAAAACCTAAAACTTAAACCTAAAAAAATAAAATAAAAACCTAAATTTAAACCTAAAAATGAAAAATAAAACCAAAACCTAAAAAATGAAATAAAAATAAAACTATAAAATAAGCATAAACCTAAACCTAAACTAAAAAATAACCTAAAATAAAATAACCTATATGAAAATAAATAAACATAAAATAAAGAAACTAAACTAAATAAAAAATAAAAAATACACCTAAATAAAAATATAAAATAAACCAAAAAAACTAAATAAACTTAAACCTACCGATTTACTTAATTTTAAAAAAAATAAAAACTCTAAACCTTAAATCCTAAACCATAAACTCTAAGCCCTAAACCTTAAAAAACCCTAAAAAACCCTAAACCTAAAGTAACTAAATAAATTAAAAAAATAATCCTAAATCATAAAAATGATGAGAACCTTCACCAGAGCAATATCACCGTCAACTAGGCTCAGTCTAGATTTGGCGGTGGAGGCGATGGCAGAGGCGGTGGTTATTGCGGTGGTCATGGGGGATATGGAGGTGCTGGTCAGAGTAGTGGTGGTCATGTAGGAGAGAGAAGCAATGAAAGTTACAGCCATAGTGGTTGATCCTGCTATTCCAGAGGTCAGGGTGGTTCTGATGGGAATTAGAGAAGTTGAAGAATGGTAGATCTGATCTGCTGCTTATGAAATAATTATCTATAGTTTTTGATTTACGCTATGCATGCTAATATTTTATCTGTGTCATCACTTTTGTCATAAATACTTAGTGTGTTACTTTGTTGAGGAAATACAAAAGAGTAAATGTTGAATCTGAATTTATTTTTATTAAAAAAAAAAAAAAACCCTAAACTAAGATCTAAACCTAAACCTAAACCTAAACCCTAAACCCTAAAGCTTAAAAATCCTAAACCTTAAACCCTAAACCATAAACCCTAAAAAAATAAACCCTAAACCCTAAACCATAAAACCTAAACCCTAAACCCTAAACCTAGAAAGAAAACCCTAAATCCTAAACCCTAAGCTAACCCTAAACCCTAAAAACTATAAACCCTAAAGCCTAAACACTAAACCATAAACCTTAAACCTTAACTTTAAACCCTAAACCCTAAAACCCTAAACCCCTAAACCTTAAACCATAAACCCTAAACCCTAAACCCTAAACCCTAAACCTTAAAAACCTAGAAACCTAAACCTAAACCTAAACTAAAAAAACATTAAAATAAAATAAATAAATAAAACCTAAACTAAAACCTAAATTTAAACCTAAAAATAAAATTAAATAAATATATAAAAATAAAATAGTTAAAAACCTAAACTAAACCAAAAAATAAAAAAAACCTCAGCAAAAAAAACCTAAATAAAATAAAATAAACTAAAATTAAACCTAAACCTAAACTAAAAAAATAAATCCTATAAATAAACTTAAAATTAAAACCTAAATCTTAAACATAAGAAATAAAATAAAAACTTAAACCTAAATCCAAAAATAAAAAATAAAACCTAAACCTAAAAGGTAAAATAAAAATAAAATAAAAACAATGCAAAATAAACCTATAAAGAAACCTAAAAGTATATTAAAATAAAACCTAAAAAATAAAAAAAACAAACTAAATAAAATAAAAATGAACATAAATAAAATAAAAATAAAGTAAACTAAAATAAATAAAAATAAATTAAATATATTAAATAAACCTAAATCTACCGGGTTTACTTAATTAAAAAAACTTTGGCCTTAAATCCTAAACCTAAACCCTAAACCCTACTAAACCCTAAACTCTAAACCCTAACCCCTAACCCTAAACCCTAAACCCTAAAAGCATAAACCCTAAAACTCTAAACCCTAAACCTTAAATCCTAAACCCTAACCTTAAACCCTAAACCCTAAACCTAAACCTAAAGTTACTAAATAAATTAAAAATAAACTTAAACCCTAAAGTCTAATAAACCTAAACCTAAATCCTAAGAATGGGCAGAACCTTGATGGCAGGATCATCACTGTCAATCAGGCTCAATCTAGATCTAGTTGGTGGATATGGAGGTGGAAGTTGGAGTAGTGCTGGTTAAGGAGGCGGGAGGAGCGATAGAGGTTATAGTCGTGGGGGTGGTGGAGGGAGAAAATAGAGATGTGATAGTGGATTTCGCTACTCGAGAGGCCAGGGTGGTTCTAATGGGAACTGGAGAAACTGAAGAATGATCGATCTGATATATTGCTTATGGAATTGTGTCTTGATAGTAGAGATGATTCTAATTATTTATGATTTTTGATTAGCTTTATGCATGCTAATTTTTTATCTGTGTCACCACTTGTGTCTTAGAAAACTTGGTGTGTTACTTGGTTGATGAAATAAAATGTTGAATCAATTTATTCTCACAAAAAGACCAAAACCCCTAAACCCTAAACTAAAACATGAACCCTAAACCTAAACCTTACACCCTAACACCCTAAACTCTAAAACCTAAACCACAAACACTAAAACCTAAACCCTAAACCCTAAAAACCTAAACCTAAATAAAAAAAATTAAAAAATAAAATAAATAAAATAACCAAAACTAAAATTAAATAAAAAATAAAATAAAATCAAAACATAAACTAAAACCTAAACCTAAACCTAAATCTAAAAAGAAAATAAAATAAAAATAAAAAAATAAAATAAATAAAAACCTAAATAAAACCTAAACCTAAAAAATAAACAAAAATTAAATAAAAAATAAAACATAAACCATAAAATTTTTTAAAAAAACCTTAACATAAAATAAAAATAAAATAAACTTAAATGTAAACTAAAATAAATTAAACTAAAATAAATAAAACCTAAATCAAAACAAAAACTAAATAACATAAAATAAACTAAAAATTAACCTAAACCTAAGCTAAAAAAATAAAACCTCAAAATAAACCTAAAATAAAAACCTAAAACCTAAACCTAAAAAACTAAAATAAAAACCTAAACCTAAAACTAAAAATAAAAAATAAAACTTAAACCTAAAAAATAAAGTAAAAATAAAAATAAACTAAAAAATAAACTTAATCCCAAACCTAAAACTAAAAAAATAAACTAAAATAAAAAACTTAAACTAAAATAAATAAAATTGAAAGAAATAAATTAAACTAAATTAAAATAAAAAAATTGAAATAAAAATGAAAAATAAAATAAACTAAAGTAAATAAATATAAACTAAATCAACTAACTAAACCTTACTTTTTTTAATTTCAAAATATAAAATATAAAAATATATAAAAAACCCTAAACCTAAACCACAAACTAACCACTAAACCCAAACCCTAAAGCTGACCCATAAATCTTAACACTAAACCCTACCATGACCATAAACCTACACCTTAAACTCTAAACCCTAAACCCAAAACCCTAAACCTTAAACCCTACACCCTAAACCCTAAACACTTAAAAACCTAAACCTAAACTGAATAAAACCTTAAAATAATAAAAAAAAAATGTAAACCTAAATAAAATAAAATAAATAAAATGAAAAAGTAAATTAAAACCTAAACTAATGTTAAACCTAAAAATAAAATAAAATAAATAAAAATCTAAACTAAACAAGAAAATAATATAAACCAAATAATAAAAAACATAAATAAAATAAAACCCAAACGTAAAATAAAAATAAAATAAACCTATAAAAATAAAATAAAAACTAAATAAAAGTTGAAACCTAAAAAATAAACCTAAAAATAAAACATAAAAATAAATAAAAAATTTAAAAATAAAGCCTAAACCCTAAATAAAAAAAAAATATCTAAACCTAAAGTAAAAAATAAAATATACAAAATAAAAAAACCTAAACTAAAAAAAATAAACTAAATAAAAAAGAGAAAACTAACCTAAATCTAAAATAAACTAAACCTAAAAAAAAATAATATAATAAATAAAAAAATAAAGCTAAAGCTAAACTAAAAATTAAAACCTAAAAAAATACTTAAAATAAAAGCATAAAACCCAAACCTTAAAATATAAAATAAAAACCAAAACCTAAACCTAAAAATAAAAAAAAAACTAAACTTAAAAATAAAATAAAAATAAAACTAAACTAATAAATAAATATAAACTTAAACCTAAACCTAAAAATAAATTAAAATAAATAAACATGAAACAAATAAACTAAACTAATTAAAAAGAAAAAATAAACCTAAATAAAAATAAAAAATAAAAAAACTAAAATAAATAAAAAATCAACTAAATAAACATAAACCAACCAGTTTACTTAATTAAAAAAAAACCTAAACCCTACCATAAACCTAAATCCTAAACCTAAACTGAGCCACTAACTAAACCACTAAACCCTGACCCTAAATCCTACAGTGACTCTAAATCTAACTAACCCTAAGCCCTAAATCTTGGGCCCCTAAACCCTAAAACCTAAACTCTGAGACAAACCCTAAACTCTAAATCACAAAGCTAAACCTCTAAACCAAATCTTCCTAATCTCACCCTACTACCTAATGCTCCCTTGTCTAAACCTCCTAAACTAAATAACTAACTAAATACCTAAACATAAACTTAAAATACCTATACCTAAACTAAATAAATAAAATAAAATATACGAAAAGTAAACCCAAACTTAAATTAAAAAATAAAACCTAAAAATAAACATAAAATAAAAACTTATGACTTAAAGCTAAAAAACTAAGTTAAAAACCTATATTTAATCCTAAAAAAATAAACTAAAATAAAAAACTTAAAATAAAATAAATAAACCTAAAAAAATAAACTAAACTAAATAAAAAATAAAAAATAAACCTAAATAAAACTAAAAAAATGAAGTAAACTAAGATAACTAAAAAATAAACTAAATATACTAAATAAACCTAACCTACCAGTTTACTTAATTCAAAAATAATAATAATAAAATAAAAACTAAATATAAACCTAAACATAAAAAATAAACCTAAAAGTAAATAAAAAAATAATCCTAAACCCTATTGTAACAAACACAAACCTAAACCTAAAATAAAATAAATAAAGTAAAGTAAATAAAACCTAAATCTAAGCTTAAAATAAGTTAAACCTAAACCCTAAACTAAATAAAATAAACAAATAATAAACCTAAACCTAAACTAAAAAATAAAACCTAAAAATAAACTTAAAATAAAACCAAAACCTAAACCTAAAAAAAATAAAATAAAACCTAATCATAAACCTAAAAATAAAAAATAAAATGTAAACATAAAAAATAAAATATAATAAAAACTAAATTAAAAATAAACATAAACCTAAACCTAAACCTAAAAAATAAAATAAAATAAATAAACCTAAAATAAATAAACTAAAATAAATAAAAATAAAAAATAAACCTAAATTAAAAATAAAATAAAATAAACTAAAATAAATAATAAATAAACTAAATAAACCAAAACTTAAATTAAAAAAAAACCTAAACCCTAAACCTTAAATCCTAAATGCTAAACCCTAAACCTTAAACCTATAATCCTAAATCCTAAACCCTAAACCCTAAAAAACCATAAACCTTAAACCCTAAACTATCCCTAAACCCTAAACCCTAAACCACAACCCTAAACCCACCCTAAACCACATCCCTAAAAAAAACCTGACTGTCTAAAAAAAAGCCAAATAAATAAAATAAATACATAAATAAACCTAAACTTAAATAAAATAAAAACCTAAGCTAAAACCAAAACCTAAACCTAAAAATAAAATAAAATAACTAAAAAAAGTAAAATAAATAAAACCTAAACTAAGCTTAACTAAGAATAAAACCCTAAATAAAATAAACTAAATTAAAGAAATTAAATATAAACATAAAATAAAACCAAAATAAAATAAAATAAAATAAATAAATAAACACCAAAACCTAAAAATTAAACTAGAAATAAAACCTAAAAAATAAATAAAAATTAAAACCTAAACTAAAAAAAAACCTAAAATAAAAAATAAAATAAAACAAAACTAAAATAATAAACTTAAGCTAAAATAAACTAAACCAAAATAAATAAAACCTAAACTTAAACATAAAACAAACTAACCCTAAACCTAAACCTAAACTAAAAATAAAACCTAAAATAAAAAATAAAAACCTAACCACAAAAAATAAAATAAAATAAGCATAAACATAAACATAAAAAAAATGTAACCTAAACATTAAATAAAATAAAGTAAAACTCAACTAAAATTAAACCTAAACCTAAACCTAAACCTAAAAAATAAACTACAAAAAAACATAAACTAAAATAAATAAACTAAATAAAATATAAATATAGATATAAATAAATATAAAATATAAAATAAACTAAAATAAATAAAAAGTAAACTTAATAAACCAAAAAACCTAAACATACTGTTTTAGTTAATTTAAAAAAAAATAAAAACCCTAAACCCTATGCTTACTATAAATCCTAAACCTTAAACCCTAAGCCATAAACCCTAAACCCTAAACCCTAAACCCTAAACCCTAAACCCTAAACCCTAAACCTTAAAGCAAACACAAACTTAAATTTACCAAACTTAACAAAAACCTAAAACTAAACCTAAACTAAATAAATCCTAAAAATAAATTAAATAAAAAAACCTAAACCAAAATAAAATAAAAAAATAAAATAAAATAAAATTATAACCAAAACCTAAACCTAAAAATAAAATAAAATAAAAAATAAAAACTAAACCAAAATAAAATAAATAAAAACCTAAACTAAACTAAAAAAATAAATAAACACTAAAAAATTAAAACTAAACATAAAATAAAAATAAAATAAACTTAAAACTTAAACATAAATAATAAACATAAAAAATAAATAAGAAAAACTAAATCCTAAAGTAAAAAAATCTAATCCTAAAATAAATAAATAAACCTAAACCTAAACTAAAATAAACTAAACTAAAATAAAGATAACCTAAACATAAACCTAAAATAAACTAAACCTAAACCTAAGCCTAATCTAAATAAAATAAAATGAGCTTAAAATAAACCTAAACTTAAACTAAAATAAAACCTAAAATAAATGCAACCTAAACCTAATAAATAAAATAAAACCTAAAACCTAAAATAAAAAAAATTAAAACCTAAAAAAAATAAAAAATAAAACTAAACTAAAATAAGCCTACTAAAATAAACTAAAATAGAATCCTAAACTAAAATAAATAAACCTAAAATGAATAAACTAAACTAAATATAAATAAAAGCAAACTTAAATCGAAATTAAAGATAAAATAAACTAAATAAACTTAAATGATCAGTTCACATGCACCTAAAATGGAACCTAAAATTTAAACACTAAACCCTAAACCTACCAAATCCTAAACCTTAAACCACTAAAACCCAAAAACTAAATCTTGGACCACACTTAAACCCTAAAGCTAAATCCTAAAATCATAACCATAAACCACTAAACACTAAACACCTAAAACCACCCAATCCCTAAATCCTAAACCCAAACCTCAACCCTAAACCCTAAACAGGCCCAAAACTCCCTAAACTAAAACCTAAAACTTAAACTTAAATAAAATAAAATAAAACCTAAACTACCTAAACCTAAACTAAACCTAACATAAACATAAAAAAATAAAATAAAATAATAAAAAAAACTAAAATAAAATAAATAAAAAATCTAAACTAAACTAGGGATAAAATAAACCTAAAATTAAAATACCTAAATAAATTTAAAACTTAACATAAAATAAAATAAAAAGCTAAAGAAATAAAATAAAACTAAAAACCTAAACCTAAAAAATAAAATAAAAATAAATAAAAAATAAAAATTAAACTTAAAATAAAAAAAACCTAAACCTAAAATAAAGAAAATAAAATAAACATAAACCTAAACTTAAGAAAAACCAAACTAAAATAATTAAAACCTAAACCTAAACCTAAAATAAACTAAACAAAAACCCTAAACTAAATAAAATAAAATTAACTAAAAATAAACCTAAACCTAAATTAAAAATTAATACCAAAAAATAAACCTAAAACCTAAACCTAAATAAATAAAAGAAAAACCTAAACCTAAACCTTAGAAAAAAATAAAACCTAAACCTAACAAATAAAAAAATAAAAAAATAAATTTAAAAATAAACCTAAACCTAAATCTAAACCAAATGCTAAAAAAATAAACTAAAATAGAAAAACTTTAAAGAAATAAACTAAGCTAAAGAAAAATTAAAATAAACCTAAATAAAAATAAATAATAAAGTTAACTAAAATAAATTGAAAATAAACTAAATAAATCTAAACAAATTAGTTTTCATAATTAAATTTTTTTTTAAAAAAATAAATAATAAATAATACTAAAACCTAAATTATAAACCTAGAAAGAAAATAAAAACTAAAATCAAATAAAATAAATTAAAATCTAAACTAAAGTAAAAAAATAAAAAACCAAAGTAAAATAAAAACTAAACCCAAAGAAAAAAAATAAACCTAAAATAAAATAAAATAAATACTAAATGAAAACCTAAACCTAAAAAATAACCCTAAGAGTAAAAAAGTAAACCTAAACCCTAAACTAAAATAAATATAACCTAAACATAAACCTAAAAATATTAAATAAAATTGAAACCTAAAAAATAAAATAAAAATAAAACTACACAAAAAAATAAACGAAAACCTTAAACTAAACCTAAAAAATAAACTAAAATAAAAAACCCTAAACTAAAATAACTAAACCTAAAATAAATAAACTAAACTAAATAAAAAGAAAAATAAACAAAAATTGAAATATAAAAGATAAAATAAACTAAAATAAATAAAAATAAACGAAATAAAACTAAACTTAGCAATTTAATTAATTTCAAAAAATAATAAAATTAAAAATTTTAAAAGAAAAATCTAACCTTAAACCCTAAACCCTAAAATTAACCTGAACTAAACCACAACCTGACACTACCCTAAACCCTAAACCCTACCCCAAACCCCAAACTACTGAGCCATAAACCTAAACCCACTACCACAACCCTAAACCCTGGGCCTTAAACCCTAAACCCTCTAACAAAACCTAAACCCTAAATCCTAAGCCCTAAACCCTAAATGCAAACCCTAAAAACCTAAAATCATAAACCTAAAGTAAATAAAACCTTAAAAAAATAAACCTAAACCAAATTAAAGTAAAAAAAGAAAATAAAATAATAAACTAAAACCTAAACCTAAACTTAAAAAAGAAAATTAAATGAAAAATAAAAAATAAACTAAAATAAAATACATAAAAATCAAAACAAAACTAAAACATAAAAAACCTAAATAAAATAAAACCTAAACAAAAAATAAAAATAAAATAAACCTAAAATAAATAAAATAAAAACTAAATAAAAACATAAACTTAAACAATAAACCTAAAAGTATAACCGAAAAATAAATAAAAAATAAAACCTAAACCCTAAACTAAAAAAAAAATAAACCTTAACATAAACCTAAAATAAACTAAACCTAAACTAAATAAAATAAAATGAACTAAAAATAGACATAAACCTAAATTAAAAAAATAAAACCTAAAAAGCAAATAAAAAACCTAAAACATAAACCAAAAAAAATAAAATAAAAACCTAAACCTAAAAAATAAAAAACATAAAAATAAACTAAAAATAAAACTAAACTTAAACCTAAGCCTTCAAAATAAAATATAATAAAAACCCTAAACTAAAATAAATAAACTAAATAAAATGTAAATTAAAAAAAACCTAAATTTAAATAAAAAATTAAATAAACAAAAATAAATAAAGCATAAACAAAATGATCATAAACCTTTGAGTTTACTTAATTTTAAAATAAAAAAATAAAAAGAAACTCTAACAGTAAATCCTAAATGTTAAAACTAACCCTAAACCCTTAACTCTAAAAAAAAAAACCTAAAAAACTAACCTAAACCCTAAACTCTAACACACCCTAAACTCAAACCATAAACTAAATCTCTAAACCCAGCCCCAAATCCTAAACCCTAAACCATAAACCATAAACCCTAAACCTGACACTACCCTAAACCATAAACCACAAACCCTAAACCCTAAAACCTAAACCTAAACCCAAAACCCTAAGCCCTAATCCCTAAAAATTTAAAAATCTAAACCTAAACTAAATAAAACCTAACATAAAATAAATAAGAAAACTTAAACCTAAATAAAATAAAATAAAAACCTACACTAAAACTTAAACTTAAAAATAAAATATAATAATAAATAAAAACTAAACAAAAATAAAATAACTAAAAACATAACCTAAACTATAAAATCAAATAAACCTAAAAATAAAATAAAACCAAAACATAAAATAAAAATAAAATAAACCTAAAATAAAATAAATAAAAATTAAATAAAAACCTAAACCTAAGAAAATAAACCTAAAATTAAAAACTAAAAATAAATAATAAATAAAACATAAACCCTAAACTAAAAAAAAAAACTAAATCTAAAATAAAAAAATAAAATAAATCTAAACAAAAATAAACTAAACTAAAATAAAAAAACCTAATCCTAAACTAAAAATAAACTAAACCTAAGCCCAAAACTAAATAAAATAAAAAAATAAAAAATCAAACTAAACCTAAACTAAAAAATAAAACCAAAAAGTAAACCTAAACTAAAAATTCAAAACCTAAACCTAAAAAAAACCTAAACATAAACTTAAAAATAAAAAATAAAACTTAACCTAAAAAATTAAAAAAATTAAACTAAACTAAAAAATAAACATAAACCTAAACCAGAACCTAAAAAATTAATAAGAAATAAATAAACTAAAATAAATATAAATAAAAAATAAACCTAAATAAAAATATAAAATAAAATAAACTAAAATAAATAAATAATAAACTAAATAAACCTAAACCCTGATTATTTGGTTCTTTAAAAAAAACCCTAAACCCAAAACCTAAATCCTGAATCCCTAAACCTTAAACCCTAAACTAAAAAAACCTAAACCCCAAAATCCTAAACTATAAATCCTAACCCTAAAAAACTAAACCCCACTAAACCTTAAACCTAAACTAAAAACTAAACCACAACCACTTAATCTAAAGCCACACTAAACCTAAACCCTAAAACTGACACTAAACCACCTAAACTGAGCCTAAACCCTAAACCCTAAACCTAAGCCCTAGGCCACTAAACCCTAACAAAACACAAGGCACTAAAATCTAAACATAAGCTAAATAAAACCTAAAATGAATAAAACCTAAATTTAAATTAAATAATAAAATAAAATAAATAAAAATCTAAACTAAAACCAAAACCAAAACCTAAAAATAAAATAAATTAAAAAACCTTAACCTAAATAAATAAAATAAATAAAAATCTAAACTAAAACCTAAACCTAAACCAAAAAATAAAATATAAAAAAATTAAATTAAAATAAATAAAAACCTAAACTAAACTAAAATAAATAAACCTAAGAATAAAAAACCTAAATTAAATAAAAACTAATTGTAAAATAAAAATAGATAAACCTAAAATAAAATAAAATAAAATAAAAACTAAATAAAAACCTAAACCTAAAAAATAAACATAAAAGTAAAACATTAAAATAAATAAAAAAATACCTAAACCTAAACTAAAAAAAATAAACTAAAATAAATAAAATTGAAACATAAACCTAAAATAAACTAAACCTAAACCTAAACTAAATAAAATAAAATAAATTAAATAAACCTAAACCTAAACTAAAAAAACAAATCCTAAAAATAAATTTAAAATAAAAACCTAAAACCTAAACCTAAAAAAATAAAATAAAAACCTAAAACCTAAACCTAGAAAAATAAAATAAAATCTAAACCTAAACCTAAAAATAAAAAATAAAACTTAACCTAAAAGATAAAATAAAAAGAAAACTAAAGTAAAAAAATAAGCATCTACCTAAACCTAAACTAAAAGAATAAACTAAAATGAAAAAAACAAACTAAAATAAATAAACGTAAAATAAAGAAACTAAACTAAATGAAAATAAAAAAAACTAAATAAAAATGTAAAAGAAATTAGATAAACAAAATAAACATATTCCTACTAGTTTACTTAATCTTTAAAAAAAACTTTAAATCATAAACCCTATTGGTTTATCTCTTCTGTTTCTATATCTACTCATAGAATCAATAAAAAAAAGGATATTACTGGTTTTTCACTTCAATGTTTTCCTATCAAATATTTAGGCTCTCCTTTATATTGTTGTCTTAAGAGATCTCATCTCTTTGATGAGGATAAAGTTTCTACCCTTGAATTTCATTTTTTTATCTTTTTGTGGTGGATTAATTATTATTAAAAGTATTCTTTACTCTCTTCCTTTATTTGTGCTGCTTAATATTATTCCTACTTCTCTTGTTATTATTCGGATTGAATGAATTTGTAATAAGTTTTAATTATGTTTTTTGGGGTTCTAGGCATTCGACCAAAAGGCTTCATTGGGCTTCTTGGTCTAGCATGTGTGGTACTTTTTTTGAAGGTGGTATTGGTTGCAAGTTCTTGATGGATTCCACCAATGTTTTTTTCTATAAATTATGGTGGAACTTCTGGAAGAATGATAGTCTTTGGGCTAATTTTATGAATTTCAAATATTGTAGAGATAAGCATCCCTTAATTTGTAAATATAAACATGGTGATTCTATTGCTTGGAAATTCCTTTGTGATGTTAAATGACTTGCAAAACCTCTCATTTTCTGGGGTATCAATAGTGGTTCTTCCTTTTTTGGCAAGATAAATGTATGGGGGTTTCTTCTATTGATTTTATGCTTAATACTCATTCAACTTCTTCTTTAAAAGTTAATCTTTTTTTAAATGGTGATTGGAACCAATCCCTCTTAAATGATTTGATTCCTTAATCTATTTATAATAATATCACCAATATTCTTATTAATGGTACTATTCCAGATCAAGTTCTTTACATCATTTCTAGTAATGGTAATTTTTCCCATAAAGATACTTAGGACCATATTAGAGTTAATAAACCCTCTTCTCCTGTCTTTCTTAAAATTTGGAATAATATTATTCCTACCACTTATTTGATTCTTTTTTGGAAGATTTTAAGTTGTTTTATTGTTGTTAATTCTTTACTTTTGGATAAAGGATTTTATCTTCATTCGAAATGCATGTGTAGCTTTCATATTGAGAATGTTAGTCATGTTTTTGTTAATGGTGCCATTGCCTCTAAAGTTTGGGGTTAGTATGCAGAGTTATTTAATTTAAGTTACTTTAATGGTAAGTTTTCTTTAATGCAACCTTTTAACTATTACTTTCTAAATACTATCATTGGGCATATCAAAATTGTGGTGGCTTTTACTTTGATTTGGTTTATTTGGCTTGACAGAAATGATGTTAAGCATCGTAATGTTCCTATGAATCATAAGAGGATTATTGCAAAGACTAAAGATAAGATTTTTTTTCCTTACATAAGGCTGCTATTCTTTGTGGTACTAATTTTAAAGGTTTCAAGTTTATTTCCTTCGGGTATCAAGTTTCCTTATTGTGACTCACCTCCTACTTATAAAATTATTTACTGGATTAAGCCTCTGAATTAATTTATTAAAATAAATACTAATGGCTTTGTTGCACTTAACAAGTCTGGTTGTGGTGGTATTTTTTGAAATAGTCTTCAGAATATTATCTTGGCTTTTTTCCACTCCTCTCTCTACTACTTCTATTATTATGGGTGAATTGATGGTTATTTATCATGCTCTTAAGATTTGTTTGGACAAAAAATTTTCTTACTATTAGGTTGGAATCTGATGTTGAGATGGTTCTTGCTATGATCAATTCTAATCATAAGGGTAATGCTTAGCTTTTCTATTTAATTATGAATATTTAAGCCATTATTTCTAAACTTTCATTTAAAATGACTCATATTATGAGGGACAGCAATGCTTGTGTTGATTTTTTAGGCAGGCGACAACCTCTATGATTTTACATTATTTATCAATGATATTATTCCTAAGCAATTAAGAGGCCTTTCTAACTTAGATAAAGCTGGTTTGCCTTATGTTAGATTTACTCAATTTCTTTTTCTCCTTCTCTATTGGTGGATTCTCTTGCTTTCTTTGTTGGGGTGCTTCTGCTGGTGGTATTATGTTCTATTATTGTTGCCTCCTTTCCCTTGGTGGTTTATTCTTCTTCTATCCCTTTATTTTGGTTTCACTCCTTTTTGGTTTGCTAGCTTTTTTTCTTTGGTTGTTTGCTACTCCCTTTTATGTTCTCTATGTTTCATTGCTAGTTTTGTGGTTACTCTTATTGGGTTTCTGGGCTTTTTTATGGCTGTGCTATTAGCTTTCCCTCTTCCTTCCTTTCTTCTATTTGGTTGCTTTCTATTCTACTGTTGTGGTTGTTTGGTTAATGGTTTTTCCTGTCTCTTACTTGGTTATGGTCCTACCTTCTTGTTGGGGTTGGGGTCCTTTTCTTCAACTCTTCTTCTCTTCTGGTGGTTAGTGTTTTGTTGGCTGATCCTCTCTATTGGGGTCTCTTACTATGTGGTTGGTAGACTATTTATTTGGATTCATAAATCTAAAGTATGCCAAAGCCGACATGGCCCCTACTTAGTGCGATCCATCATAAAATGGCATCTCAAAATTCAAAATTTAAAATCTAAAACAAAACCAACCAACCTTTTAAGTGGAGTCAAATTAAACACTCAAATTAATCAGCTTCTCCTTAGTAAGATGCAAATCTTTCCAACCTCCCCAGTGGAGTCAATTAAATCTAACCTGAACATGCTCCCCTATTCACACCTTCTATCCCTAATGGATTCAAAATTCTAATCCCCAATGGATTTCACAACCTCTTATCCCTAGTGGATAACTTGAACCTTTTCCACCTAATGGAAGGCTCACATACTCAATCCCTTGTGGATTTATCCCTCACTCTCTTGTGCCTTTGACATAAGTAGAGTTGCACTGCACTAAGATCTTGATTCCTTCTACACTTTGAGTTTAGGAGTAGATCATTTTTGTTAGTTCTTATGATCATTCAAACATTGTTGATCATCTCAGTCAACACCAATATATGTGGTGTGCCTTGTCAGTCACACCACACCTATTCGGGGCCCTTAGTTATAAGACTCCTCTGGACACTAATAGTTCCTTAGTATTGAGATACTTCTAGTGATTAGGTGAACAGCTAACTTAACTCTAGAGACTTAGAAGAGTTAGCCATAGGAATAAGTTATGCTTTAGGGGTTTAAATGGACTTTCTTACCTTATTGCTTGAACCCAATCTTTTCTTCCTTCTTTCAAATAAAACCTCAAATTCAAATCCAAATTCAAATCCAAATAATGAATCAATTCCAAATTAAATGATTGAAACCCATGATCAATTCCAATTCCAAAACCTTCCTAAGCCTTATGAATCACATCCATATGCCTAGCCAAACCCTTCAAATCAACCCAAAGCCAAATGAGTCCTTTATAAATCACATATTCCATCATTTGTATTCACAATTATAAATGAAATTGGCATCCAAGTCATTCAAATAAAATGAATATAAATCAAACCAAATCAAAACCCTTTTTCCAAACTTTTTGACCTATCTTAGCCAAATTCACAATCAATTCACTCATAATTCATATAATTCTCTCAAGGATCATTTATATTCTCATTTATATTCACAAATATAAATGAAATATAAATTAAAATGGACAAAATCAAATCAATATAAATTCAAGACTCAAATCCAAACCCAACATATATCCTTTAAGCCAATTTCTTGGATTTATCCAAATCATTCTCAAATCAATCCCAACCCTTGGATTTTCTCTTCAAACAATCACCCCTTCAACCACATTCCCAAATATAAACATAAACTACAATCACCACACCAAAATCAAATAAACCCAAGTCAAACCTATGTTCATCCTTTTGACTTAAAATTGTCAAATGAACCAATACCTATTTGACTTCAAAAACACTTGCAATTGGATTTATATTTCCATCATAAGGCCATATGTAAGTTCAACCAAACTTGAGTCAAGTCTTGATCAAGCTATTTGATCCATTTAAGCTCACTTGATCTAAGGTGACCTAAAGGACCTTTTTGAGCCAAATTCTAATCCAACCCAAATTGGATTGAACTAAGCCCATCTAAGCCTCACATTGTGATCAACAATCATCTTAGAATGATCAATCACTCAAATTGGGCCAAACTAAGTCAAACCAAGTCTTTGACCAAGTCAACACTTAGTTTAAATGAAACCTAAACTAGCCAAAACCCACCATATGCCAAATTGATTAAAACCATTGACTCAAACTCATTCATAATCAATGATTGAACATGACCAAGCCATCAATGATTGAACATGACCAAGAATGAAGACCCCCATAACACTTGTCATTTTATAATTGTAATTATTCATTTATAGTCTGGGTTGTATAAAGGTAGAGCTTGGCTAGCCACATTTCTTTTCGGGTTGTAAGGTGGAACCCCACCACATCGGCCTCTTATTCTTTTGCCCTAATTTTATAAATTGATTGATGATATATTTATTATTGAATAATTAGGATGGCATGATTTTTCTAGTTTCTTCATTGTTTGATGGTTGTTGAATGGCCTGGATGTGATTAGGCTCTTAGGGAAAAATAAATTTTCTATCCAATTAATCAACTCAAAATTAAATTAAATTATTTATAATCTCACTTAAAGCCTAAGGAATAAATCAAGATAATGAAAGATTTAGAAACCCCTTAGCTGGATGTTTTATGTCTCATATCATGCATAAATCATATAATCTCACTCTTGCTAATGGAGGGCTTCCACCTTTGCCAGAGAAAATGGCTTGACCTTTAAGAGCCATGGGGGAAACACACCTCCTTCTTTCTGTTTTTGGTACATAACTAATTTTCTCATGCATTAGGCATATAAAATCCCATAGCCCATGTCAAATAAAAATGTCCAAAAATCAAACTAAAATTTGACAAAATTTACATTAATTCCAGGTCATTAATCTTGCCCTTCATGATCTAGTCCCTTCAGAAGTGAGTTTATGGACTTAGTCTCTTTTTAAATAAACAACAACCTAGCCATCTTGCAAAGCATAAGACTTACCTGCATTATTTTTTTTAAATCATAGGAGGAGTTAGTTAGCGGCCACCCCTAGGTAGTTTTAAGCCCAACAGAAAGGTGGTTTACTCTCTCTTATGGAGGAAAACCCTATACCCATTTTTTCCTTAGATTTAGGTCATTCTCTAGCCCTTAACAAAGCTCCCTAGATTTAGGATCTGAGGTTGTTGTTTCCCTTTATGGGCTGCAAGCATAAATCCTCACCTCTTAGGCATTTCTATAATCTTGTATTGTGGAATTTTAAACCTTAGATTTCTAATGAAAATCCAACTCAAATAGATAACTATCTTCAACTTAAAAAATATAAAGCCCAACCATAGGATAGTTTGGGATGTTCACTAGGTTTCCTAGTTTCATGAGCATTCCTTACTCATCTCCTTTGGTTTCAATAAGAACTCTTCCATTTTGATCAATCCCACTTGATTTTCAAAAAATAACTAATTGGTTGATAGCCATCATTGAAATCTTTGGAGATAACAATCATTTACCTTAATCGAGAGTATTTCTAAGGAATCTCATTCCTTAGGATGTAATTAACTATGGGGGCTTACCTCCATAGGGAACTTAATGAACTTTGCTTAAAATAAACTCTACTTTACTTTTCCATGTAAAGTAGGGAAAAAGATCTCTGGTACATTCGAAGACCCATCATGCCTTAGGAGTCCTCATTTAGGTGATTAGGTCCATTATAGGATAATGACTTCTATCTCTCGAGATAGTACATTATTCTTTAATGTTATACCCTATCACCCTAATGAGTACATCAGTGGATCTGCGTGATGTCCCCTCACATAAACAAGCACTTAATAATAACAACATTCAACACAAAATAAACACCACATGGCCATTTTTTTTTGTTGGTTGGTTTGGTTCTCTTGCTCTTTCCTGGGATATTTTTGTGGGTGCTCTATTGTGTGGCTGCTTTGTTGGCTATTTCCTTTCCTTTGGTTGGTGCCTTGGTGGCTTTGGATTGGTGTTGTTTTAGGCTTTGTTGGCTTGGTTCCTTGTTGGCTTTGGATTGGTGTTGTTGTGGGCTCTGTTGGCTTTGTCTTTTATGGGTCTTTTCTTTTCTTTTTTTAGGTTGTGAGCTTCTTTTCTCCTACTTTTTAAAGAGGTGTTCATATTTTGTTTTTTTTGGATTACCTTATATTAATTTTATATGTTCTTCTCCTCTCTCTTTCTGTTTCCTTAGCTTCACTTTTTCTTTGGTTGGGTGGCTATTATGATAGGTTTGTATTTTTCTTTAGTTGGGATGGCTATGATGATATGATGGATTTTTTTCCTTAATATTTTTGTGGCTGGTGGCTTTCCTATTTGTAACCCTCCTTTGAAGTTGGATACACTTAGGATTTGATGCCCTCTTTATTGTGATTATCCTTTTTCCTCATATTTAGCTGAGTTTTTCCTTTTATGTATTATCTCCTTGGTGAGATTTCATGTAGGTTGCAGGTTCTCTTTTTTAGTTGGTCTCTTCTTCTTGGAGGGAGCTGGAGTCTTACTGATGGTCTCTTTTTTCTTAGATGGCTAGAGTTGTCTTCAATTGCATGTTCAGCTTGTTCGACAAAGTTTGTTGGACTTCTATAAAATCAAATTTTATTGTCTCTCAGAGTTAAATCATTTTGTGAAATACTCTTTCTATGAATTTTTGAATTTAAATTTATTGTATCTTATTTTATTAGTTGTTAGAGGATAAAGTCTTGTTTGATTTGGTAATTTCTTGTTTGTTTTGGAATCATTTGAGCTTTAAAAAAAACCCTAAACCCTAAACCCTAACCCCAAACCCTAAACCCTAAACCCTAAACCCTAAACCCCAAACCTTAATCCTAAACCTAAAGTAATTAAATAAATTATAAAATAAACCTAAAACCTAAAATCTAATAAACCTAAACCTAAACCTAAACCCTCAGAATAGGGAGAACCTTAACGGTAAGAACATCATTGTTAACTAGGCTCAGTCTAGATCTGGTGGAGGAGGCAAAGGCAAAGGCAGCAGTTATCACAGTGGTGGTGAGGGATCTGAGTCGGTGGATACGTGGTGGTCCAAGTAATGGTGGTTATGTAGGCGAGAGGTGTGATATAAGTTACAATGATGGTGGTGGTGGAGGAATATATCGAGGATATAATGGTGGATCCTGCTACTCGAGTGGTCGGGGTGGTTCTGATGGGAACTGGAGAAATTCAAGAATGGTCGATACAATTTGTTGCTTTTGGAATTGGGTCTTTATAGTAGAGACAGTCTAGTTATATAGGGTTTCTGATTTGCTCTATGCATCCTCATTTTTATCTGTCATTCCTTGTGTCTTAGAAAACTTAGTGTGTTATTTGGTAGATGAAAGTGAAAAGAAGAAATGTTGAATCTGAATTTGTTCTCTATTAAAAAGAAAAAAAACAAAAACCCTAAACCCTAAACCTTAAAAATAAAAAAATAAAAGAAAATCTTAACACTAAACCATAAACACTAAAACTAACCCTAAATCCTAAACCCTAAACACTAAACCTGAAACCCTAAACCCTAAACCTTAAACACTAAAACCTTAAACCCCAAACCCAAAACCTTACACCATAAATCCTAAACCCTAAAAGCCCTAAACCCAAATCCCAAAACCCTAAACTACCCTAAACCCCACCCTAAACCCAACCACACTAAATCTTAAGCCCTAAACCTTAAACCCTAAACTAAAAAAACCTTAAACCTTAAATGCTAAACTTTAAACCCTAAACCCTAAACCCTAAAATCCTAAACCTAAACCAAATAAAACCTAAAAAGAAAATAAATAAAAAACTTAAAATAAAATAAAAAATAAATTAAAATAAAAGTTTAACCAAAAATAAACCTAAACTAAAAATTAATAAAATAAAAATAAATAAACAAAATAAAATAAATAAAACCTAATATAAACTAAAAATAAAATAAACATAAGAATAAAAAACCTAAGTAAAATAAAACTAAATTAAAAAAATAAAATAAAATAAACCTAAAATAAAACTAAATAAAACCTAAACCTCAAAGATAAACTTAAAAATAAATAAACAATAAAACCTAAAACTAAGAAAACTAAACCTAAAATAAAAATAAAATAGACAAATTAAAATAAACCTAAACCTAAACCTAAACTAAAATAAACTAAACAAAAATAAATAAAACCTAAACCTAAACCTAAAATAAACTAAACCTAAACCTAAACTAAATAAAATAAAATAAACTAATAATAAAACTAAACTTAGACTAAAAAAAACCAAAAAATAAACCTAAAATAAAAACCTAAAACCAAAAACTAAAAAAACAATATAAAAACCTAAACCTAATCCTAAAAATAAAAAATAAAACCTAGAACTAAAAAATAAAATAAAAATAAAGCCAAACAAAAAAAATAAACTTAAGCATAAGCCTAAAAATAAAAAATAAAGTAAAATAAAATACCTAAAATAAATAAACTAAGCTAAATAAAAATAAAAAATATACCTAAATAAAAATAAAAAATAAAATAAACTAAAATAAATAATAAACCTAAGTAAAAAAATAAAATAAAATAAACTAAAATAAATAAAAAATAAAGTAAGTAAGCTAAATAAATATAAACCTACCAATCTGCTTAATTTAAAAAAAAAAACTCTAAACCCTAAAACTAATCCTAAACCCTAAACCTACAATCCTAAATCTTAAACCCGAACCCTAAAAGGATCTGGAGATGTTGGTGGATATGGAGGTGGTGGTCGTAGATGTGGTCGTTATGGAGGGAGGAGCGACGGAGGTTACAGCCCTGGTGGTGGCGGAGGGAGAAATCGAGAATATGATGGTGGATCCCTCTATTCGAGATGTCATAGTGGTTATGATGGGAACTGGAGAAACTGAAGAACGGTTGATCTGATCAGCTGCATATGGAACTGTGTCTTTAGAGTAGAGACGGTTCTATTTATATAGTCATTTCAATTTTCTCTATGCATGCTCATTTTTTATCTATGTCGTCGCTTGTGTCTTAGAAAACTTGGTGTGTTTCTTGGTTGATGAAATCAAGAAGAAGAAATATTGAATCTGAATTTGTTCTCAGTTAAAAAAAACCATAAACCCTAAACCCTAAAAATAAATAAAAAATAAAAAAACTCTAACCCTAAACCCTAAACCAAACCTACAACCCTAAACCTACAACCCTAAACCCTAAAACATTAAACCCTAAACCCTAAACACTAAAACTTGAAAACCATAACTCTAAACCCTAAACCCTAAAACCCTAACGACTAAACCCTAAACCCTAAACTCTAAATTCTAAAACCTATAACTCTAAATCTTGAACCCTCAACCCCAAACCTAAAACCCTAAACACTAAACCCTAAACCCTAAAAACCTAAAAATATAAACCTAAACTCAATAAAACCTAAAAATAAAATAAATATAAAACCCTAAACTTGAATAAAATAAAAAATATAATATAATAAAAACCTAGTCTAAAATCTAAACCTAAACCTAAAGCTAAAAATAAAATAAATTAAAATAAAAATAAAAACTAAATAAATAAAAACCTAAAGTAAATTAAAAAAATAAAATAAACCTAAAAATAAAAAACTTAAATAAAATAAAAACTAAATGAAAAATAAATAAAATAAACCTAAAATAAAAATAACTAGAAATTAAATAAAAACCTAAACCTAACATAAACCTAAACCTAAACTAAACTAAACTAAACTAAAATAAATAAAACCTAAACCTAAACCTAAACTAAACTAAACCTAAACCCTAAACCAAAAAAAATAAAATAAACTAAAAATAAACCTAAACCTAAATTAAGAAATAAAACCAAAAACCTAAACCTAAAAAAATCAAAGGAAAACCTAAACCTAAACCTAAAAAAATAAAAAAAACCTAACCTAAAAAATAAAATAAAACTAAAACTAAGCTAAAAAAACATAAAGCAACCTAAAATAAACTAAATAAATAAACTAAAACTAACCCTCCTAAACCTGACCCCTAAACCCTAAACCCTAAACCCTACACTAAACCTTAAACATGCTAAATGTAACCTTAAACTCTAATCCCTAAAGCTAAAACCTCAAACCTAAATCCTAAACTAATCCTAAAATGATAAACCTAAAACTCAAACTCTAATCCAAACCCTAAAGCACCCTAAACCTAAACCTAAACCTCAACACTAAACCTACACTAACCCTAAACCCTAAACCTTAAACCTTAAAAAACCTTAAACTGTAATCCCTAAAAGCATAAACCCTAAAACCCTAAACACTAAACCCTAAGCCCTAAACCCTAAACCCTAAATAGTAAATCTTAACCCTAAACCCTAAATTCTAAACCCTAAAACCCTAAACCCAAAACCCTAAAAACCTAAACCTAAACTAAGCAAAACCTTAAAATAAAATAAATAAATAAACTTAAACTTAAATAAAATAAAAAAATAAAATTAAAAAAAACCTAAACTAAAACCTAAACCTAAACATAAAAATAAAATAAAATAAAAAATAAAAATAAAGAAAAACCTAAACCCTAAAAAATAAAAAATAAAAATAAAAATAAAAAATAAACCTAAGAATAAAAAATCTTAATAAATTAAAAATTAAATGTAAAATAAAAAAAAATAAACCTAAAATAAAATAAAATAAAAATTACATAGAAAACTAAACCTAAAATATAAACCTAAAAATATACCAAAAAATAAATAAAAAATAAAACCTAAACCCTAAACCTAAAATAAAAATAAAGTAAACAAAATAAAATAAACCTAAATCTAAACAAAAACAAATTAAGCCTAAACCTAAACCTAAAATAAACTAAACCTAAACCTAAACCTAAACTAAATAAAATAAAATAAACTAAAAAATAAAACCTAAAAATAAACCTAAAATAAAAATATAAAACCTAAATTAAAAAAATAAAATAAAAATCTAATCCTTAACCTAAAATTAAAAAATAAAATTTAAACCTAAAAAATAAACTGAAATAAAAAACCTAAACTAAAATAAATAAACCTAAAAATAACTAAACTAAACTAAATAAAAATCAAAAATAAACCTACATATACATAAAAATTAAAATCAACTAAAATAAATAAAAAATAAACTAAATAAAGTAATTAAACCTAAACCTACTGGATTAATTAATTTAAAAAAATCCTAAACCCTATATCCTAAACCCTAAACTAAACCTTAAAATTAACACTATACCTTTAACCCTGAACTTACAACCCTAAACCTACAACCATATACACTAAACCCTTAAAACCCTAAACCCTAAACCCTAAACTCAACACCCTAAACTCTGATCCTAAACCATAACCCTAAAAGCATAAATCTTAAAACCCTAAACCCTAAACCCTAAACCCTACACCCTAAATCCTAATCATAAACTCTAAACCCTAACCCTAAAGCCTAATCATAAACCCTAAACCCTAAACCCTAAACACTAAACCCCAAACCTTAAACCTAAACCTAAAGTTATTAAGAAAATTAAAAAATAAACCTAAACCCTAAAACTTAATAAACCTAAACCTAAACCCTAAGAATGAGCAGAACTTGACCCTAAACAAAAACTAAAAATAAAAAATGTTGAATATGAATTTGTTCTCTATTTAAAAAAAATGACAGAATCTAAAACTTGAACCCCAGACCTAAAACACAAACCCCAATCCCTAAACCCTAAACTCTAAAAACCCTAAACCCTAAATCAAGAAATCCTAAGCCCTAAACCCTAAACCCTAAACTCTAAACCCTAGACCCTAAACCCTAAACCATAAACCCTAAACCCTAAACCCGAAAAAGTTAAAAACCTAAACATAAACTAAATAAAACCTAAAAATATAATAAATAAATAAACATAAACCATAATAAAATAAAATAATAAAATAAAATAAAAACTTAAACTAACACCTGAACTTAAACCTAAACCTAAACCAAAACCTAAAAAAAATAAAATAATAATAAATAGAAACTAAATTAAAATAAAATAAATAAAAGCCTAAACTAAATTAAAATATAAAACACCTAAACAAAATATATATATGTCAGGTGAAACTCTTAACTTCCAATCCTATAATAATATCATGAGATAGTAGAATTGGAGTCAATGTGCTAGCATACCCCCTAAGTTTCTAGTCATATCATTCATGAGTTATCCTTTTAGAACTTTTTGTTTTGCTGTTATCTACTCCAAAGACTTGCCAAAAGTAGACTCAAAATTTAATTTGTATATATATATATATATATTCTCTCCTTTTCTTTGAATTTACACCTAGTACACATGATTTATCCTTTGATTCCAAATCAATGTGTATTATTGGTGCTTTACTTTTCTTTTCTCTTTTTCTTCTTTTCTTTCCCTTCTTCTCTTTTTTTCCAATCATTTTTTTCTTTCTTTTCTCTTGTTGTTTCATTTTTTTTCTATCTCTCCTTTTTTTCTTTTTTTGAGTCTTTGTTTATATTGTGTTCTCTAGAGGGGATTTCTTGTCTTTCTTTTCCATAGGATATTCTATGTTGAGTAAGACTTGAGAAGGTTGCCACTAACTGAGCAAGGAAGAATAAAGTTAAGTTTCAATTAAACACTCCTATATCTCCTTAGAGAAGGTGAGGCTGCACTCATTATTTTAGCTTACTGGGCAACCTTCCAAGATAGTTTAGGACCTTATGATTAACCTTCAGAATAGTTTGATGCCCTTATTTTGGATTGTGAGGTGTATCTTAAGAAGGATTTAGAATTTGATTTTTTCCAATGACTGGTTTGCTTCTTCTTATGGTGTTGATCAAAGTGGTAGGACCCTGCCACTACAACAATTGGCTTCAGTGATATCTTCTGAAAGAGTGGTATAATTGATGTCTACCTACTCTTTTATGGTGCCTAAAATTTCTTCTATTAGATATGGTGATTCTAACTCTTTGTCAATAGTGACACCACAAAAGTTTGGAATGGGGGTACCTCCACCCGAGTTGAAATCCTTAAAGACATCAAGTCCATCGGTACTACTATTTTATGGATTACGATTGTTATTTTGATTATCATTTTGAGAGTTATCTTCTTTTGGGAATTAGGATTCAAATAATTTTAGTCATACTTATCTAAAATGGATAAGACATACTCAAAAATCCTTATTTATCTTATTCTTGGCTCTTGAAGGAACTTTAATGGCTTTTCTTCTTTGGTTAGGGAAACTCAGAATCAGACTATTGGTCAAACTGAAGAAGTGGCTTCTTGTCTGCTAAATGGAGTTCAAATATTGGAGAAATTTTAAATTTTTTATTTTTGGAGGAGAGACTTTGAATTTGATTTAAATTTAGAACCCACATTCAATAAATTTGGGTATGTTGAATGGAGTTCAAATGAATAAAGAGAGGCTCTTAATTGATGCTTCCATTGGCTCACATTTGAATTTGATTTTATGTTTGGGACCCTCATTTAACAAATTTGGTATGTTAAATGGAGGGTCAATTGACTTTATTTTGGATTTGATTTTGTAATCTTCACTTAGGAAATTTAAGTATGCTAAATGAGATTCAAGTGCATGTTTGAAAACATTTTTTGAAAACATTTTTGTTGTCATGATGTGTGTCATGTGTTTAATTTATTGAATTTGATTTGAAAATGGGATCCTTACTTAGCAAATTTAGGTATTCTACATGAAGCCCAATGTGTTTGATGTATTTTGATTTGATTTTGAAAATAGAGACCCTTAACAAATTTGGGATGTTAAGTAGGGATCAAGTGTGTTTGATGAGTTTGTTTTATTTTATTTTGAAAGAGGAGAACTTCTATTTAATAAATGTGGTATGTTAAATAAAGTTCAATTTATTATCAATTTTGAAAAGGTGGGACTCTCATTTGATAAATTTGGGTATGTCAAATGGAGTTCAAGTGTGTTTGATTTTTTTGTTATTTTAAAAAAGGCAACTCTACTTAGCAAATGTGGGCATGTTAAGTAGAGTCCAATTTGCTTTTAATTTTGAAAAAGGGAATTATCATTTGACAAATTTGGGTATATCAAATGGAACTCAAATGTGTTTTAATTTCTAGTGATTTTGAAAATTTGACTTCCATTTAACAAATTTAGGTATGTTAAATGGAAATCAATTATATTTTTCTTTTCAGTTTTCAATGATGGAATATTTGTGTGTAATGTTACTTTTGAAAAGAGAAATTCCAACTTAGCACATGTAGGATGTGCTAAATGAAATTTCAATTTTACGTCATGATCTTATTTGAAAATAAAATCTTAATTCAACATGCTTAGGTGTGTTGAATGGAGATTAGTATTTCGAGATATGTGCTTTTGGAAAAAGGATTTTAAAATTATTTGATTTTAAATTTTGAAAAAAAATCCCTGCAACAATCATGGATATTATTGCATGAGGTTTGGTTATCTTTAAATGTAGATCTTTTATCATGTGAATTTTAATTTGAGAAGTGCTTTTTGAAAGTAAATATTCTTTTGCAAATAATTTATTTTCTTAAGTATGAGATGAACCTTGCCTTACCAAGAGAATGGTAAAGAGGTTCTAAATTTTTAATCATCTTCTTTAGTTAATTCAAAATTTTTTTACCTATTGGGGGTCATAATAGGGGTTTTAAGAACTACATGTACTAAGGTCTTAAAATAAAAAGGATGCTAGCTAGCTCAGTCTAAGGATGAAATAGGCTAAGTGACAACAAAAAGAAAGATAGTCTAGGACCCATATAAAATACAAGTCCACTGTCTATGTTTGAAGACAATAATTGCTACTAGAGATGGAGAGTGGAACCCTCCTCAGCAAAGTCCCCAAAAAAATCTAGTTTATTTTTGAGATGTGGGACACCACGTAGATCTTTGGGGGTACTTATTGAAATGATCGAGTACAACATTAAAAAAAGATGCACTATCTAGAAAGATAAAATTATTAGCCTATAATGGACCTAATCACGTAATAAGAACTCTTAAGGCATGATGGGTCTTCCTTGGGGCTAGCTAAAGCCTAATATTCTCGGGATGTCCGGACCATATACCATTACATTCAAATCATATGTAAACTTACATGCATGAACATAAGAAAGAAGCTCCAAATCACATGATCAATTAATTCAACCACTTGAACAATTGCAAATGCATGTATTTTTAATAAAAAGGAATTACCATTCTCTAATTAAATACACAAATGTATGCATAAAAGACCTAACCAAGTACGTGCCTTTGTCAAACTAGGGAAGTGAGGTAATCAAATGGTCTCCTTAGAGCTAGCTAAAGCCTCATATTCCCGAGATGTCCAGGATATATACCACTTTTCTTTAATACATACACATGTATCATAATTTGGGGAATGAAAATCATGCAGAAAAATGATATTTTATTTTATTGAATCATTTATATATATGAATTAAAGCCTCATCCAAATTTTAGTATTGAAATACATAAGAATGAAATCAAATGGAGTACGTGCCATTGTTAAACCAGGGAAGTGAGTAATCAAATAACCTCCTTGGTGCTAACTAAAGCCTTGTATTCCTGGGATGTCCAGACTATATACCCATTAACATTCTCACTTACATAAATCAATACATGAATAAAAGGAAAGGAGCTTCACTTCATACATTTAATCTATAATCACGTACATCTCTTATGTATTTATAATTAGCACTCATAGCATATGTAAATATTCATTTATAAGCTTTGGAAAATACATTTGGATTTAATAGTGATAATAGCCACACATATTATAAGTTAAATCAACACATGCAAGCTTGATATAAAGGAATACCATTTGATTTAATTAATTTTGTACAGATGAATGTATGATTTCAAATGACATGCAACATTTAACATGATTGGAAAGGAATGAATGAGCATAAACATGTGATTTCATTCAATTAAATTAATTCCTAAGTACAATCAAATAAAATAAAAGAATTTAAAGAAAACTAAGGCTTTTTAATTATCACTTTCAATTTCATATTTGATTTAGTTTGAATAAATGAGAGAAAGTTTGCTGATCTTAACCCATTCCCATGCTTATGATTTAATTTGGTTTAATGAAAAATAATTAAGTTGATTTCATGGGTTAATTAGGTTGTGTTATGCATTAAATCCATTATTTAACCCCTACCTATGTTGCCTTAATTTAATTAACCAAGTAATTATGAGCATTCATGATATGTACATACATTGGAAATTAAATTAGAAATGAACCTAAGAAATGAAAAGGCCTAATCCAATTGGCTAATAATTAGTGATTAATTAAGTTAAGAAACTTAATTATATACTTTCATGGTTTTCCCACACATGTGGGGTTAACCATAATTTCCTTAAATGTCTTTAGGTTATTGAACACCTAAAAATCTACCCATAAATTGATTAATTAAGATTCCATGTGATTAAAGTTTCAAATTGATTAATTAAGCAATTTGATTAATGAATTAAACCACAAATTAATCCCAAATGAATTAATTTTCGTTCAAATGAAATGGACTTTGGAAAAAGATTGGGAAAGAGCTCCCAATCTCATTCCCCATGCACATTCACTATTTCACAATGATTAGCAACCTTAATTAATGATTTCCTTAGTTTCTAGAATATTAATTAATTATCTAATTAATTAGGAAAGTAATTAAGGTTAAGATAATAAATTTTCCTAATTAACCAAGCAATAAATCCCAAGAAAATTATGGGAGGCAGAGGTCATCCCATTAATCAACCTCAAAAAGTTTGGGATTAATTACTTAAGTAATTAGAGAGTAATTAAGCTAATTAAGTTTTTAATTAAGACCAAATTAAGCCTTAATTACAGTTTAAAATTAATTTGGATCAAATTTAATTGGATCTCATCTAAAATACCTTCAAAACAAATATATACTTTTTTTATGATTTTTCTTTGATTTGTTATAATTTTTCAAAGTTTTAAGTGATTTAAATGAATTTCCAAGATTGTTATAAATTCCATTAATTTATTTTAACTATTTGAACTTCGAAATGCAATATCTCCCAATCCAAAAATCCTTTTAACTTGAAATTTGTATGGTAGGTAGATTTTAAGCTCACTTTTAATTTTTGAAAATTTTCAAATCAATCTGATGTGTCTTTTTGGCTTAATGAATGAAATTTGATTTTTCCTAAAGCTCAAAATATTTAGTGAAATTTGGGGCTTTTGGATTCATTGGATTTCTCTTGGAAAGTCAAATCCAACGAGCCATTATTTGCAATTTTAAGTTAAGTATTTTATTTTATTTTATTTTTTTTGAAATTTTGAAGTTTCATGTGTTTTAAAGTAATTTTTAAAAGAAGAAAACCCCTAATATCTTACATAACCCAGTCAGCGCCTGTGTATAATTGACTGGACCACGTGGTGCCATGTGGCATCGTATGATTGGCTGGCATGGTGCCACATCAGCAGATGAGCAAAAATGTGAACAAGGATGCATAAATCAGATCTGACCGTCTATCACGGATCAGATGGTCCAAATTGATACGAGTGATCCGCATGATCTAAATCGCATGATCCACTGATCGAGCCACGTGATCCATACGATCAAAGCTGTCTATCTCCCTGAATGATAGATCAGATGGCTAGCGAGAAATCCAGTGAAAGAGCTGGTAGGAACACTATTTCAGGCATGATTTTTTTGATTCTTGTGAAAAAATTGAATGAAAACTTCATTTTAGGCTTAATTTTCTGGCGATCTTCGCTTGAAATCACTCAAAATGTGTGGGGATGATGTAAAATAAAAAAATGCAAGGGTAATCTAAAGGAAATTCCTAAAAGAAAGTAAAAATTGACACAAACAAAAGAACCTAAGGTTGGTTATGGTTCTTGAAAATTATCTCACCGAGGATGATTTCTAGTGGCGACGATCCGAGCGCACTCTTAAGTGCAAAAGGAAGCTTCAAAATGGATTCGTGCTCTTGCTTCACTTAGAAATAATTTATCCACTAATGGCTAGTGCTTCCTCATTAGAATCCACTTGATTTTGATGGCTTTTGCTTAAAAACCAAGTGGGAATGGTTGCTGGTTGGTTTGGAAGCTCTAAGAGAGTGAAATGAGTGTGCGAGGAAGAGTTTTTGCCTCTCTATTTTTTGTCTCCTTGCAATGTCCAAAAATCACCTCATTCATGGTGATTTTTGGCTCCAAGTGGTTGTCCTTGGCTTGGGGTGGTTAGGATTCTCCTTAGGTGGCTTAACTTGGTTGGCCAATGCATGGGAAGTGGCTGTTATGAAGGACAAGTGGGTGTCCTAGCAAAGGGAAGTGGAGGTCCTTCATGCCAAGTGTTCCAATAGGAGAGGGGAGGTGATTTCACTTTCCCATGATTCATAGCTGACCCAACTACCTCTTGGGTTAGGTTGTACAGTGTCCTTGGAGCCTAGTTGGAACAATTGATGAGTGCCAAGTAGCCAAGGCAGAGAAATGACCATTTACATAGCTATTTTGTCTTATGTGATACCCTTAGCCTAAGGGTAGAGTGATCATTTAGCATTAAATTTGATTTTAGCAGATTTAGAATGAGTCAAAAGTGTGTTGGACCAAATTTCATGTCATTTGGAGTTCATTTGGTTAGGTTTGGCACAATTTGACCCATTTGGGTCAAATTGGGTCAAAATGGGTTAGGCTAACTAATTGGTCAAATTGGGTTAAACCAAGGGTTATGTCAAGTTCATATGACTATTTGGAGAGGATTGTATGCTTTGGTTTGATTTAAATTGGATTTAATTTAGGTTTAGTCTAATTTGACCCCTTTATGTCAATTTAGGTCAACTTGGGTCAAGAGTGCCAATTGGGCTAGCTTTGGCTCAATTGAAGGTCAAGTCATGTTTAAATGTTGATTTTGGGTTGATTTGAATCATTGGTATTGATGGATTTGGCTTAGCTGTTTTGGCTGGGGTTCATATAGGCTAGAGGGTTGACTTGGTCAACATGCTAGGTTGACTTGGTTTGACCCAATTTATAATAATTGATCATCCTAGGTTGATCAATAATCATGACATAAAGTTTGGATTGCTTAATTCACTGTGGTTTGGATTGAATTGGATTTTGGTTCATGTAGGTCAAATTGGCCAATTTGGGTCAAGTGAACCAATTGGATTTAGTTGGCTTGATTTATTTAAGTTTATATATAGATTTGAGATTGATATATAAATTCAATTGCAATTTGTTAGATTCAAATGAGTTTTGGTTCATTATAATATTTCACATCAAATGGGCTAGGTTGGGTTTGACTTGGGGTAATGTTGGTTTGATTGAATGATTGTAGGTTTTATTTATATCTAGATAGGTGATTGAAGGAATTATTGATTCAAGAGAAAATCTATTGATTTTGGCTTGATTTAGATGGGTTTTGGCCAAGTTCAAGGAAATGGCTTAAATAGTTTAAATTAGGTTTTGATTTGATTTTGGATTTGGTTTTGGCTATTTGAATTTATATTTTATTTCTATTTGAGAAGATAATTGAGGTATAATTTATTTATAAGAAAATCAATTGAGTTTGGATTGAATAGGATGGAATATTGGCTATGTTCATGAATGTTGATTAAAGGGCTTAAGAAGGATTTCTAGTTTGGATTTGATCTTGGGTTTCAATCATTTGGAATTCAGTTTGGACTTCGATTTGTATTTGAAATTGAGTTTGAGGTTTGGTTGGAAATTTGGATTTGAATTGAATTTAAGAAGGTGTACATGGATTTTTAGCTATGGGTTGGTGATTTTCCTAAGTCCCTAAATCATGCCCTAATCCTATGATTAACCCTTCTAAGTCTCTAGGCTTAGGTCATGTGTTCACATAATCTGTAGAAGTGTCTTATGACTTAGAAAAACATAGTGTATAGAAGGTTGCAGGGTATAAGAAGAGGAGGTTGAGAACTCACTCCAAAATTAAGGTCAACAGTGTGTTACCTAGTTGATGAAATCAAAAAGAAGAGTTGTTGAATCTGAATTTATTCTTAGTTAAAAAATAAAGCAAAAACCCTAAACCCTAGACTAAAGCCTGAACCCTAAACCTAAAATCTAAACCCTAAACCCTATACCCTAAAAACCCTAAACTCTAAACCCTAAACCCTAAATCCTAAACCCTAATCCCTAAAACCCTAAACACTAAACCTTAAACCCTAAAACTTAAAACCTAAACCCTAAAACCTAAACCCAAAATAAAACCCAAATACCAAATAAACAAAAAAACAAAAACCAAAAACCAAACCAAACCAAAACCCAAACACAACCCAAACCCAAACCCAAACCCAAAAACCAAAACCAAAAAATGAAACAAAACCAAAACCAAAACCAAATAAACAAAACCAAAAATGAAAAAACCAAACCCAAAAACCAAACCAAAACCCAAACCCAAACCCAAACCCAAAAAAAACCCAAACCCAAAGCAAAACCAAACCAAAACCAAAACCTAAACCAAAACAAAACCAAAACCAAAAACAAATAAAAAACCAAAAAACCTAAACCCAAACATAAACCAAACCCAAAAATTGAAAAAAACCAAACTAAACAAAAAACAAAAAATAAACTAAAACCAAAAAAAACAAAAATAAACCAAATAAAAGAAAACCTAAACCAAACAAAACTAAAACCAAAGAAAACTAAAAAAAACAAACCCAACAAAACCAAAAACCAAAAAAAACAAAAAACCAAACCAAACAAAAATAAAAAAACCCAAACCAAACCAAATCCAAAATAAACAAACAAAACAAAACAAAACCCAAACTAAACTAAACCAAAACACAAACCCAAACCTAAACCAAACCAAAACCAAAACTAAATAAACCAAAACTAAACTAAAAAACAAAAAAATCCAAACTAAACCCATAAACTAAAACCTAAAACAAAACCAAAAACAAATAAACAAAACAAAACCAAACCCAAACCCAAACCTAAAACCAAAACCAAAAACCATAAAACAAAACAAAAAAAACCCAAAATCCCAAACCCAAACCCAAACCCAAACCTAACCCCAAAAAAAACCCAAACCCAAACAAAAAAAAAACCAAAAAACAAAAAAAAATAAACAAAACCAAAAAAACCCAATCTCAAACAAAAACCAAAAAAAAAAACCAAAAAACCAAACAAAAAAACCCAAACCCAAACCCAAAAAAAACTAAAAAACTCAAACCAAACAAAAAAAACAAAACCAAAAATAAAACAAAAAAAAACCAAAAGCCAAACCAAAAATAAAAAAAACCCAAACCCAAACCAAAAGGAAACCAAAAAACTAAACAAAAAAAATAAAAAAACCAACAACCCAAACCCAAACCAAACAAAAACTAAAAAACCAAAAAAAAACCCAAACCCAAACCAAACAAAAAACCAAAAAAAACCAAAACAAAACATAAAACCAAAACCAAACAAAAAAATTTAATAAAAAAAAACCCTAAACCCGACTCCCCTCTCCTCTCCTCTCTGCGTCCCTCTCTAGCGACTGTGTTTTTCCTTCATTTTGAATCCTATTTTTTGTGGTCTGATTTATTTTACTCTATTTTCAATCAATTTTATCTTATTTCCTCTGTTTGGCCATGCGCGTGATGCTCCCGTGGTCTTGTTGATGGATGTAGTTCTGTTGGCCGAGCAGCGGAGTAGTTCCTTCATGGAGGTGGCGGCTAGGGCATCTGATTCAATAGGATTTATGGATTCGAAAGCTCCTTCTACTTTACCTATAGTTAAATCCTTTAAGGATGCTCTCTCTGGTAAGAGCCTTTCCCATACTGATTCGGTGAATTTGATATTGACCTCATTTTGTGGCATCCCTGTGATTATGTGCTCGGATAATGATGTTGAGAAGCTGGCTAAGCCTTATGAATTAGCTTTAGTTGGTAAATTTACTTTGCGGCGGCCTAATCTGGATAATATCCACTCATTTTTTCACATTCTTAAGCTTTCAGGTGCATTTTCTATTGGTTTGATTGATCCAAGGCATATTTTAATTCAGCTTACTAATGATCTAGATTACTCAAGGGTTTTCTCACGATGTTCTTATTTTTTTTTAAATTGTCAAATGTGTCTTTTAAAGTGGTCTCCCCTTTTTGATATAAAAGAGGAATCAACGATTATTCCTGTTTGGTTGGCTTTTCCTAATATGAGAATTCACTATGTTACGTATAAAGTTCTTTTTGCTGTTGGGGTTCCTTTTGGCCGGCCTCTTCAAATTGATCAAACCACTGCTGTGAGATCCCAACCTTCTGTTGCTCACATTTTGGTGGAAATTGATATCTCTAAAAAGCACCCTAAAGAAGTTTGGATAGGCTCTGAAAAGTTTGGTTACAATCAAAAAGTTGAATTTGAGAATTTTCCTATTTTCTGCTCACATTACAAAATTCATGGGCACGATAATTCTGAATGTTTTGTGCAACACCCACAACTTAAAAAGAAAAACTTGATAGATCCAAATCCTAATCTACCAACTGATAAAGTGGGTAAATCTATTTATGTTCCTAAGGTTAATCAAAATGGGAATCCTATTTCTACTTCATTGGCACCAACTATTTTGCTTAATGAAGTGCTCAATGATGATAATAAGAAATTTCAATCTGAGCATGTTAAAGATATTGCTAATGTTGATCAAAATGTTGAATATGATAGTTTGAATGTCAGCCCTGCTTTACATAATAATTTTCCTCCTCAAGATATTATCTCTACTCAGACAACCTTGCCTCTTTTAAATGTTGAACATGAGGAGGAGCATGCAAACCTTAATAGTAATTTGAATGGAAACTTGATGATGGAGGAAAATCTAAAAAAAATTCAAGGCGATCAAATGTGTTTCTAAATGGTTTTACAACATCTCCTTCTTCTAATCCTGAGATTGACATGCATGCTAATCTGACCTTTCAACTTAATACTAAAATTGAGGAAGGGGAAGTTATCATTAGAAATGCTTTGATTGATTCTAACTCCATTCTTAATAAAACTAATCAGTCTCTTTTGGATGGTGATTCTTTGGACAAAAATAGACCATTTCAAACTATTTTTAAAAAGAAATCACTAAAAGCAAAAAAAATTTCTAATAACTCAACAAGACCTACTAGATCTGGTTCCACATCTCATAAATAACTATTTTATGTTCCTTCTTATCCCCCTGTTATCTATTTTTTTCTTTGGCTTATTTCAATTTTCCTTTATGTTTAATGCACTTATTTGGAATATTCGAGGGATTGGGACCCTCATTGTCCGTAATCGTGTTAGAAGTCTTTGTCGTATTAATAATATTGCTTTACTGGTTCTTATTGAACCCCTCATACATTCTTCTAAGATCATGTTGCTAGAATGCTAGGTTTTAATAATTTCTTCTATAATATTAGCAATAAAATTTCATGTTTTTGGAATAATTTAGTAATGTATCTATCATTGATGACCTTCAACAAGTTGTCAATGTCCATATCTCTTTGGGTGATTTCTCTGCTCTAGGCTCCTTTGTTTATACTTCTTGTAATAGGGCTAGTAGGAACATCCTTTGGGACAATTTAAGAACTTTTTCTTCTACTGTTAACAAACCTTGGTTGGTTGGGGGTGATTTCAACACTATCCTCTCATCCTCTGAAAGAAGGGGTGGTTGTTCTCCTAACATTCATTCCATGGAATATTTTTGATTGCAACCTTATTGACATTGGCTACTCGAGTTCGGATTACACTTGGCATAACTCTAGACTCTGGCAACGGCTTGATAGAACTCACTTTAACTCTCTTTGGACTAATCAATGGCCTCATACCTCTATTGAGCATTTAAGTAGAACTTTGTCCAACCATGCTCCTCTTTAGATATCCGTTAAAAATCCCTCTACTAGACTCTCCTCGTCTACCTCTTTCAGATTCCAGAATATGTGGATTCAGCACATTGATTTTTTAAAGGTTGTCTCCACCAACTAGATGGTCCCTCTTCACACTGATAATTCTATTAAGGGCATGATTCATCTTTAGTTTAAGTTTAAAGGACTTAAACAAAACCTTGCTTGGTGGAACAAGCATCATTTTAAAAATCTCTTTGCTAATATCAAAAACATGGAACAATTGGTTTTCAATTTTGACTGATTCTTCTAAACTGAAGGATTTAAATGAAGCCAAAGATAACCTGGTTACCTAGTAGAATTTGGAAGAAACTTATTGGCGGCAAAAAGTTGCTAGTAAACATATTGCTGATGGGGATAGAAATACCAGATATTTCCATGCTCTTGTTCAAAAAAAGAGAGCTTTAAACTTTCTCCAAAATATTTATAGGTGACAATGGTAACTGGATCACTGATAATAATGAGATTAAAGACTCTATCACTAATCAGTTTAGAAATTTGCTGAATAAGAGCCATACTTTAGAGGCTATCTCGAATTCTCATTTGATTCCCTTAACAATTACCAGTGATGACAATCACTTGCTTACTATGGTCCATACAGAAGCAGAGATTGGTCAAATTCTTATTAATATGAATGCTGATTTTGCTGCTGGCCCGGAAGGTTATACTAAATTTTTTCAGCATTATTGACCTATTATTAAGTATGATTTTATTGATTGTGGTTAATTTATTTAATGGAATCCCCTTCCTAGATATTTCTCTAGCACATCCATTGTCCTTATACCCAACATTGATAATCCTGAGTGCTGGGGTGACTTCAGACCTATCAGTCTATGCACCTTTTTTCAAAAACTCATTGCTAAATTTCTTGCCAACAGAATTAGTCCTCTGCTCCAAAAAATTATTTCGCTCAACCAAACTAGTTTCATTAGAGGTAGAGCTTTATCTGATAACATTCTTCTTGCCCAAGAACTGATTCATGATTTAGATGCCTCTAATAGAGGTGGTAACATCCTTTTCAAATTGGATATCTCTAAAGCTTTTGACAACATCTCTTGGACCTTTCTTTTTCAAATTCTTCATTTTTTGGCTTCTCTGATAATTTCATCTCCCTCATAAAAAATTCTATTAGTAATGCTTGGTTCTCTATTATTCTGAATGGTTAGCCCTTAGGCTTCTTCCGTTCTTCTCATTGTTTGAGACAAGGGGATCCCTTGCCTCCCTCTCTTTTTATTATTGATATGGAATATCTTTCTAGGAGCCTTAATGACCTCTTCAACAATAATCCAAGCATGTTTCTTAGAACTCTAGGTGGTATTCCTATCTCTCATCTTAATTTTGATGATGATTTCATTATCTTTTGCAATGCTTCCATTCAAAGCATTAAAAACATTAAAAACTTCTTAAATAAATTTGGGAAGGAAAGTGGGCTTTCTATTAATGAAGGCAAAAGTTGTTTCATTCCTTTCTCTAAAATCTCTAATAACAAAATTAGTCAAATCTTGGGAATCACCAATTTTCAACAACAACACCTTCCTATTAAATATCTTGGAGCTCCTCTTTATAAAGGTTAGAAAATATCACATCTCTTTGATGAGTTAATCTAATATATTTCTAATAAAATTTCTATTTGGGAATTTCATTTACTATTCTTTGGTGGTAGACTCACTTTTCTTAAGATTACCCTTAACCCCATGCCTTTATATCATATTCAAACCATTGTGCCTACTAATTCTACCTTAAACATAATTGGGTGCCTCCTTAATAAATTCTTCTGGGGCTCAAATTATTCTACTAAAAGGATGCATTGGACTTCCTGGTATAAAAGATGTGGCACCCTTGCTGAAGTTGGGCTTGGTTGTAAGCCAATCCATGAAACTATTACTGCATTCTCTCATAAACTTTGGTGGAACTTTAGGAGCAAAAATAGTCTCTGGGCTAAATTCATGACTGCCAAGTACTGCCAAGGTAAACATCCTCTCATCTATCCTTACAAGGTGGGTGACTCTCATTTATGGAAAAGAATTTGTTCCATTAAATGAGAAGTTGAACCCCTTATTTCTTGGGGGGTCAACTCTAGATCTTCTTTCTTTTGGCAAGACAACTAGACTGGTAGTGGCTCTATTGATGATTTATTATCTACTCACTCCACTACTGCTATTAAAGTCAACTCATTCTGGTTGAATAATAAATGGAATGATAAAAGCTTACTGATTATATTCCTATCTCTCTTTTACATAAACTTACTAACATCCCCATCATTTCTAACCATCCTGATCAGATTCTCTTTAAGCTATCTCAAGATGGAGATTTTAACCTTAAAGATGTCTGGATTCATATTAGAGAAGCTCATGATGTTGTGTTAATTAGCCTCATGTTCAATTCAATTAATTTTGATGATAACAAACAAATGCTTGGATTTTCTAATGAATATTTTTATGTGTTTCAGATATATCAATTGCTAATTACATATCTAATACATTAGAGGAAATTGCAAGAGTAGAAGAATGAAAAGGATAATGTGAAGCTCAAGATATAATATTTTGGGTTATATGACTATTCAAATGAGTTCATTGGAATGAATCAATTTGCTCACAACTTAACATATTATTTTAATGAGGTTAATTTATATAAATCTTTATTTAATTAACATTCAATTATATGCTTCATACATAGCATTAAAATTGTCAAAACTCATAAATCCAGGTGCATCGATGAACATTATAAGTCTAAAGACCCTTGCCTATTTAAGGATCGACATCTTCATACTCCGAGGAGATTGGATGATGTTGAGAGGATTCAATGAACAAGGCGGAGGGCTTTAGGTTTCATAGTGTTACCTTTGGAGATAGGTGACTAGAAGACTAAAGCTAAGTTTTATATCATTGATTCAAATACTTCATTCATCGCTTTGCTTAGTAGGCCTTGGATACATCAGAATAAGATGATTCCATCCTGCCTCCATCTATGCTTCAAGTTTAGGAAGGATGGGATTGAGTACTATGTCAAAGGAGATGAACAACCATTTTTAGTAATAGAGATTGAGATATATGAGGATGACCTACTATCTTCCTCAAAACACCCTTTCTCATGAACTTAGACAAAATTCAAACATAAAAGAAAAATAAAAAGAAAAAGAAGAAAAAGAAAAAGAAAAAGAAGTAAAAGAAAAAGAAAAGAAAAATAAAAATCCAAGTGAACAAGAAAGGGAATTTGAAGAAGAAGTAGAGCCGCATATCACATTCCTCCCACAGTTCATTCCATCATATGGATATGTGGTTAGGATGATACGACCTCCACTAGGCAGGTGAGGTAGACATGAGGCGCACTAAAGTGAAGACCCCTGGTTGGCCATCAGCCAATAGGGGTTATGTTACAGTTCATAGGAGTACCCCTACTATTCACGTAGACTTGGAATCGAGCTTGGAGGATAAGTATAATGTAATTAGTATACCAACCAACCCCTCTCAATGGGTTTCATTGGAGGTGACACTTGAGTCAGACAGTGACAAAGACCAGGCTTCCAGACAAAGCACAAAAGTATTCGAATTAAATGTATGTAAAACTATCAGGCAATAGTTAGGAACCTTAGCTCTAACCTCACTTTCACCTCAAAAAGTTAAAGGTTTAGTAGTTAAGGAAGCCCCTCAATCTTCCATAGATGTCAAACTGAAGAGATTCTTTTTGGGATCATCATCCTCAAATCCAAAACCTGATGTAGGACTTGAGGATATTTCAAACAAAGAATTAATGGAATTGCCTTTTTACTGGTACTCTCCTTGTGTTCTTAATCTTGCAAAGAAAGGTTTGGTTCCTTATACATTGTCTAAGCATAGGTTAGAGTACTTTGAGAAGCTATAGAACAACATAGGCAAGGATAAACAATTAAGATCAGGACTAAGATTTGGTACAGTGGGTCCAGTCGACGATGATGATTACAACTTATTTGTCACTAACCATTTGGAGTATGATAGGTTCTTTTACACAACACTAACTCTTATGAGGATGTGTGCTTAGAAACTTCAGATGATCTAGATGATCTCCAAATCAAAGATGCACCACCAGAATTTGAAGAGGAGATCCCTTCAATAATTGATAAGCTTAAAGAAATCAACCTCAGGATAGAAGAAAATCCACGCCCGACATACACTAGTTCATTGTTGAATTAAGAAGAAACTAATGAATTAGTGAGGCTATTGATTGAGTTTAAATACTACTTTGCATGGAGGTATGAAGAAATGCCCAGATTATCTCCTAACATAGTAGTCCACAAACTAGCAATAGATCCTAGTGTTAATCCTATCAAGCAAGCTCCTAGACACATAGGATTAGAAATCGAACAACATCTCATTTCTGAAGTAAAGAAATTGATCAACACTAGTTTCATCTGGGAAGAAAAATACCCTACCTAGTTTGCCAGTGTCATCCCAATTAAGAATAAGAATAGCCAAATTCATATTTATGTAAATTTTAGGGACTTAAATAAGGCATGTCCTAAGGATGAGTTTCGTCTTCCTATACCAAAACTAATGGTGGTTTTTGCCTCATCTCATGTAGTTTTATTCTTCATAGATGGGTCATCTGGCAACAACCAAATCAAGATTGCCCCTGAGGATAAAAGAAACACTACTTTTTGAACCCCAATCAAAATCTATTATTATAGGGTCATGACTTTCAGCCTTAAAAATGCTGGAGCTACATACCAACGGGCCATGACTCAGATCTTAAACGAACTCATCCATCATCAGGTTGAGTGCTATGTTGATGATCTAATAGTCAAGAGCAAAGAAAAGGAAGATCATCTCTTTGACTTGAGAGTAGTTTTCAAATGGTTAAGACAGTATAACCTCAAAATGAATCCCCTGAAGTGTACATTTGGAGTAGCTTCAGGAAAATTTCTTGGGTTTGTTGCTTGACATCGGGGAATAGAAATAGATCCTGAAAAGATCAAAGCTATCTTTGAAATGCCACCTCCTAAAAGTTTAACTCAACTTAGATCTTTTCAAGGATCATTGGCATATCTAAGAAACTTTATTTCATTTTCAATACGTATCAAAAAGGATGCCAAGTTCAAGTGGGATGATAACTGCCAGCATACCTTCAAAGATATCAAGCTGTATTTGGTGAAGCTACCAGTTCTAGCAGCCCCTATCCCGGGCAGGCCACTCATCCTCTACACTGCTGCATTGGATGACTCCCTTGGCACTTTGTTGGCCTAAGCCAATAATGAAGGGAAGGAGAGTGCTCTCTACTACCTCAACCATTATCTGATTCCTACTAAAGAGAATTAACCACCTATTGAGAAACATTACTTAGCTTTAATCTTTGCATCCCAAAAGCTATGACACTATATGCTTTCTCATATGGTGAACTTGATTTCCAGAACCAATCCAATGCAGTATCTCATGACACGGCCAACGCTATCTTGATGTTTGGCACATTGGTCCATGATACTCTAGCAGTTTGATATCACTTTCGTACCCCTCCATGTGGTAAAAGGACAAGCACTAGTAAATTTCTTAGACACCCCCTGCCTGTTGATTCTCTACTTAGTGACGATCTCCCTGATGAACAAATCATGAACTTAGGTGAGATTAACAACTACCGATGGGAGATGTATTTTGATGGCACGGCTTCCTTTCATAAAGGAGAAGAACCATGATCTACTCTTCCAGGAAAGACAGGGGTAGGAATAGTTCTCTTAATTCCAGACCACGATGTGATGAGATTCTCATACTATCTCTCCAATCCCTGCACCAATAATGAAGCTGAGTATGAGGCTTTAATTATCAGTCTGGAGTTATCAATCATAGTCTGTGTCAAGAGCATCAATATCTTTGGGTATTCTCAGTTGGTCATCAATTAGATTGCCAGGTCCTACAAGGTTCTGAAACCTAAGCTTCATCATTACCACGAGTAAACCATGAAGCTGTTGGCCCAAATCCCCAAAGTCACCATCTACATGGTTTCTCGAGCATAGAACACAGTAGCAGATGCTTTGGAAAGACTTGCCAAAGAATTTGCATGTACGAAAGATGAGTACATTCTAATAAGGTTCCAAAATAGACAAGTCATATCCCTTATTGATGCTAAACTCATCGAGAGACTTTCTCTTGAAGGGGAGGTTATTGTTGCCTATAAGGACAAGGAGCTGGACTGGAGGAAACTATTCATATACTATTTGAACACCTGCAAACTACCTCAAGAAAAGACAGAAGCCCATCAGGTGAAATAGAGAGCTCTCTCCTATGCTCTCGTTGATGGCACCTTATACCAGCGGTCTTTCAATCAAATGTGGTTACATTATCTAGATAAATATGAAGCCTTTGGCATCATAACCTAAGTACATTCAGGTCTATGCAGAGTGCATCAATCTAGTCCGAAGAGGAAAAGGCGGATCACGAGACTAGGATACTACTGGCATTCGATGATTACAGCTACATGGATGTAGCTAAGAGATGCCATCAGTGTCAGGTACACGGTGTGGTCATACATCAGCCACCTAACATTCTACACCCTACATTGTCCTCATAGCCATTTGAGTATTGGGGTACCAAAATTGTGGGTCTGATCGATCCTCCTTCTTTTAAGGATCATCGAATTATTTTAGCTGCCACCGACTACTTTTCGAAGTGGGTAGAGGCAATCACACCAAGAGAGGTCACAGTTTAGCATGTGCTTTGATCTTTTAGGAAACATATCGTATATAGGTTCAGGATGCCTCAACAAATTATAACCAATAATGGTACTGCATTCAAAAGGACCACGATCAACAGCTATACCAGAAGACACGGTATAGATTGGAGATACTCCACCATCTACTACCTCAGAGCAAATGGCTTAGCAAAAGAATTCAACAAAACTCTTATCCAAATAAGAAAGAATACACTTGATGATAATAAATGATAATGGAATGAGAAGTTAGTTGAAGCTTTGTGGGCCTACCGCATCATATACTGAACTCCAACTCAATCTACCCTTCCTTAGTGTTTGGGTCCAAAGTCATTCTATCTTTAGAAGTTAAACTCCCATCACTAAGGATAGGATTGGATAGCAAGATCACTATAGAGCAGAATGCAAAGTTGAGGTTAGAAGAGCTCAAAGGATTAGAGGAGAGTCATTTACTAGCATGCCAAAACCTTGAGTTGTACAAAGCCAAAATGATTCAAGCTCACAACAAGCTAGTCCGACCTAGGTCTTTCTAAGAAGGAGAACTTGTGTTAATACTAAGGAGACCAATTTTTTCCCTTTGAAAGATGGAAGGCACGTTTGAACCCACTTGGGAAGGCCCCTATGTCATAGAGAAGGCTTACCAAGGAGGATCCTATCAGCTCATTGATTGTAAAGGGGAACACCCGATGCTTCCAATTAATGGGCTCTATTTGAAGAAATGTTACCCATAAATCATGTTTGAAAATAATTATCAATAAAAAAACAAAAATCTGATTCCATTCACCAAAATATTCTCTTCTTTTGAAGCATTATTTGCTTGTCTTGCGAATTTGCTATAATGTGTCTAGGATAGGTGTAAGAGAACCCAAGAGGCATCCTATCCCTCTTTCATGACATAAACACAATCTCCTAGTGCTATTGGAATAGGTGTGTGAGAACCCAAGAGGAATCCCATTTCAATTAGCACAAATAAGTTAGGTGTAAGAGAACCCAAGTGCCATCTTTTCTTAGTGGGAATTTTGGTTGCCATCTGTGACCATTTCATACAATTCTTCGAGTTTATTTAGGGTAGGTGTGTGAAAACTCAAGCGGCATCCTATTCCCTTTAACACAAGCACAACAACAAACACATATATTTTGTCTCAGGTTACTTTGATGTGGGAGCAAGCCCCCTGTGGCACTCACTCATTAGCTGCTCTAGGTCGAGTTCACATGCTACCTTGCTAGTATATCACCCCAGTGGTCATTTATAGAGGATGTGAGTCCTCATGCTTTCTTCCCAGATTGATCATTGTAAATGAATAAGCACCTGGTTAGTTTGGTAGTCTTCACTTCCTAGCCAGTAAACTACCTTATGTTGACTTTATTTAAGAAGATGTGAGTCCCCGAGCTTTCTTCTTGAACTAGCCATCATGCATTGACTAGGTCGAGTATCCTTGAGGTCTAGGTGTAAGAGTCCCCCACAGGCATCTTATTCCTTCAAGCACATTCACAAATCTTTTGCCTTGGGCTATTTTGATGTGGGAGCAAGCCCCTATGGCACTCACTCATTAGCTACTCTAGGTCGGGTTCACATGTTACCTTGCTAGTATGTCACCCTAGTGGTCATTTATTGGATGATGTCAATCCTCGTGCTTTCTCCCCAACTTGACCATTGCAAAACAATGAGCACCTCGTTAGTTTGGTATTCTTCACTATCTAGCCAGTAAACTACCTCATATTGACTTTATTTAAGAAGATGTGAGTTCTCACACTTTCTTCTTCAGCTAGCCATCATGCACTAACTAGGTCAAGTATCCTTGAGGTATAAGTGTAAGAGTCCCTGAGGCATCCTATTCCTTCAAGCATAAATGCATATCTTTTATCTCGAGCTACTTTAATATGGGAGCAAGCCCTGTGGCACTCACTCATTAGCTGCTCAAAGTCGGGTTTACATGCTACGTAGTATGTTACCTCAATGGTCATTTGTTGGAGGATGTCAGTCCCCATGCTTTCTTCCTAACTTGATCATTGCAAACTAATGAGCATCTTGTTATTTTGGTAGACTTCACTTGCTAAAACCTACCTCATGTTGATTTTGTTTAAGAAGATGTGAGTCCCCAAACTTTTTTCTTGAACTAATCATCATGATCTAACTAGGTCAAGTATACTTGAGGTTTAGGATAAGTCCCCTAGTGGATCCTTTTCCTCTTGACTACACTTAAGTCGATGTACATCCCCTGGTGGCATTCACTCAGTAGTTACCCTCGGTTGGATGGAACCTATCGAGCCAAAGATGAACTATCCCAATAATTTTGTTATAAGAGGATGTGAGTCCTCGAGCTTTTTTCTAGGCTGATTATTGCAAATTGAAGCGCTTTTGGTAGGTTGATGTTCGTAATTCTGACAGTGACTCACCTAGTGGATACACCACTCTTGCAGATGTGAGTCAATATGCTTTCCCCTTGAGTTAGCCGCTAAATACCTATGATAGTATCTTCTCTAGGGTTTTGGATCAAGCCCTTAACGAACCCTCTCCCTGCGGGCACTCTATTTGGATCACATCCTTTGCGACCCCATTTAGACACTACCCATATTACTCTTGGATTGGACAGTCCCCCTCTCATAGTAGCCACCCCTTGCGAAGATTCTCCCTTAGTTAGTAAATTTGTGATAAGTCTAGGCTGATACAAGCTCCTTCTCAGTTTGATCCCTCGTAAACTAACAGAGTCCACGATAAACAAACAAAACAAACAAAATTTTTTTTCTTGTGGATTAGAAATTTAAGCCCCTAAAGAGACCCTTTTCCCAAGTAGGCATCCTATCTATAGGGCAGTGTCAGAAGAACTCCCTATAGGAATTGCTTGACTACCTGAGTTGAGATATGTCCCCGGGTCAGCAATCACTCAGTAGTTACCCTTATGTTGGGTTCAATCTATTTTGCCAAAAGTAGGTTACTCTGACAGTCATTCTACTTTAGAAGATGTAAGACTATGATGCATTCTCTAACATGACAATCAAACGACAGTAAACCTTAGGTCGTTGATTTGTTGCCCAAAGAAATCGATCACCAAAGATGTGAATCCTCGAGTTTTCATCCGATGAATTGATCATTGAAAATTGAAAGGCACTCCTTGGGTCGGATAGTTCTCCCATTAGTTGAGAAGCTACACCCTTTGGTTCAATAAATTTGAGATAGGTCTAGATATAAGCTTTCTCGGTGATCCATCACAAACCAACAATCCATCAAAACAAACTAAAATGAAATTAATCTTGACTATCTTTGATTTGATATAAGTCCCCTAGCGGCATTCACTTAATAGTGAGCCCTAGGTTGGGTTTGATTTGTTGCCTTGCTAATCGATCACTCCTGGTTCCTTATTTTGGAAGATGTGAGTCCCACATTTTCTTCCTAACTTGACCATTGCAAATTGAAAGACAACCCCTTTGGATAGTCCTACTATGTGGTAGATTTACTCCCTTTGGATTGGTAAATCTAAGCTAGCTCAAGGCCTCCATGGCCCCTACTCAGTGCAATCCATCATAAATCAATGGGATTCATCAAAATAAACTTAAAAATAAAATTAATCTTGACTATATTTGAGTTGATCTAAGTCCCCAGGCATTCACTCAATAGCCCTAGTTGGGTTTCAACTAATACCTTACCAATGGATGATCCCAGTAACTGGTCCCTACTTTGGAGGATGTAAGTCTACTATGATTTCATCCTAGTATACTATGCACCGAAAGGCATTCCCTTTGGCTAGTCTTACTATGTGTTTGGTGGACTACCCTTTGGATTGGTAAATCTAAGTGGCCCTAGGCCTCCATGGCTCCTACTCAGTATGATTCATCACAAACTAATAGGGTCCATCTCAAAATCTTAAAGATCTAAATCAAATCTAGCCCTCCTCCCTCAGTGGAGTCAAAAAGAACAAATTAAACAAATCTAATCAATCTCCCTCAGTGGAGTCAAATAAATCAAAACAATCAAACAATCCAAATCATTCCATTCGATTCTCCTTAGTGAGATGCAAATCTTTCTAGTTCCCTCAGCAGATCTTGAATTCTAATTGCTCAGTGGATTTCAAACCTTTCATCCCCAAGTGGATGATTTGAACCTGTTTCCCTAGTAGAAGGTTCACATACTCTATCCCTAGTGGATTCTTCCTTTACTCTCTTATGCCCTTGACATGAGTAGAGTCACATTCCACTAAGCTCTAGATTCCTTCTACACTTAGGTTAGGAGTAGATCATTTTTGTTAGTGCTTGTGATCATTCGGTGTTGTTGATCATTTCAGTCAATACCAATACATGTGGTGTTCCTTATCAGTCGCATCACACCTATTGGGCGCCCTTTGTTGACCTCATTTTTAGAATGAGCTCTCAACCCCTCCATTTTAGACATATGACTTCTCTTAGAAACTAAGTGTTTCCTTAGTCTTAAGACACTTTTAGTGATTAGGTGAACACTCAACCTAATCCTAGAGACTTAGAATAGTTAGCCATACAAATAGGTCATGCTTTAGGGGTGTTACGAAAACTTGCCTACCCTATAGCATGAACAAACTCCTCACTTCTTTCCTTCAAGTGAAACTCCAAATCAAATAAACATCAAAACTCAAATCAATTCCAACTTGATTGATTTTTCTTAAACCTTAACTCAATTTCAACTTAATTGTTTTTCTCCAAACTCAAACGAATTCCAAATGATTGAAGCTTATGATTGAAATTCTAAGTTCAAAAATCTTTCCTAAGTCACTTTGATTCTATCTTATTGACTTAGCCTAAATCAAATCCAAACTAATTCAAATTCAAGATATTTTCTGATAACCCATTTATATTCTCATTTATATTTACAAATATAAATAAAATATAAATTCAAATATCCAAAAATTAATTCAAAACTCAAATCCAAATTCAACCAAAATTCAACCTAAGCATTTCAAGTCAAATTCTTGAACTTAGCCAAATCAAATTCAAATTAAGCCAAACTCTTGATTTTTATTCATGATTCAATAAATCCTTCAATCATGAATCCAAATATTAATACAAACTTCAATCATCAAATCAAACTAAATTTTAAAAAATCAAACCTAAATCAAACTCATGTTCACCCTTTTGAACTTGAAATTGTCAAATGAATCAAAACCCATTTAACAAAAAATCACTTGCAAATGGATTTATATTTCAATCATAAGTTCAAATGTGAGTTCAACCAAACTTGATTCAAGCCTTGATCAAGTAAATTGACCCACTTAGCCTCACTTGACCCAAAGTGACCTAAAGTACCTCTTTTGAGCCAAATTCAAATCCTACCCAAATTGGATTGAACTAAGCCCACCTAAGCCTCACATTATGAGCAAAAATCATCATGAGATGATTATTCACTCAAATTAGGTCAAACAAAGTCAAACCTAAGGGTTGACCAAGTCAACACTTAGCCAAAATGAAACCTAAACTAGCCAAAATCTACCATAGGCCAAATTGATTGAAACCATTGATCAAAACCGGTTTATGATCAATGTTTGAACTTGACCAAGTCATCATTTTATTAACCTACCAATTGGCCACTTGACCTAACTTGACCCAACTTGACCTAAAAAGTCAAAATGTGTTGAAACTTGATCTAAGCTAAATTAATTGAAACCAATGGGTCAAGGTCATTGCAAATCACTTGTTGAACTTGACCAAAGCCTCAATTGGCAAACTAAACCCAACATAGCCCAATTGACCTTGAACCCAACTTAAACTAAATGGTCAAATTGAGCCAAAATCAAACTAAACCAATATTGATTGGAAACAAAGATACTAATACATTTTAAATGACCAATTAAACCTAAACCAACCCATGACCTAACCCAAATAGGTCAAATGGGTCAAATTGGTTAACTTAACCCATTATACCTAAATGAAATCAAATGAACCAACATCATTGGAAAAAGATACAAAATCAATTCATATGGTCATATGAACTTGACTCAACCCTCGGTTTGATTCAATTTTGACCAATTGGTCAACTTGACAAGTTGACTCATTTTGACCTAAATGGGTCAACATGAGCCAAATCATATCAAATCAATTCCAAATTCATTGAAACTTGGCTAACCAATTTTAAAATTATACCAAACATATTGAAGAAATCTAAGCCAAATGACCATTTTTCCCTTATGTCAAAAGGCAATTTTTGGCAAAATTCACTTAGAATTTGGTCAAATCCTTTTCATGGCCACTTGGCACCCTCTTAGTGGAATCCATAGACACTAGTGAGCATGGTGCACATGACCCAATGGGTTTGGGTCAGCTAAACCCAACCCAATGGGAAAATTGACCACCCACTTAGAAATTGAGCACTTGGGATCCCTCCTCGACTTAATTAAGCACATGTAAACTTCTCCACTACCTCCTCTGGCCAAAATCAAATCACATACCACCCTAAATGGCCTAACAAGCCCATTGCATAAGGTGAATTTGATAAAAATAGCATCTCTATGCTCGATCTTCTGATCCACCTAGAAGGAGATATGCTCCCCCTAATTTCATTTGAATCCAACACACTCACATTTGATTGAAGCTAGAACTGAGTAAGCATCCTCAAGCTTCTCCAAGCCTCCTAGAGCACTTTTCAATTCTCCATTTCTCGGCTTTATCAAAACTAAAATTAGGGGAGGTACTAGGGAATTCAATCCCATTCAATACTAAATTTCTACTCAATTCCTCCTTCAAGCACCTTAAGGGGACCTAATCGAGTTGATCCAAAGTTTCATCCAAGTTCTCAAGGAATGAGAGAGGGGAGTTTGATCAAGGTCGCAAGCAATTGAAGCCCACCTTTGTCCATAGAAAGATCTACTTCATCCCAAGGGTTGACACTTTGACCAGGGCTTCATCTCTACTAGATGAAGCTACCTTGAATATTGAGAGTGTTGGTGATAGCCTCCGGTGAGGTATGCCTTCAAACCGAGCCTATAATAAGAAGTGTTTGGTCCTTTGTGAAAGAAGTTTTCACCCCATTGCATTTTGACCATTGGATGTGTTGCCCCTTGCATGATGATGGTGTGGGTTTAGTTTGAGTTCAAGCGAGCTCATTCGAGCTTAGATCTTGCCCTAATGACTGGATAGATGCCCTTTACCATTGGAAAACTTAGTGAAGGATCATGGACCATCCATCTGCACATTTTGGATGGACGGTCCTGATAATGATGCGTAGGATCCATGGATTTATCCTTTAAGAACTGCGGGCTCAATCTCAACCATCTGATCCTTGATTGGATGATCCAGAGAGAAAGTATGTAGCACTGCCACTGATGCGGCATTGGGATGTGATAACTTAAGTGACGAATCCTATCGCACAACGTGGAAAGTGCGCACCAAGTTAGCGGTCCATGTAGCTCCGATGGGATTAGTTATATAATTAGGGGTTTTAATTAATTCCTTAATCACTGAATCTTCAAAATAACATAACTAAATCTAGAAAAATCAGAAAATAAAAATAAATTGCATTATGAAGATAATTCAGAAAGAATTCACTAAAATTATTTCTATTGATATTGAATAGTGCATTTTCTTAATTAAGTTTTTCATAAAAATTTAATAACTCTAATTATTCTTTAATTACTTCATTAATTTATTTCAAATTTCCTAGATACATTTAGTGGGATGACCTCTACCTCCCTAATTTTCTTGGGATTTATTGATGAGTTAATTAGGGAAATCAATTAATGAATCCTTAATCACTCACTTAATGTAATTAAGCTTAATTAAATATATGAATAGTGGTTTAATTCCTTTAATAAGTTAATTAAGCCTTGGTTAACTGAACAGGAGGTTTATGGAATAATTTTGGGATATTTTCCCTAAGTTATTCCTTAAAACACATTTCTTTCTTAATATAAACTTAATTAAGGGCTAATCCACTAATCATCTACTTAATTAACATGATAAAATTTTCAAAGCATTCCAAAACTTAACCAATTGATCTTGGGTAGGTGCTTAGTTGTTCAATAACCTAAGTAACTTAAGGAAAATCCAACCCACATGTGTAGGAAGGGTTATGAAAGTACTTAAATTAAACCTTTTAGCTTAATTAATCATTAATTGTGAGCCAATTGCATCAGGCCCTTTCTTTTCAAGGTGCATTGCTAATTCAAATTCCTTGTGTGGTCTATGTCATACATTGGCTCATAATTATTTGATTAAATATGTTATAGTTGTGTAGGTAAGGGGTAATTAATGCACATAATTCACACCTTAACCTAAAAAATATATAAAAATCATCTAATGGTTCTAAAAACATACTAAATAAACTCACACATGGGGGAAATGGGTTAGGACCAGCAAACACTTTCACATTTCCTAAAATCAAATCAAATTCAAACAAAACTAAAAATCTCTTTAAAATAAATTTGATTTGCTTTAAATAATCCTATTTCATGAGATTGTCTTTAAGAATTAATTAGGTGAATGAATTTACATGATTTCATCTCTTTATTTCATTCCTAGCATGCTAAATATGTATGTCATATGAAAATCATGCATTCATGCCTTTAGATAAAAAAAAATTAAAATGAAATGTTTCTTATGTTAAATTACATGTTTTGGCTAAAGTAAGAATATGAATGGCTATTATGACTATTAAATAAAATTATTTTCAAAACTTATAAATCAAATATCATAACTAAAAGGTATGCTACTTATAATTATTTATAAGCTTGCATGTGAGTATAAAATGTGTTATGTGATTCTCCTCTCTTTCTTAATATAAAATTATATAGGATTTGCCATATGTATAGTCCATTTGAAAAGGACATAACACTTGATTAAATCCATTCCTATACACTCCTATGTCATGACTTAAGAAGGAATTCTAGATCACTCATTTAAACTAAACAATCAAACCAACATCAAACAAACATAAACTTTTTAAATGATTCTTTTTCCATGCATTTCTTTTTGTACATGCACATGTATTTAAGAAATGTGGTATATTAGTCTAGACAATCTCTGGATTACAAAGCTTTATGTAACCCTAAGTAGGTCTTGTACCTTACACCCTTGGTGCTAACAATGGCATCGTACTCACTTATGTCGTTTATACATGTAAATGTGCATATGACAAATGGATAAAAGAATCCCTCTTTTCTACTTAACAAAATCATGCATACATGAAACATTCCAAATTTTCTTTAAACAATATCACTTAGCATTCATCATGAAGGTGTGCTAAATATTTCATGTATAGGTATGTTTAGGGTCCTCCGTATGCATGTTACACAAGCTGGGATAGAAATAAAGTGTTGTGTGTTTTGTGATAGTATTTCACTTTAGTTAATCTTAAAATGCCATTCTTTTTTAATAGGTTTGTTCAAGGAAAATATAAACTTAGGATTAATCAAAACACATAACAAAACATTCACTGAACAAAAATCAAATATGAATCTACCTTAGAAATTACTTAAGTTTGAGAGGAAAGAGAAGCTCTCTTCTTTCTCTTACAACTTAGTAATTAATGTAGGTTCATTCAAACCAAATCAACATACAAGATAAAATCAACCAAATCAACTAAATCACTTAAATGAAATCACCCCCTAAGTTGAACATTTTCATACTTAGAAAACTCTAACCTTAAAGCCAAGCTAAGCATACCACACAAACCTTAAATAGCACATTAGGCTAAGTCACTACTTAGCTTTAGGTTAGTGGTGCATGGTTTGATGTTTTGCTTATATTTTGTGATGTAGTGCTTTTACTTTGGTTGATAGGGTGTATGTGAGTAGACTGAATGGTAGGGTGATCATAGTCTAACCAATCTCTCAGAGATTATGCTTAAGGGGCGCTGTAATAAAAATATAAAACTACTTTTATTATGCAGGTGCTTATACCCCTAAGCATAATCCAAAATAGTCCAGGTGAACTTGGTTACCCATGTGTGGGGTGTTAAGTCCAATTCATATATATACATGCATGGGATTATATGGTTTATCTAGTTAATCTTTGTATTGCAAGTTTTAGTTAGATTTCCTTTTTTTCTCCATTCTTATGTAATTTTGTAATTAGAATTTTAGAATAATTTTATGGCACATTAAGATGAACATTGGTCATAAGGTTATGCCTTATGTATAATGTGAAGCCTTTGGAGAAACCACATTCACCAACCAAAAGAAAGAAGAAAGAAGAAAGAAGAAAGAAGAAAGAAGAAATGAAAAATGGTTGTATATGGTAATGAATTTCAAGTTCACCACAAATGGCATTTTATTCTTTTGTGATAGCTTTATAAATTGATTGATGTTTGTTTAGCTTATGCTTTAAGATGAAATATTTTCCTAGTTTCTTTCTTGCTTTGATGTATGGCTTGGAAAATGATTAGGCTCTTAGGATAATAAATTTTTCTATCCAATCAAAATAATTCAAACTAAAAATAAATAACTCATAACCTCATATAAAGCTTAGGCTATAAATCAAGATAAAAGAATTAGCAACCCCCTAGCTAGATGTTGTATTTTCTTTCTCACATCATACATAAAAAGCATATTATTTCACTCTTGATTAGAGGGCTTCCACCTTTGCCAGAGAACTTAGCTTGACCTTTGAGAGCCATGGTGGAAACACATGTCTTTATCTTATTGATTTTGGCCCATAATCTAATTTTTCATGCAATACGCGTTTGAATCCTAAAGCTTGTGTCAAATTGATTTTCCAAAATGAAAATAAAATATAACAAAAAATTTGCATTATATTTAAGTCATTAACTCATACCCTACATGATCTAGTCTCTTAGGAAGTGTGTTTAAGGACTTAGTCTCTTCCTAAATAAAAAATAGCTTAGCTATCTTGCAAATGCTTTTGACTTGCCTACATATTTTAAAATCATAGGAGGACTTAGTTGGCGGCCACCCCCAGGCGGTTGTAAGTCAAACAGTCGGGTGGTTTATCCTCTTATATGGAGGGAAACCAAATACCCATTTTTTCCTTGGATTTAGGTCATGCTTTGGCCCTCGCCAAAGCTCCCTAGATTTAGGTTTAGAGGTTTCTACTTCTCTTTGTGGGCTTTGAGCATAAATCCTCACCTCTTAGGAATTTCCATGACCTTGTAATGTGGATTTGTAAGCCCTAACTTTCTTATTAAAATTAAACTCAAACATACTAATTCAATTTCAAAAAAATATAAAGCCCAACTATAGGATAGTTTGGGGTGCTTACTAGGCTTCCTAGTATCCTAAGCATCTCTGACTTATCTTCATTTGGCTTTGATAAGAACTCCCTCTTCTTGATCGATCCCATTTAACTCTCTAAAAATAAATTAATCGATTGATAGTCCCACATTTCAAACTCATTGGAGATAATGATCATTTACCTTAATGAAAAGTATTCATAAGGAATCTTGTTCCATAGGATGTAATTAACTATGGGGGCTTTCCCCTGTACGGAACTTAACAAACCCAGTTTAAAATAAACCCTGCTTTACTTTTTCATGTAAAAAATCTCTTGTACATTCTGAAGACCCATAGTCCTTATGAGTCCTTATTAAGGTGATTAGGTCCATTATAGGGTGATGACTTCTGTCTCTCAAGATAGTACACCTTTCCTCAAAGTCGCACCATCACCCTAATAACATCTACAAATCATGGTGTCCCAACAAGGTGTTATATTTCTATTTTCATTTTTTCTCTTTCCCAAAAAGGTGATAGATGATGGTAGAAATATAATTTCACCACAACCTCTAACAAAACTAGTTTGGTTTAGAGAGATAATTCTATTAAGTAAAGGACTAAGTCCATTGGTAAGAATTTTGAAAATCAACTTATTGAAGAATGTGCAAAGACTAATAGGTCTAAAATCACTCCAATAGTCTGGATTATCTTTCTTAGATATGAGAACAATAGAAGTAGTAGAAAAATATCTAGGAAAGAATTACCATTAAAAAAATCAATCACAACCTCAATCAAATCATTTTTAATGATAAACCAACATTTCAAAAAAATTGAGGAAATCCTCCACTAGCAATAGAATCTATGTTGATGCTATTCATAACTTTTAAAATGTCATCTTCATTAGGCATAGTGGTAAGCAAATCATTATCATCATTCGTAATAAATGAAGGAATCAAGTGCGATTACAAAAGCATATTTCTAAAGTAATTAATAAGACATTACTTAATATCATTATTCTCCATAACCCAATCTCCATTATCATTTCTAATTTTTTGAATATTATTTAAAGCTCTCTTTATTAACCAAAGCATGGAAATTCTTATTATTCTGTCACCATCCATAATATGTTTACTAGTACCTTCAGTTTCTCCAGTTCCCATCAGAATCACCGCATCCTCTTGAGTAGCAGGATCCACCATCATATCCCTGATTTTTCCTCCGCCACCACCACGGCTATAACCATCATGGCTCCTCCCACCTCCAGAAGCACCACTGCTCCAACCACCACCTCCATGTCCACCAGCACGTCCAGATCATGCACCATCACTATGATAACCGTCACCTTTGCCTTCACCTCCACCACTAGATCTAGACTGAGCCTAGTTGACGATGATGTTCCTGCCGTCAAGGTTCTGCCCATTCATAGGGTTTAGGTTTTTGTTTAGGTTTATCAAGTTTTAGGGTTTAGGTTTATTTTTTAATTTATTTAGGCTCTTTAGGTTTAGGTTTAGGGTTTAGGGTTTAGTGTGAGGGATTGGGGGTTAGGGTTTAGAGTTTTAGGGTTTAGGGTTTAGGACTTAGGGTTTAGGATTTAGGGTTTAGGTTTTAAGGTTGTAGCTTTAGGGTTGTAGGTTTAGGGTTTAAGGTTTTTTTTTAAATTAAGTAAATTGATAGGTTTAAGTTTATTTAGTTTTCTTAATTTTGTTTATATTTATTTTAGTTTATTTTATTTTTAATTTTTATTTAGGTATATTTTTTATTTTATTTAGTTTAGTTTATTTTGTTTAGGTTTATTTATTTTATTTTATTTATTAGGTTTAAGTTTTTGGTTTAGGTTTATTTTTTAGTTGAGTTATATTTTTATTTTATTTTAATTTTAGGTTTTGGTTTAGGATTATTTTATTTTTTTAGGTTTAGGTTTTAGGTTTATTTTAGGTTTTATTTTCTAGTTTAGGTTTAGGTTTATTTTTTTGTTTATTTTATTTGATTTAGTTTATGTTTATGTTTAGTTTAGTTTATTTTAGGTTTATTTTAGGTTTTATTTATTTTAGTTTAGGTTTAGGTTTATTTTATTTTATTTTAAGTTTAAGTTTTAGGTTTTATTTTTATTTATTTTTAGTTTTTTTTTAGTTTTAGGTTTTTATTTAGTTTTATCTTATTTTATTTTTGGTTTATTTTTTTATTTTACATTTAGTTTTATTTTATTTAGGCTTTTATTCTTAGGTTTATTTTATTTTATTTACTAAGTTTTATTTATTTTTGTTTTAGTTTTTATTATATTTTACATTTAGGTTTAGGTTTAGGTTCTAGTTTAGGTTTTCATTTTGTTTTATTTTTATTTTAATTAGGTTTAGGTTTTTTATTTATTTTCTTTTTAAGTTTTATTTAGTTTAGGTTTATGTTTTAGATATTTATGATTTAGTTTTAGGGTTCAAGATTTAGTGTTTAGGGTTTAGGGTTTTGATTTTATGATTTAGGGTTTAGGGTTGTAGATTTTAGGTATTAGGATTTAGGGTTGTAGTTTTTAGGTATTAGGGTTAATGGTTTTGGGTTTAGGGTTTTAGAGTTTAGGTTTAGTGGTTTGGTTTTTCTTTAAGGAAATTAAGGAAATTTTATTACCATAAAGAAAAAGTACAAAGTCCTTAAATGGGGTAACTCTCTAAGCTAATGCTCATAGAGCTACAATAAATCCTAAAGAGATAAATCCCCTAACTATTTCAATAATGAAGGAAATAAAGCAAAAAAAACCAAAAAATCAAGAACAGAAAATCCATATAAGCATCAACAAACTTCATTTGGTCTATTTGATACTAGCAAGATCCACTTGCAAGACTCTCCTAGCCTATAAAAGAAATCTGCATCATACTTTTGAAAGGATGAGCACAATTAAGCAAGCATAAAAAGTAAGAGCAAATAAAAGGAGTAAAGTGAAGAAAAGGTTCAGGTTCAATTACAATCATCTCAAAGAGCAACACTATATGTAAGCATCCAAACTTCAGGAGAAGAGTTACAATTACATATAGAGTTACCAACCAAAAGAAGAAAGAGTGGTAAACATCAAGGGCATCATAGCCAGTATACCTCGTGTAGCCCATCATCCAAAGTTTGTCATCCAGGAAGGGTACAAAATCCTCCAAACAACAAACGTAACAGCCAATCACAAAGCCACCTGAACAACCAAGCCCAATAAGGAAGATAATCAACCAACCATCAGGGATATTATCAATACAGTATGAGCACCACCAAATCCACCACCAAAAAGTAATAACAAAATCAAAAGGAGCAAGAATATGACAGGAGTAATAAGACAAACCAGAGACAAGTAAGAGAAATAAAGAAAAACACAAGTGCTTATATCCTCCACCAACAAAGCAAATAAAAGAGCTAATAAAAACCTAAAGAGGGTTTAATAATGGGCAACCAAAAGCAAAAGATCATAAAAAATCAATAGCAAAAAACCAAGCCAAGAATTTATAATCGAGATAAGGCAATCTAGCATTATCTAGATTAACGACCTCTTAATAGTTTAGGCAAAGTTTTATTGTCAAATAAAGTGAACTTAGTTAAGTTGGCATCAAAGTTAGCCAAGTAATCAGCACAAGCATTACCTTCAAGAAAGACGTGAGAAATTTTCAAACAAACTTGAGAAAGAAGATTTTTAGTATGATTAAGAAGATAAAATAATTCAGCATTCCCATTTCTATTGGAATTAAACATGTCAAGAAGCAAGAGAGCATCAACTTCAATCCAGATGTTGAGGAAACCTCTATTCAAACAAATTTCAATAGCTTTTTTAACAATCATAAGCTCAACAAAAATAATAGAATAGGCTTTGAGAGGATAGGAAAAAGCACATATGATAGTACCTTTAGAATCTCTAAGGATACCACCACAACCTAACTTATTGGAAGCAACAAAACCATCTGTATTCACTTTAATCAAAATGTCTTTAAGTTTAATCCAATGGATAATCTTAGCACTTTTATAAGAGTCAAACTCATGCAGAGTGATACCCAAGTTTTTAGCCACAAATTTTTAACCTCTAAAATGAATATTACTAAGAAGATTGGCATTAAAAGAGCATGAATTTTTTTAGTTCTAGCCATGATCCTTTTATAATTCATAGGAATACCATGATATTTAGCATCATTTGTATCCTTCGAGATGAACAATATCAAGGTAATATCAATTAAAACTTTAATATGACCTTTCACTATATTTTTGAAAAGACTTCAAGAAGTTGATAAAAAGAAAGAGAACCTTGAAAATAATTAGTATTAAATAAATCATCACACCAAAACCATAATTTAGAAGCAATAGCACCATTGACAAAAATGTGATTTATATTTTCAACATGAAAGCAACAATAGCACTTTGAAGGTAAGTAAAACCATTTAGTCTAGAGCAAAGATTCCATAGGAATAAAGTTATTCAAAATCCTCCAAAATAAAATCAAATAGGAAATGGGAATGATATTATTCCAAAGTTTAACAAAACATTAGGGGTTTTTTTTTTATCTCTAATAAAATTCAAAACCACTTTAAGAACAAAGTCACCATTATAAGAAAGCTTAAAAATAATTTGGTTAGGTTTGTTAGAAGAAATGGGAATATTTTAAAAGTTATCAAAAAAGAAATAGGGATATAGTTCTCAAGTTTGCTTTCATTCTAATTATTATTAAGCTAAAAAGAATTAACTTTGATAGCAGTAGTAGAGTGGGTAGATAAAAGGGTGTCAATATAGCCATTGCCAATCCAATTATCTTGCCAAAAGAAGGAAGAATTCGACTGAATACCCCCAAGATATTAATGTTATGGCAACCCATTTAATGGAGCAAAGTCTTTTCCAAACCCGAGAGTCACCAACTTTATAAGTTTAGGCAGTGTTTACCTTGGAAATATTTTTCCATTATAAACTTAGCCCAAAGGCTATCATTCTTTCTAAAAGTCCACCAGAGCTTATGAGAGAAGGCAGTGAGAGCTTCACGAATAGGCTTGCAACCAAGAGCACCTTCTCCTAAAGGACCACAACATTTATGCCAAGATGTCCAATACATTCTTTTGGTTGAATTATTGAAGCCCCAAAACATTTGATAAGCAAATGATCAATTCGATAAGTGTAGCATTAGTGGGGATAATAATTTGAATCAAATAAAGAGGCATTGAGTTGAGAGTGCTTTTAAGAATAGTGAGCCTACCACCAAAGGAAAGTAAATGGAATTCCCAAACATTAATTTTATTTGATTTTTTTAATTAACTTGTCAAAGAGATGGGAATGTTTTGGCCCATTCAAGAGAGGACCCAAGTACTTAAGAGGTAAGTGTTGATGTTTAAAATTATTGATATGCAAGATTTGATTGATTTTATTATTGGAGATACTAGAGGAAGTAATAAAATAACTTTTGTTATCATTGATAGAGAAACCACTTTCTCTACTAAATTTATTTAAAAAAGACTTGAGATGCTTGATGTGATGAACAGAAGCATTGCAAAAAAATAATGAAATCATCTACTAAACTTAAATGGGAAATAAGAAGACCACCAAGAGTTTTTTAGTACATACTAGGATTGTTTAAGAATAAATCATTGATGCTTCTAGATAAGTATGCAATAATAATAATAAATAAGGTAGGAGATATAGGATCCCCTTATCATAAGAAATGGGAAGAGGGAAAGAAACCCAAGGCTCCTCATTAAGAAAAATCAAAAACTAGGCATTATTAATACAATATTTAATAAGAAAAATAAATTTATCAAAAAACCCAAATAAATTTAGAATATGGAAAAGGAAATCCCAAGAATTGTTTTCAAAGGCTTTAGTAATATCTAATTTGAAAAGAATGTTTCCACCTCTAGTCTTGGCATCAAGATCATGAATTAATTCTTGGGCAAGTAAAATATTGTCAGAAATGGATCTACCCATGTTGACCTCATTTTCAGAATGAGCTCTCAACCCCTCCATCTTAGACATAGGACTTCTCTTTGACACTAAGAGTTTTCTTAGTCTTAAGACACTTCTATTGATTAGGTGAACACTCAACCTAACCCTTGAGACTTAGAAGAGTTATCCATAGGAATAGGTCATACCTTAGGGGTGTTAGGAAAACTTGCCTACCCTATAGCTTGAACCAACTCCTCACTTCTTTCCTTCAAGTCAAACTCCAAATCAAATCAACATCAAAACTCAAATCAATTCCTACTTGATTGATTTTTCTCAAACCTTAAATCAATTCAAACTTAATTGATTTTCTCCAAACTCAAACCAATTCCAAATGATTGAAGCTTATGATTGAAATTCCATGTTGAAAATTCCTTCGTAAGTTGCTTTGATTCTATCTTATGACTTAATTCAAATCCAAATCAATTCAAATTCATGAAATTTTCACATAACCCATTTATATTCTCATTTATATTCACAAATATAAATAAAATATAAATTCAAATATCAATAAATCATTTCAAAGCTCAAATCAAAATTCAAGCAAAATTCAACCTAAGCCTTTCAAAATAAAATATAAATTCAAATATCAAAAAATCATTTCAAAGCTCAAATCAAAATTCAACCAAAATTCAACCTAAGCCTTTCAAGCCAAATTCTTGAACTTAGCCAAATCAAATTCAAATCAAACCAAACTCTTGATTTTTTTTCATGATTCAATCAATCCTTAAATCATGAATCCAAATATAAATACAAACTTCAATCATCAAATCAAAACTAAATTTAAAAAAATCAAACCCAAATCAAACTCATGTCCACCCTTTTGAACATGAAATTGTCAAATGAATCAAAACCTATTTGACTCCAAATCACTTGCAAATGGATCTATATTTCAATCATACATATGTGAGTTCAATGAAACTTGATTCAAGCCTTAATCAAGTCAATTGACAACTTAGGCTCACTTCACCCAAAGTGACCTCAAGTACCTCTTTTGTGCCAAATTCAAATCCTACCCAAATTGGATTGAACTAAGCCCACCTAAGCCTCACATTGTGAGCAACAATCATCATGAATGATCAATCACTCAAATTGGGTCAAATCAAGTCAAACCTAAGGATAACCAAGTCAACACTTAGCCAAAATGAAACCTAAACTAGCCAAAATCCACCATAGACCAAAGAAGTTATTGATCAAAACTAGTTTATGATCAATGTTTGAACTTGACCAAGTCATCATTTGAGCCTAACCTAGCCTAATTGGCCACTTGACCAAAGTTGACTTGACCTAAAAAGTCAAAATGTGTCAAAATTGGATCTAAGCCAAATTGATTGAAACTAATGGGTCAAGTTCACTGCAAATCACTTATTGAACTTGACCAAAGCCTCAATTGGCCAACTAGACCCAACCTGGCCCAATTGACCTTGAACCAAACTTGACCTAAATGGTCAAATAGAGCCAAAATCAAACTAAACAAATATTGATTAGAAACAAAGATACCAATACATTTTAAATGACCAATGAAACCTAAACCAACCCATGACCTAACCCAAATAGGTCAAATGGGTCAAATTGGTCAACTTGACCCATTAGACCTAAATGAAATCAAATGAACCAAATTCATTGGAAACAAATATACAAAATCAATTCATATGGTCATATGAACTTTACCCAACCCTCGGTTTGACCCAATTTGACCAATCGGTCAACTTGACCCAAGTTGACCCATTTTGACCTAAATGGGTCAACATGAGCCAAATCATATCAAATCAATTCCAAATTCATTGAAAGTTTGCCTACCCCATTTTAAAATCATACCAAACATATTCAAACTAAAATCTAAGCCAAATGACCATTTTACCTCTTGGTCAAAGGGTAATTCTTGGCCAAATTCACTTGGAATTTGGTCAAATCCACTTCATGGCCACTTGGCACCCTCTTAGTGGACTCCATGGACACTAGTGAGTATGGTGCACATGACCCAATGGGTCAGCCAAACCCAACCCAATGGCAAACTGACCACCACATAGAAATTGAGCACTTGGGATCCCTCCTCCACTCAATTAAGCACATGGAAACTTCTCCACCACCTCTTCTGGCCAAAATTGAATCACATACCACCCTAAATGGCCTAACAAACCCATTACATAGGGGTGAATTTGATAAAAATATCATCTCTATGCTTGGCTTTCTACCCATAGGAGATATACTCCTCCAAATTTTGGTTGAATCCAACACACTCACTTTCGACAAGCTGGGAACTAAGAGCAAGCATCTTCAAGCTTCTCCAAGCCTTCTAGAGCACTTTTCATTTCTCCATTTCTCATCTTTATCAAAACTAAAATAGGGGAGGTAGCAGGGAATTCAATCCCATTCAATACTCAATTTCAGCTCAATTCCTCCTTCAAGCACCTTGAGGGGACCTAATCGAGTTGATCCAAAGCTTCATCCAAGTTTTCAAGGAACGAGAGAGGGGAGTTTGATCAAGGCCGTAAGCAACTAAAGCCCACCTTGGTCTATAGGAAGATCCACTTCATCCCAAGGCTTGAAGCTACCTCGACTGTTGGGAGCATTGGTGATAGCCTCCGGTGAGGTATGCCTTCAAACTGAGCCTAAGAGGAAGTGTTTGGTCCTTCATGAAAAAATTTTCACCCCATTGCCTTTTGACCGTTGGATGTATTGCCCCTTACATGATGTTGGTGTGGGTTGAGTTTGAGTTCAAGCTGAGCTCATTCGAGCTCAGATCTTGCCCTAAAAAGTGGACAAATGCCATTTCCCATAGGAAAACTCAGTGACAGATCATGGACCATCCATCTACGCATTTTGGATGGACGATCCTGACTAAAGATGTGTAGGATCCATGGATTTATCCTTTAAGAATTGCGAGCTCGATCTCAATCGTCTGATCCCTGATTGAATGATCCAGAGAGAAAGCACATAGCACTACCACTGACGCGGCATTGGGATGTGATAACTTAAGTAACGAATCCTATCGCCCAACGTGGAAAGTGCACACCGTGTCAGCAGTCCACGTGGCTCTAACAAGATTAGCTATATAATTAGGGGTTTTAATTAATTCCTTAATCACTGAATCTTTAAAATAACATAACTAAATCTAGAAAAATTATAAAGATAAAAAATAAATTAAATTATGAAGATAATTCAGTAAAGAATTCATGAAATTTATTTATAATAGAATTTGAACAGTGCATTTTTCTTAATTAAGATTTTAGTGAAAACTTTATAACTCTAATTACTCCCTAATTACTTCATTAATTTATTTCAAATTTCTCAGATGCATTTAGTAAGATGACCTCTACCTAGCCTAATTGTCTAGGGATTTATTGATGAGTTAATTAGGGAAATCAATTAATGAATCCTTAATCACTCTCTTAATGTAATTAAGCTTAATTAAATATGTGAATAGTGGTTCAATCCCGTTATTAAGTTAATTAAGCTTTGCTTAAGTGAACAGGAGGTATTTGGAATAATTTTGGGATATTTTCCCTAAGATATTCCTTAAAACCCATTTATTTCTTAATATAAACTTAATAAGGGCTAATCCACTAATCACCTACTTTATTAACTTGATAAAATTTCCAAAGCATTCCAAAACTTAACCAATTGATCTTGGGTAGGTGCTTAGGTGTTCAATAACCTAAGTAACTTAAGGAAATAAAAATCCAACCCACATGTGTGGGAAGGGTTATTAAAGTACTTAAATTAAAACTTTTAGCTTAATTAATCAATAATTATGAGCCAATTGCATTAGGCCCTTTTTTCTTAGGTGCATTGCTGATTTAAATTCCTTATGTGGTTTTATGTCATACATTGGCTCATAATTATTTGGTTAAATATGTTAGATTGGTGTAGGTGGGTAATTAAAGCATAATTCACACCTTAACACAACAACAACACAATAACAACAACAACAAGCCTTAATCCCACTAGGTGGGTCGGCTACATGAATCCTTCATCTCCATTGTGTCCTCTTATGTGTCAAATTCTCATTTAAATCAAGAATACTAATATCATTTTTTATACATCTTAACCAAGTATTTTTAGGTCTACCTGTACCTTTATTAACATAAGGCAAATTAATGCATCTACTCTCCTAATCGGGTCATCGGACGACCAACGCTTTATGTGGCCAAACCATCTAAGGCAACTCTCCCTAATTTTATCTACCACTGGAGCTACTCTAACTCTTTCCTGAATATACTCATTTTGCATTCTTTCTCTAAGAGTAGAGCCACTCATCCACCTAAGCATCCCCATCTCTATAACACTTAATTTAGTCTTCTGCTTCTCTTTTATTGGCCAATATTCTGCACCATAAGTCATTGCAGGTCTTACCACCATCTTATAAAATTTTCCCTTAAGTTTAATTGGATCTTTTCTATCACATAATAGGCCAGATGCATTCCTCCACTTCAACCATCCAACTTGAATTCTTCTAATAACATCTCCATCTATTTAACCATCATTTTGAACAATAGAGCCTAAATATCTAAAATGCTCACTCTTATTAATGACTTGTTCACCTAATGTCACAACACTACCACTATAACTTCTATAACTAAAATTACACTCCATATATTTTTTAGATCTACTTAAACAAAACCTTTAGACTCTAGAATTGACCTCCATAATTCAAGTTTCTGTTGGACTCCCTCTCTAGTCTTATCAATAAGAAGAATGTCATCAAAAAAAAGCATACACCAAGGTACATCTTCTTGTAAATGCCTCATAAGAACATGCATAACTGAAGTAAAAAATAAGGGCTTAAAGCTGATCCTTGATGTAATCCAACTGAAATAGGAAAATATTTTGTCAATCCTCCTTGTGTTTGGACACAAGTAGCATCTCTAGTATACATATCCTTAATGACTTGAATATAACCAATATTAACTCCTTTATGTTCTAGAACTCTCCAAAGAACATCTCTTGAAACTTTATCATAAGCTTTATCTAAATCAATAAATATCATATGTTGATCCTCCTTACTTTCTCTATGCTTCTCCATCAAACCCCGTAACAAATGTATAACATCCATAGTAGATCTACCTGGCTTGAAACCAAACTGATTGTGAGAAACTTTTGTATCACATCATAACCTATGCTCAATTACACTCTCCCATAATTTTAATGTATGGCACATTAACTTAATTCCTCTAATTTGCACACTCTTGCATCGACTTTATTCTTAAATATAGGAACCAACAAACTCTTTCTCCACTCATCGGCATATTTTAGTCTTTAAAATGACATTAAAAGATTTGTAAGTAAGAAATTCCTTGATCTCCTAAACATTTCCACACTTATATTGGAATATTATCCGATCTTACTGCTTTTCCACATTTTATTTTCTTTAAAGCTTCACTAACTTTAAATTTACTAATATGATGATAAAAATAAAATTTGCTATTTTTTTAGAGTATTAAGGTTTCTAAAATCAATCATACTTTTAGATCCTTCATTGAGAAGTTTATCAAAATACCTCATCCACTTATTTTCAATATCCTTTTCTAAAAAAAGCATTTTATTATTTTCATCATTAATACACCTCACTTGAACTATGTCTTTACTTCTCCTATCTCTTTGGTTGGCTAACTTATACATGCATCTTTCACCTTCTTTGGTATCTAATCTATTGTATAAATCACTAAAAGCTAAATTTTTTGCATCATATAATGCTTTCTTAGAATCTCTACATGCCACTTTATATCTTTCCCAATTCTCTGAGTTTTTACATCTAAACCAAGTTTTATAACAATACTTCTTATTTTTTATCTTTTCTTGCACACTCTGACTCCACCACCAACTATTCTTATTAAAATAAGCTTTTCCTTTTGATTCTCCAAGCACATCTTTAGCAACTTGCTTAGTCTCACTTGCTATTTTTTTCCCACATAATGTTAGCTTCCTCATGAACATCCCAAATTCTAATCTCTTGTAGCTTGCTCTTAAAAATATTTTTATTTATGTTCTTTAAGTGTCCCCATCTAATTCTAGGATAATAATTTGGTTTATTTTTCTCTTACAACCTTTCATCTTAAAATCTAAAACTAACAATCGATGTTGGGTACTTAGATTTTTAATTGAAATGACTTTATAATCTTTACAATCTATTTTTCTTATCAAAAAATAATCAATCTGTGTTTTACTAGATCCATTTTTATAAGTAATAATATGTTCATCTCTTTTCTTAAATAAAGTGTTAGCAACTACAAAATCATAAGCTAAAGCAAAATCTAATATAGTCCTACCTTCTTCATTAGTCACTCCAAATCCATAATCACCATGAATACTTTTAAAATCTTCTACCACTCTACCAACATGTCCATTTAAATCTCCTCCAATAAATACTTTTTCTTCAAAAGGTATCTTTTGTATTAACCCCTCTAATTCATTCCAAAATTTAAACAAAATATAAAAATCATCTAATGGTTATAAAAGCAAACTAAATAAACTCACACATGGGGGAAATGGGTTAGGACCAGTAAACTCTTTCACATTTCCTAAATTCAAATCAAATTCAAACAAAACTAAAAATCTATTTAAAATAAATTTGATTTGCTTTAAATAATCCTATTTCATAAGATTGTTTATAGGAATTAATTAGGCGAATTAATTTACATGACTTCATCACTTTATTTCATTCCTAGCATGCTAAATATGTATGTCATATGAAAATCATTCATTCATGCCTTTAGAAATCAAATTTAAATTTTTTTTAAATGAAATATTTCTTTTATGTCAAATTGCATATTTCGCTAAAGTAAGAATATGAATGGCTATTATCACTGTTAAATCTAAAATTATTTTCAAAACTTATAAATCAAATATCATAACTGAAACGTATGCTACTTATAAGTATTCATAAGCTTGCATGTGAGTATAAAATGTGTTATGTGATTCTCCCTCTAAATTGTAGGATTTGCCAAGTGTATAGTCCTTTTGAAAAGGACATAACACTTGCTTAAATCCATTCCTATACACTCCTATGTCATGACTTAAGAAGGAATTCCACATCACACATATAAACTAAATAAACAAACCAATCAAACAAACATAAACTTTTGCATGATTCTCTTTCCATGCATTTCTTTTTGTACATGTGCATGTATTTAAGAAAAGTGGTATATTTGTCTAGACAATCCCTAGGCTGCAAGGCTTTAAGTAACCTTAAGTAGGTCTTGTACCTTACACCCCTGGTGCTAACAATGGCATCATACTCACTTATGTCTTTTATACTTGTAAATGTGCATATGACAAATGGATAAAAGAATCCCTCTTTTCTACTTAACAAAATCATGCACGCATGAAACATTCAAAATTTTCTTTAAACAAAATCACTTAGCATTCATCATGAAGGTGTGCTAAATATATCCATTTTCATGTATAGATATGATAAAGGTCCTTCGTATGCATGTTACACATGCTGGGATCAAAATAATGTGTTGTGTGTTTTATGATAGTATTTCACTTTACTTAATTTTAAAATACCTTTCTTTTTTAATAGGTTTGTTTAGGAAAAATATAAACTTAGGATTAATCAAAACACATAATAAAACATTCACTAAAAAAAGCAAATATGAATCTACCTTAGAAATTACTTAAGGTTGGGCGAAAAGAGAAGTCTCTTCTATTTTCTTCTCTTTACAACTTAGTAATTAATTGTAGGTTCATTCAAACCAAATCAAAATACAAGTTAAAATCAACCAAATCAACTAAATCACTTAAATAAAATCACCCTCTAAGTTGAACATTTTCATACTTAGAAAACTCTAACCTTAAAGCCAAGCTAAGCATACCACACAAACGTTAAATAGCACACACATTAGGCTAAGTCACTACTTCTAGCTTTAGCTTAGGGCGGTGTATGGTTTGATGTTTTGCTTATGTTTGGTGATGTAATGTTTTTAGTTTAGATGATAGGGTGTATGAGCTTAGACTAAATGGTAGGGCGATCTTATTCCAACCACTATCTTCTGTATTGGATTGTGCTTAAGGGGCGCTGTATTAAAAAAATATAAAACTACTTTTGATGTGCAGGTTCTTATACCCCTAAGCATAATCCAAAATAGGCCAGGTGAACTTGGTTACCTGTGTGTGGGGTGCTAAGTCCAATTCATACATATACATGCTTAGGATTGTATGGTTTATTTAGCGAATCTTTGTTTTTAAATTTTTAGTTAGATTTCCTTTTTTTTCCATTCTTATGTAATTTTGTAATTAGGATTTTAGAATAATTGTTATGGACTATTAGGATGAACATTGGTCATAATATTATGCCTTATGTACAATGTGAAGCCTTTGGAGCAACCACATTATGACCAACCAAAATAAGAAAGAAGAATGAAGATATGAAAAATGAAGACCCCCATAATAATGAATTCCTTTTTCATTGTATTAAATTCATTTGTAATCCGAGTTGTATAAGGGTAGAGCTTAGCTAGCCATTTTATTTTTGGGTTTGTGCAGTGGAGTCCGACCATAAATGGCCTTTTATTCTTTTATGCTAGCTTTATAAATTGATTGATGTTTGTTTAGCTTGTGCATTAAGATTGCATATTTTCCTAGTTTCTTCCTTGCTTTGATGTATAGCCTGGATAATGATTAGGCTCTTAGAAAATAAATTTTTCTATCCAATAAAAATAATTCAAACTAAAAATAAACAACTCATAACCTCATCTAAAGCTTATGATATAAATCAAGATAAAAGAATTAGCAACCCCTTAGCTAGATGTTGTGTTTTCTTTCTCACATCATACATAAAACAATTTTTTTTCACTTTTGATTGGAGGGCTTCCACATTTGCTAGAGAACTTGGCTTGACCTTTGAGAGAGCCATGGTGGAAACACACCTCTTTATCTTGTTGATTATGGCCCAAAATCTAATTTTTCATGCAATAGGCATATGAATCCTAAAGCTTGTGTCAAATTGATTGTCCAAAATGAAAATAAAATATAACAAAAAAGTTGCATTATATTTAAGTCTTTAACTCATACCCTACATGATCTAGTCTCTTATGGAGTCTATTTAAGGACTTAGACTCTTTCTAAATAAAAATAGCTTAGCTATCTTGCAAATGCTTTGACTTGCCTACATATTTTAAAATCATAGAGGAGTTAGTTGGCCACACCAGGTTGTATGTCCAATAGTCAGGTGGTTTATCCTTTTTTATGGAGGTAAATCAAATACCCTTTTTTGCCTTAGATTTAGGTCGTACTTTTGGCCCTCGCCAAAGCTCCCTAGATTTAGGTTCAGAGGTTGCTACTTCCCTTTGCAGGCTATGAGCATAAATCCTCACCTCTTAGGAATTTCCATGACCTTGTAATGTGGAATTGCAAGCCCTAACTTTCTAATAAAAATTCAACTCAAACATACTAATTCAAGTTTAAAAAAATATAAAGCCCAACTATATGATAGTTTGAGGTGCTTACTAGGCTTCCTAGTATCCTAAGCATCTCCTACTTATCTTCATTTGGCTTTGATAAGAACTCCCTCCTCTTGATCGATCCCACTTAACTCTCTAAAAATAAACCAATCTATTGAAAGTCCTACATGTCAAAATCTTTGGAGATAATGATCATTTACCTTAATGGAAAGTATTCCTAAGGAATCTTGTTCCTTAGGATGTAATTAGGGGCTTGCCCTTGTAGGGAACTTAACGAACCCAGTTTAAAATAAACCCTACTTTACTTTTTCATATAAAGTAGGGAAAGAATTTCCAATACATTTTGAAGACCCATAGTCCTTAGGAGTCCTTATTAAGGTGATCAGGTCCATTACAGGGTGGTGACTTCTATCTTTTGAGATAGTACACCTTGTCTCAATGTCGTACCTGATCACCCTAATAAGAACATCTACAGATCAGCGTGGTGTCCCAATAAGGTGTTATATTTCTATTTTCATTTGTCTTCTTTCCTAGAAAGGGGATATATGATGGTAGGAATATAATTTCACCACAACCTCTAACAAAACTAGTTTGGTTGAGAGAGATAATTCTATTAAGTAAAGGACTAAGTCTATTGGTAAGAATTTTTAAAATCAACTTATTGAAGAATGTGCAAAGGCCAATAGGTCTAAAATCACTCCAATAGTTTGGATTATCTTTCTTAGATATAAGAACAATACAAGTAGTAGAAAAATATCTAGGAAAAAATTTCCATTAAAAAAATCAATCACAACCTTAATCAAATCATTTTTAATGATAAACCAACATTTCTGAAAAAATTGAGCAGTGAAATCCACCGGACCAGTAATAGAATCTATGTTCATGCTATTCAGAACTTTTAAAATTTTATCTTCATTAGGCATAATGGTAAGCAAATCATTATCATCATCCATAATAATAGAAGGAATCAAGTGCAATTACAAAAGCATATTTCTAAAGTAATTTATAACTAACTCCTTAATATCATTATTCTCCATAATCCAATCTCCATTATCATTTTTAATTTTTTGAATATTATTTAAAGCTCTCTTTTATTAACCAAAGCATGGAAATACCTATTATTCTGTCACCATCCATAATATGTTTACTAGTATTTTTTGATGCCAATAAGTCTCTTTCATATTTTTGAAGCTCACAAGTTTATCTTTTCCTCAGTCTGTAATCTTAGAAGGATTAGACATAACGAGAATTCAAGATCACAAACTAATCTTTCCATATCTTTAATATTAGTGGAAAGGTTTTAAAGGAATGCTTTTCCACCCCAAATTTTGTTTAAGTCTTTTAAGTTTAAACCAAATTTTATTCATCCCCATAATCAAATTATTAGGATGTAAATGAGCTTTCCAATTATTAGCCACAACATTAAAAAAATCAATATGTTGAATCCACATGTTTTAAAATCTAAAAGGAGAGGAGTTTTTAAGTCTATTCGAATTATCTTTAATAGAAACTAGAAGAGGAGCATGATCTGACTAGGTTTTGGTTAAATGGTCCACAGAAGTAATAGACTATTGAGTAATCCAATGATTATTAAAAAATATAGTCCAATCATTGCCAAAGTCTAGAGTTTTGCCAAGTATAATTAGAGCCTTTAAATCTAATATCAATCAAATTACAATCAAGGGTCATATTGGAGAAATCTTCCATGGAATGAATATTAGGAGAGCAACCACCACTTTGTTCAAATAAGAAAAAAAATGGTGTTGAAATCTCCACCAACAAACTTGGTTTGTGGAGGTAGCAAAATCCCTTAAATTATCTCAAAGAAGATTTGCAGATCTATAGGATGCATAAATAAAATACCCCAAAACATAATAATCACCATAAAAGATTTGATCATTGACAACTTGATGAAAGTCATCAAGAATAGAAACCTCAATGAAATTATTTCAAAACACCAAATCCTATTACTAACATTAGAGAAAAATTTATTGAAACTGATCATTCTAGCAACATGGTTAATTTTATTAGCATGAATAAGAGGCTCTAGAACAATAAGAAGATAAATATTATGAATGTGACAAAGATTTCAAATATGATTATGACTAGAGATGGTACCGATCCCTCTAACATTCCAAACAAGAAAATTAAACATAAGGAAAATAAAAAAGGGTCGTTAAGCAAAGGTTAATTAAGAGAGGTGTGAGAGGCTGCAGTAGATCAAGTGTTTTTGCACAATTTGGGAGGCAAATTTTTAACATTTTTTTCTTTGTAGCATGATAGGTTTAGGGTATCTATTTATTTATTTATTTTTTCTTAAATTAAGTAAA
>CM038214.1:189139223-189281533 GCA_021442155.1 Cymbidium sinense
GTTTAGATTCAAAGTTTAGTGTTTAGGGTTTATTTAGGTTTGGTTTGTGGGTTTAGGGTTTAATGTTTATGGTTTAGGGTTTTCAGGGTTTAGAGTTTAGGGTTTATGGTTTAGGGTTTAGGGTTTATGGTTTATGGTTTAAGTTTTAGTTTAGCATTTAGGGTTTAGAGTTTTGGATTTAGGGTTTAAGGTTTCTTTTAATAGAGAATAAATTCAAATTCAATATTTCTTCTATTTGATTTCATAAACCAAGTAGCATCCCAAGTTTTCTAAGACACAAGCAATGACATAGATAAAAAATGAGCACTAATAGAGAAAATCAAAAATACTAGATAAGTGGAATTATCTCTACTATAAAGACACAATCCCATAAGCAACAGATCAGATCGACCATTATTTAGTTTCTATAGTTCTGCCACCTCTCGAGTAGCGGGATCCACCATCATATTCTCGATCTATCCCTTTGCCAGCAACACAGCTGTAACCTCCATCACTCCTCCTACCTCCATTATCACCATTGCTCTGACCACCACCTCCACATCCACAGGCAGCTCTAGATCCCCCACCACCACTACGAGCATCCGATTCGCCGACATTGCCGTGATCTGACAGCCCAATTGACGATGATGTTCCACCATCAAGGTTCGCCCATTCTTAGGGTTTAGATTAGCTTAAAGTTGTAGGTATAGGCTTTAGGGTCTAGGGTTAGTTTTAGCATTTAGGTTTAGGGTTTAGGATTTAGGGTTTAGGGTTTATTTTTTTTAAAAAAACTAACTAAACTAGTAGGTTTAGGTTTATTTAGTTTATTTATTATTTATTTTAGTTTATTTTATTTTTTATTCATATTTAGGTCAATTTTTATTTATATTTAGGTGAATTATTTATTCTTATTTAGTTTGGTTTATTTATTTTAAATTTATTTATTTTAGTTTAGGTTTTTTTATTTTTTATTTTTAGGTTTAGGTTAGGGATTAAGGCTTGTTGTTATTGTTGTTGTGTTGTTGTTATTGTAGGTTTAGGTTAGGCTAACGTTTATTTTTTTAGTTAAGTTTTATTTTTATTTAATTTTTAAGGTTTAGGTTTTATTTTTTATTTTTAGGTTTAGGTTTAGGTTTTTATTTTATTTTTCTAGGTTTAGGTTTAAATTTTTATTTTAAGTTTTTTTTAGGTTTTATTTATTAGTTTAGGTTTAAGTTTATTTTTAGTTTATCCTATTTATTTAGTTCAGGGTTCAGGTTTAGTTTATTTTAGGTTTAAGTTTAGGTTTTATTTATTTTAGTTTAGTTTATTATAATTTAGGTTTTGAATTATTTTTTTTTATTTTAGGTTTAGGTTTTTTAGTATTTATTTTGTTTAATTTTAGGTTTAGATTTTTATTTAGTTTTATTTTAGCTTTATTTTTTATGTTTAGTTCTTTTTTATTTAGCTTTTATTTTTAAGTTATTTTATTTTTAGTTTAGTTTAGGTTTTTTATTTATCTTATTTTAGTTTAGTTTTATTTTTTTATTTTATTATATTTTAGGTTTAGGTTTAGGTTTATGTTTAGTTTTAGTTTAGGTTTTAGTTTATTTATTTTATTTATTTAGTTTATATTTTTCTTTATTTTATTTTTAGGTTTTATTTAGTTTAGGTTTAGGTTTTAGTTTTTTGGGTTTATTGCTTTGCTCAGGCTTTAAGGTTTAGGGTTTAGGGTTTGGGATTTTGGGTTGTAGATTTTAGGGTTTAGGTCTCTGTGTGAGTTTATGGTTTAGGGTTTTTTTAATTTTTATTTATTTTTATTTTAATATTTTTAAATTAAGTAAACTCAGTTTTGTTTACTTAGTTTATTTTAGTTTATTTTATTTATTTTAGTTTATTTTATTTTAATTTTATTTAGGATTATTTTATTTTATTTTTAGTTTAGTTTATTCATTCTAGGTTTTATTATTATTTTAGTAGGTCGAGGTTTAGGTGTTGGTTTATTTTTTAAAGTTTAGTTATATTTTATTTTATTTTTAGGTTTAAGTTTTATTTTTTTATTTTAGGTTTAGGTTTAGGTTTTTATCCTATTTTTTAAGGTTTAGCCTAGGTTTTTTATTTTAGGTTTATTTTAGGTTTTATTTTTAGTTTAGTTAGGTTTATTTTAGTTTATTTTATTTTATTTAGTTTAGGTTTAGTTTAAATTTAGTTTAATTTTAGGTTCATGTTTAGGTTTTATTTATTTTAGTTTAGTTATCTTAGTTTAGTTTTATTTTATTTTTTATTTTTTTAGATTTTTTTTTTTTTATTTATAGGTTTTATTTTATTTATTTTAGTTTATTTTTTTTTTTGTTTAGATTTTATTTAATTTTTTACTTAATTTTTATTTTAAGTTTATTTTATTTTTATTTTAGGATTAGTTTTTATTTTATTTAGTCTTTTTTATTATTTTTAGTTTAGTTTAGGTTTTCATGTATTTTATTTTAGTTTAGTTTTGTTTTATTTTTATTTATTTTATTTGGTTTCATTTTATTTTATTATTTTATTGTGCCTAGATTTGTGGCTAGGGTTTAGGGTTAGGTTCAGGTTTAGGGTTTGGGTCAGTTCAGGCTTGTGTTTTGGCCTTTAGGCATGGTGTCATTTCAGATCATGGGTTACTTAGGGTTTAGGGCCTGGGGTTTATTTTAGTGATTTGCTTTTTATTAGGTTAGTGGTTGTGGTTAGTGTTTAGAGTTTAGTGTGGGTAGGTTTAGGGTTCTAGGTTTGGTTTAGGGTTTTTATTTTTATTTTTTTATTTTTTTTATTATAGACTTATTTTATTTTACTTTAGGTTTAGGTTTTTTTTTTTAGGTTTTTTTTTATATTATTTTATTATTAAGTTTAGGTTTATTTTAATATATTTTTATTTTTGTTTATTTATTTTGTTTTTTTTTTAGTTTATTTTTGGTTTATTTTATTTTAGTTTAGCTTATTTTATATTCACTTTATTTATTTTGGATTATTTAGTTTATTTTTATTTAAGTTTAGGTTTCAATTTACCTTATTCAATTCAGTTTAGATTATTTCGGTTTATTTTATTTTTTTGTTTAGCGTTCATTTAGTTTAGTTTTTAAGTTTATTAATTTTTCAAATATTTGATTTTTATTTTTTTATTATTTTATTTTATTTTTATTTTAGTTTATTTAGATTTAGGTTTAGGTTTATTTATTTAGTTTAGTTTATTTAATTTAATTTAATTTTATTTAGGTTCGATTTAGTTTAGGTTTATTTTTTTATTTAGTTTATTTCAATTTATTTATTTTATTTTATTTATATTTGGTTTATTTTATTTTTATCTAATTTTATTTATTTTTACTTTTAGGGTTTATTAATTTATTTTTTAGTTTAATTTATTTTATTTATTTTTATTTATTTAGTTTAGTTTAGGTTTATTTAGTTTTTTTTATTTACTTTCTTTTTTATCTTAAATTTTTTTTATTTAGTTTAGTTTAGGTTTAGGTTTAGGTTTGTTATTTTTATTTATTTTATTTTTAATTTAGTTTATTTTATTTATTTAGGTTTATTTTATATAATTTTAGGTTTATTTTATTTATTTAGTTTAGATTTAGGTTTAGGTTTATTTATTTATTTTATTTTTATGTTTGTTTATTTAGGTTCTAGGTTTTATTTTTTAAATTTATTTTATTCTATTTATTTTTATTTTAGGTTTATTTTAGTTTAGTTTAGGCTAATTTAGTTTAGTTTAGTTTATTTTCATTTTTATTTTTATTTAGGTTTTCAGGTTTATTTTTATTTTGTTTTATTATATTTTTTAGTTTAGGTTTAAGTTTATTAGTTTATTTTATTTTTTTTTTTAGTTTTTGTTTTTTTTATTTTTTTATTTTAGTTAATTTATTTTTTTTTATTTTTATTTATTTATTGGTTTTTGTTTAATATTTTTAGTTTTAGGTTTTATTTTTAGGTTTATTTTATTTTATTTATGTTTATTGTTTTTTTAGTTTATTTAGTTTATTTAGGATTTATTTTGTTTATTTACTTTATTTTTTTTTTTTAGTTTATTTTATTTATTTAATTTTAATTTATTTTATTTAGTTTAGGTTTATTTAGTTTTTTTAGGTTTTGTTTAGTTTATTTTATTTTTTTATTTATTTATTTTTTAGTTTATTTTATTATTTTTTTATTTAGTTTATTTAGTTTAGATTAGTTTATTTATTTATTTTATTTAGTTTATTTATTTTTATTTTACTTTATTCTTTAGTTTAGTTTAGTTTAGTTTGTTTTATTATTTTCTTTTATTCTATTTTATTTTATTTATTTAGGTATATTTAGTTTATTTTACTTTATTTATTTAAGTTTCTTTATTTTTAGTTTATTTTTATTTACTTTAGGCTTTCTATTTAGTTCAATTTATTTAGGTTTATTTAGTTTAGTTTAGTTTATTTAGGTTTATTTATTTTATTTTATTTTCATTTAGTTTATTTTATGTTTATTTATTTAGTTTAGTTTATTTATTTTTAGTTTATTTAATTTAATTTTATTTTATTTTAGGTTTGAGTTTATTTCTATCTTTATTTATTTTAGTTTTGTTTTATTTTAGGTTTAGGTTTAGGTTTTAATTTTTATTTTTTTAGTTTATTTAATTAAGTTTATTATTTTTTTTAGATTTTTTTTAGTTTATTTTATTTAGGTTTAGGTTTAGGTTTAAGTTTTTTTTTTAATTTTAGGTTTATTTTTATTTTTATTTCATTTAGGTTTAGTGTTCATTTATTAGCTATTTTATTTTATTTTATTTTTCTTTAGTTTATTTTATTTATTATATTTTTTTATTTGAGGTTTATTTATTTTTTTAATTTATTTTTATATATAGTTTTTCATTTTTATTTGGTTTTTTATTTTTTAGTTTATTTATTTTATTTTATTTTAGGTTCAAGTTTATTTCTTTGTTTATTTAGTTAAGTTTAGGTTTATTTTAGGTTTATGTTTATGTTTTTATTTATTTTATTTTAGTTTATTTTATTTAGTTTATTAATTTACTTATGTTTTTTTAATTTATTTTATTTAAGTTTAGGTTTAGGTTTAGGTTTAGGTTTATGTTATTTTTTTTAATTTTAGATTTATTTTTATTTTTATTTCATTTAGATTTAGTGTTTATTTCTTATTTATTTTACTTTATTTTATTTTTATTTAGTTTATTTTATTTATTATATTTTTTAGTTTAGGTTTATTTATTTTAAAATTTATTTATTTAATTAGTTTTATTTATTTTTTTATTTATTTTTTTATTTTTTAATTTTTTGTTTAGTTTAGTTTAGTTTATTTATTTTAGTTTATTTTATTATTTTATTAGTTTATTTATTTTAATTTATTTATTTTATATTTATTTTGTTTTGGTTTTGGTTTATGTTTAAGTTTATTTATTTTATTTTTTTTAGGTTTATTTATTTTTAGCTTATTTTAGTTTATTTTGTTTATTTTTATAGGTTTAGGTTTTATTATTTATTTACATTAGGTTTAGGTTTAGATTTATTTTATTTTATTTAGTTTATTTTTAGGTTTATTTTATTTAGGTTTATGTTAATCTTATTTAGGTTTATTTATTTTTATTTTAGTTTATTTTATTTATTTTCTTTTGATTATTTATTTTTTATTTAGTTTATTTTTGTTTAGGTTTAGGTTTAATTTATTTTAGTTTATTTTTTATTTAGGTTTAGGTTTATTTATTTTATTTTATTTATTTATTCATTTTATTTAGTTAAGTTTTTTATTTATTTTATTTTATTTTAGTTTATTTATTTTCTTTTATTTATTTAGTTTAGGTTTTATTTTAGATTATTTATTTTATTTTTACTTTTAGTTTATTTTTAGTTTAGTTTATTTAGTTTATTTAGTTTTTTTGTATTTATTTTTTACTTTAGGTTTAGGTTTATTTTTATTTAGTTTATTTATATAGGTGTATTTTTATTTATTATTTCTTTAGGTTTATTTAGTTTCTTTTTGGTTTAGGTTTATTTATTTAGGGTTTAGTTTATTTTTAGATTAGTTTATTTTAGTTTATTTATTTATGTTTATGCTTTTTATTTATATATTTTATTTAGTTTAGTTTATTTATTTTATTTATTTTGTTTAATTATTTTATTTTTATTTATTTATTTATTATTTATTTTGTATTTATTTTATATTTTACTTATTTTATTATTTTATTTAGTTTATTTTAGTTTATTTAGTTTATTTTTATTTTTATTTATTTAGGTTTATGTTTATTTAGTTTAATTTATTTTAGGTTTAGTTTTATTTAGTTTATTTAATTTAGCTTAGTACTTTATTTTATTTATTTTATTTTAGTTTAGTTTAGCTTAGTTTAGTTTATTTATTTAATTTTGGTTAATTTTATTTATTTAGTTAGCTTATTTATTTTATTTATTTATTCAAATTATTTATTTATTTAGTTTTATTATTTTACTTTATTTTTTATGTTTTTATTTTTGGGTTTGGTTGAGGTTTAGTTTGTTTTATTTAGTTTATTTTTTTCTAGTTTTAGGGTTTAGGTTTTATTTTACTTTATTTTTTTAAGCTAGTTTATTTTTTTAGGCTTATTTACTTTTATTTATTTTCTTTAGTTTTATCTTATTTATTTTACTTTATTTTATTTGTTTTAATTAATTTTATAATTATTTTAGTTTATTTTTATTTATTTGGTTTTGGTTCATTTTATTTATTTAGTTTAATCAGTTTACTTTATTTTTCTTTATGTAGTTTATTTATTTTATTTTAGAGTTAATTTAGTTTAGTTTTATTTATTTATTTATTATTTACTTTAGTTTATTTATTTAGTTTATTTTAGTTTTTTTATTTAGGTTTATTTTTATTTTTTGTAGTTTAGTTTATTTATTTTATTTAGGTTTCTTATTTTAGTTCATTATTTAGGTTTAGGTTTAGGTTTATGTTAATTTTTAAGTTTTGTTTTATTTTTATTTTATTTTTTTGGTTTAGGTTTTATTTTATTTTTAAATTTATGTTATTTTTATTTTATTTTTTAGGTTTTAGATTTAGCTTTTTATTTTAGTTTTATTTTAATTTAGTCCAATGATTTAGTTTATTTTAGTTTATGTTTATTTATTTAGTTTAGTTTATTTTTGTTTAGTTTAGTTTATTTTATTTTGTTTATTTTATTTAGGTTTTTTTTTATTTTAGTTTGGTTTTATTTTATTTTTTTTATTTATTTTATTTTAATTTATTTTTAGTTTAGTTTTATTTGGTTTTATTTTATTTTATTTTATTATTTTATTTTTTTATTTTAGGTTTTATTTTATTTAGGTTTTTTATTTTTTTTTAGTTTAGTTTTTTATTTATTTTTATTTAGTTTTTATTTTTATTTTATCTTTTAAGTCAGTTTAGTTTATTTTATGTTTTTTTATTTTATCTTTTATTTTTAGTCATTTGGCCTAGGTTTGTGGTTTCAGTTTTAGTTTAGGGTTTGTGGTTTAATACATTAGTTTTAGTCATTTGGATTTTGGGTTATATTTAGTTTTGTGGTTTTGGTTTTATGGTTTAGATTTATGGTTTAGGGTTGTTTATGGTTTAGTGTTTAGTTTTAGGTTTATTAGGGTTTAGAGATTATTTTTTTTTATTTTATGTTTTTAATTTTTTAATTTTTTTATTTATTTATTTATTTATTTTTATTTTAGTTTTATTGTTTTAGTTTATTTTTATATTATTTTATTTAGTTTAGTTTATTTTATTTTATTTTTATTTAGTTTATTTATTATTTAGTTTAGTTTAGTTTATTTTTTTAGGTTTATTTTATTGTATTTTATTTTATTTTTTTTTATTTATTTATTTATTTATTTATTTTATTTATTTTTTATTTATTGTAGTTTATTTTATTTTTATTTCATTTTATTTATTTAGTTTTTTTATTTTATTTTACTTTATTTTTTTGTGGTTTATTTAGTTTAGTTTAATTATTTTATTTATTTATTTATTTTTATAAATTATTTATTTATTTATTTTTGTTTAATTATTTATTTTATTTTATTTTAAATTTTGGTTTATTTAAGTTTATTTATTTAGTTTAGGTTTATTTTTTTTAATTTAGTTTATTTTACTTTATTTATTTATTTTAGGTTTACTTTATTTTTATTTTATTTTATTTATTTCTATTCTTAGGGTTTGATTATTTTTTTTAGTTTAGTTTAGTTTATTTTTTTATTATTATTTATATAATTTAGTTTAGGTTTAGGCTTGCTTAGTTTATTTTTATTTACTTTATTTATTTTAATTTTTTATTTATTTTTATATATTTAGTTTTTTTGTTTTTATTTAGTTTTAGTTTAGGTTATTTTATTTTATTTATTTTATTTTTATTTAGTTTATTTTATTTATTTAAGTTTATTCAATTATATTTTAGGTTTGTTTTATTTATTTAGTTTAGTTTTAAGTTTATTTATTTTTTTTTATATTTATTTTAGTTTATATTTTTTATTTTATATTTTATTTATTTTATTTTATTTTTAGGTTTATTTTATATTTTATTTATTTAGTTTATTTTGTTTATTTTTTATTTTTTTATTTTATTTTAGTTTTAGGTTTATTTTGTTATTTTAATCACTTTATTTTATTTTATTTTATTTATTTATTTTATTTATTTTATGTTATTTTAGTTTATTTATTTATTTCATTTTATATTTATTTATTTATTTAGTTTAAGAGGTCAGTGGTAGGTCTGGCCTAGGGTTATGTGCTTGTGGTAGGTTCAGTTTTTACTTTGTGGCTCAGTTTGTGGCTCAGATTTTATTTTGGCTCAGGGCCTGTGCTTTAAGGTTTTGTGGCTCAGCTCAGTGTCAGGCTTGTGCAGTCAGTGGCTCAGGGTTTGTGGGTCATGGCTCAGATCCAGGGTTTTGATTGTGGCCTGGGCTCAGATTCCTGTGGTCATAGGCTCAGTGGCCCAGGTCCTTGAGCTCAGGGCCTTTATCTTGCCTGGCCTTTACGAATCCAGGTCTTACTAGTGCCTATTCCAGACTCTGGCCCAGCCCAGGGCTCAGGTCTGTGGCCTAGGATCCAGCTCAGATCTGGCTCAGTGGCCTTCTTTAGGGTCAGTGGCTCAGGTCAATTAGGGCCCAGGGCCTGGGGCCCAGGCTCAGCCTCAGTGGCCTTAGCAGGGCCTGTGATCCAGGGCTGGGCTCAGCCTCAGTGTTAAGTTCAGGGGTGGCCTTTTCTTTAGGAGTGGCCCAGGATTTAGGGTGTGGCTCAGGTTTATGGCTCAGTGATGTAGGCTCAGTAGGGTGGTGTGGCTCAGTTTGAGGTTAAGATTTAGGGTATATGGTCATGGAAGGTGTGGAGTATTGGCTCAGTAGTGGTTTATTTTATTTTATTTATTTATTTATTTAAAACCAAGCAAACCAAGTTTTAGTATTTATTTTATTTTTTTATTTATTTAATTTTATTTTTATTTTGATATATTTTTATTTTATTTAATTTATTTATTTATTTTAGGTTTATTTAATTAGTTTTATTTAGTATTTTAGTTTAGGTTAGTTTATTTATTTTAGTAGTTTTATTTATTTTATTTTTATTTATTTTATTTTTTTTATGTTTAGGTTTTATTTTATTTTTAGTTTAGTTTTAAGTTTTATTTTAGTATTTTATTATTTTATTTAGTTTAGTTTATTTTATTTATTTTATTTATTTTAGGTGATTTAGTTTATTTTTTTAGGTTTTTTTATTTATTTTATTTTAGTTTAGGTTTAGTTTATTTTATTTTTATTTTGGTTTATTTTTTATTTTAGTTTAGATTTTATTTTTTATTTATTTTTAGGTTTTATTTTTAAGTTTATTATCTAGATTTTAAAGTTTTTATTTAGTTCTTATTTTAATTTATTTTTGATTTATTTTATTTTTATTTTAGGTTTATTTTTTTATTTTATTTAGGTTTTTTATCTTTTAGTTTACTTTAGGTTTTTATTTATTTTGTTTTAGTTAAGTTTTATTTTTTTTTATTTTCTTTTAAGTTTAGGTTTAAGTTTTGGTTTAGGTTTAAGTTTATGATATTATTTTATTTATTTTTATTTATTTTGGTTTATGTTTTTTATATTTTTTATTTTTAGGTTTTATTTAGTTAAGGTTTAGGTTTTTAGCTTCTTAAGGTTTAGGGTTTAGAGTTAATTTAGAATTTTTGGTTATTTTTAACAAAGAACAAATTCATATTCAACATTTATTCTTTTTGATTTCATCAACCAAGTAACACACCAAGTTCTATAAGACACAAGCAATGACATATATAAAAAATGAGCACACGTAGAGCTAATAAGAAAACACTAGACAACTAGATCTTTAAAGGCACGCCATAAGAAGTAGATGGATCGATTTGTAGTTTCTTCCCATTAGAACCAACCTCCTCTGGGGATCCACCATTATATCCCCAATCTATCCCTCCACCACCACCATGTGTAACCTCTCGCGCCTCGCCCATAACCACCACCACCCTCCATATCCACCAAGACCACTAGATCCCCCACCACCACTTGATAATCGCCACCTCGCTTCACCTCCACGCTGATCTAGACTGAGCCTGGTGATGGTGATTTTCACGTGAAGGTTCTCGCCATTCTTTGGGTTTAGGTTTTGGTTTAGCTTTATTAGTTTTAGGGTTTAGGTTTTTTTAAATTTTTTTAGTAACTTTAGTTTAGGTTTGGGGTTTATGTTGGCTTAATGAGCCTCATGTTCAATCCAATCAATTTTGATGATAACAAATTTTGGATGTTCTAATGTATGTTTTATGTGTTTCATATATATTAATTGCTAATTACATATCCAATATGTCTCATAATATATTTGAGGAAGTTGCAAGAATAGAAGAATGAAAGATCAAAATGGATAATGTGAAGCTAAAGATACAATATTTTAGGATATATGCATTTATAACTATCTTAGAAATTCATTTGAGTTCATTGACATGAATCAATTTGCTTACAACTTAACTTATTATTTATATTTATTTGAAATAATGATAATTAGGTTAATTTCTATAAATCTATATCTAATTAACATTCAATTATATATTTCATACAGAGCATTTGAATTATCAAAATAAGAAATGATAATAAATTATGATTATTAACTATAATTAGTTTATATACTTAATATAATTAAATATTTTAATTTAATTTTAAGGTTATATGATAACTAACATATGTATGATTATATATAAATTATATCATAATATTTAAATGTCATATTTCAAAATTAACAAAAATATGTTGAATGTAGTATTTTAGCCAAAGTCATTTTATAATCAAGGAATTTATATCTCATTTCATCTCCAACAGATTCCTTGGATTTTTTTCCTTTAATTGGATAGGTTACATGACCCATGTTTGACTAAAATTGAATTTATTATGACTTTTCAAACATTAGTTGATTTTAATAATGAATGCATGCTACATGCTTTGAATATATTAAGAGCCATATTTTATTATTTTGACTTGCCCATGTGAATAGCTGGCTATTTGAGTTTAACATTTATTTAATATAAATTATATTTTTATTAAATATTAAATTATTATATGATAAAATGATGTTAGAATAATATATTTTTTGAAATAATTCAAAATGACCTTCTTGCTTATAAATAGCCCTCATTCTCTTCATGAAAGCATTCCTCATTCAAATTCAAAATCCCTTCAGCAAATCTAAGAGAAAATTTCCTAGATTTTCCTCCGAGGGTTCTCCAAATATTGCAAGATCAAATCCTAGGTTTGGAAGCTTCAACATATTCAACTAAGTGAGCTTTCTCAAATTACTTGAGTTTGTTTTCTTGATCTTAATCTATTTTTAGTTGTTCATACTATTTTTACCATCTATTTATTCTTTCCAATTTATATTTTTTGGTGGATTAGTCTTTCGACATCAAAGTCAAAGTTTTTCACCTCAAAGTTTATTCAATCATTTTTTGTGAAAAACTCTTGTGATTGTTTGTAGGATTTTTTTTCAACTTGTTGAAATTTTTATCTTCTACAAATTTCTTTTGGTTTCTTGAAATATTTCTTCATTAGTCTTATTTGAAAGATCATTTATTCTTGGATCTATTTAAGAAGTACATTTTTAGCATTTTAAATTAAATTATTGTGCTGAAATTATTTGCATATTTGCTAGATCTCTCTTTAATTAAAAGCTTACTAGCCTACTTAGATCTATCATCTACTATTTTTATTTAAGTATTTTTGTGATCATTTGCATTAATTGAAAGCATCTTTTTGGTTAAAATAAAATAAATTATTCCTTACTGAATTTATTTTATTGTGCGGAAGAATATTGTGAATTTATTTTGTGGCCATTTTTATATTAGTCTACAAACTATAATAACATAAACATCTTAGTAAGATCACTTTAAGATATTTATTTTACTATTTCTTATCAATATTAAGTGAGCATTTTATCTTGCCAAAATTTTAAATTGTAAAGTGATCATTTATAAGTAGTGAGATCACTTTTTGAATTGGATAGCTTGGTATATTTGCAAAAGATTTATTTTATCAAAATTTATTATTTTGTATTTATCTTTTCGTGTTATAAAATTTATATTGGGGTTGTACTCGCCCATTTGTCGGAGAGTACATATTATTGTAGGGTTGTACTCACCCGTTATAGAAATACTATTTGTAAGCTATTTTTTCATTTAGTGGATTCTTAGTCGGGGTGGCAGGGCGTTATCAATTTTGGGGTTTGGCTAAACCACATAAAATTGTGTGCCTATTGTCTCTTTACTTTTTTCTTTTATTTTTGTTGCATTAAGAATTGTATCTTGTCATTATAAAATCTAAAATTAATTTTCTACTAAAACTTAAAATCTAAGATTTAACTTTTAAAATTTTAATATCACCCAATTCACCACCCCCTCTTTTAGTTTTTGCTTAACATCAAAAGTAGATCTTTCACTATGGTACAAGGTTTCCTAAAGGGTTCACTACTAGAGGGACAATCCACTCATAGACTTCCACTTTTAGATAGTGTACCATTTGATTATTGAAAAAATAGAATTAGTACATTCTTAAGAGGTCAGGATGCACGCATGTGGTACATGTTGACACATCAATATCATACACCCACAGTAGAAGTAAATGGCATTAAAGTAGAAAAACCATTTTAGGAATGGACTGTAGCTGAAAGAGAACTCGATGAATTAATTGCTAGGGCTTGTAATACTTTACATTGTGCTTTATTATGTGATTATTACATGAAAATTTATATGTTTAGTACAACAAAAGAAATATGGGATAAACTCATTATAACTTATGAAGGAACTAGTGAAGTTAAAGATGCTCACATAAAACTTGTTCATGAATATGAGTTTTCATGTCTCCTCTCTATTTCTAATATGTATACTAGATTCATGAAAATAATTAACACATTGCATTCTCTTGGAAAACATATAGGAATCAAGACTTAGTCTATAAGATTCTTAGATGTCTTCTAAAAGAATGGGAAGCTAAAGTAACATCTATTAGTGAAGCTAAGGATTTATCTACTTATCCACTTGATCAGCTTTTGGGTTCTTTGATATAACATGAGCAGGTTATTGCTCAAAGGGATAAGATGGATAACTTGGCAAAAAGGGAGAAGGAGAATGGAAAATCCATTGCATTAAAAGTTGATGATAGTGATGAGCATAACACCTCAAGCTCGGATGGTGATAGTGATGAGGTGGTCATGCTATCCAAAAGGGGAACTTGCAGGAAGAAGAATCAAAGGTATAAAAAATCTAAAAACTATAAATTTCAAACTAAGAAATTTCTTATAGGTGAAGGGAACGTTTGCTACCAATGTAACAAGCCTGGACACAAAAGAAGTGATTGTCCGAACTTGTTGAATCAAAGAAGAATAAGATTGATGTGGAAAGAAGACAAAATATGAATGAGAAAAAGTACCATAAGAAGAAGAAGAAGGCTTTATGGGCCAACCAAAATTCAAATGAATCAAGTACTTTCTCATCAAGATTATAATTATGTTTGAAGTCACAAGTTCATTATAATGCTTCATCAAGTAAAACATTTAATAAAAATTATTTGATCATAATATATATATTAAAATTAATGTAAGCCATATTAAAAAAAAAAATGTTTAATGATATTATGATAAAAGGGCATATTTCATTTTGATTTATGCATAATTAATTCTGAACACTAAGAAATCATCTTATGTTTGGGTGCCAAAAGGTACAAGCACTACACAAACCACTCATGCTAGATATCTTGCTTCAAATTAAGAATTTGGACCCAAACATGTTTGGGTTCCAAAAGTTAACATGTGATTTTCTTTTGTAGGAATGCCTTCAAAGAAAAATCAAAGAAAGCATGTGGTACTTAGACAATGGATGTTCAAGACATATGACGGGAGATAAAGATAAATTCCCAACTTTATAATCTAGTGATGGAGGATTTGTTACATATGGAGATAATGCAAAGGGAAAGATCATTGGCATTGGTTCTATTAGTAAGAATTTTATCACTTTAGATAAAGTTTTTCTAGTAGAAGGATTAAAACATAATTTTTTCTATTAGTAAATTATATGATAAAGGTTTGAATGTAGTATTTCATACATCATATTGTATTATAAAAAATAATGAAAATGTTTTCTTAGTAGGAAAAAGACATAAAAATATTTATGTCATTGATTTAGATAGCTTTCATGATGTTAATTTGAATTTACTTTATTTTAAAAGCACTCATGATGATATATGGTTATGGCATAGGAGACTATGTCATATTAACATGCACACACTCAATAAAATTGCTAAACTTGATTTAGTAGTTGGATTGCCTAAATTAAATTTTCATTCAAACTATGTTGTGATGCATGTATTCATGGTAAGCATTCTAAAAAGTAAAATATTGTTTCTACTTCTAGACCTCTAGAATTGTTGCACATGGATTTGTTTGGTCCAATTAGCACCACTAGCTTAGGTGGTAAAATTATGATTTTGTGATTGTTGATGATTTCTCTAGATATACTTGGGTTTTGTTTGTAACTTACAAGGATGATGTTTTTTGGTTAGTTTAGAAAGTTTTCTAAATATATTCAAAGAGAGGCCTTTTGATTAATAGGGTTCAAGATCATGGTGGCGAATTTGAAAATAAATTATTTGAGGATTATTGTGATGAACATGGGATTAGACATAATTTTTTTGCACCTAGAACTCCCCAATAAAATGGAGTAGTAAAAAGAAAAAATAGAATATTAATTGAATTAAGTAGATCTATGCTTGATGAGTATAAATTACCAAAATATTTTTGGGCAAAAGCAATAAATACTGCATGTTATATGATGAATAGGATCTATGTTAGACCAATTTTGAAGAAGACACCCTATGAATTATTTTTTGGAAAGAAGCATAAGATTGAACACTTTCATGTATTTGGATGTAAATGCTTTATTTTGAATAATGGAAAAAAGCATCTAGGTAAGTTTGATTGCAAATCAAATGATGGTATTTTCTTAGGATACTCTCTTTCTAGTAGAGCTTATAGAGTTTTCAATAAGAGAAAAATGATTGTAGAAGAATCAATACATATTATTTTTTTATGAAAATTTAATTGATCCCATTAGAAATGAAGTGATTGATGAAGAGATTGATAATCTTAAGAAAATATCTTTAGAAGATAATGTGGATTGATTCAAAGAATGGAAATATAATAAAATCATCCAAAGGAACTAATTATAGGAGATCCTTCAAAAGGAGTTATGACTAGAAGACATAGTAGAAAGGTTGTAGATCATTCAACATTTTATCTTGAGGTTGAACCTAAAATTTAGAAGAAGCATTAAAAGATATTTTTGGATTATTGCTATGGAAGAGGAGTTGAATCAATTTGTAAGAAATGATGTTTGAGAATTAGTCCCAAGAATGCAAGATCAAAATATCATTGGAACAAAATGGGTCTTTAGGAATAAGCTAGATGATTAAGGTTGTATTATTAGAAATAAAGCTAGGTTAGTTGCACAAGGGTACACACAAGTTGAAGGTATAGATTTTGAAGAATCTTTTGCAGTAAGACTAGAAGCTATTAGGTTACTCCTTGCTTATGCTTATTTTAGGATTTTAAACTTTTCAAATGGATGTCAAGAGTGCATTTTGAATGGATTTATTGACCAAGATGTATTTGTAGAGCAACCACCGGATTTGAGAGCCTTGATTGTCCAAATCATGTGTATAAATTAAAGAAAGCCTTATATGGTTTAAAATAGGCTCCTCATGCTTGGTATGATAGGTTAAGTAACTTTTGATAGATCATGGATTTAGAAAGGGTAGAGAGATGACCTTATTCCTTAAGAGCATAGATGATGATTTGATTATGGTACAAGTGTATGTAGATGATATATTATTTGGAAGTACAATTGAATCTTTATGCCATGAGTTCTCATCTTTGATGTCCAAAGAGTTTGAAATGAATCTATGATGGGAGAACTTATTTTTTTCTTAGGTATTCAAGTAAAGCAACAAGAAAATGGCACATTCACTGTCAAACCAAGTTCACAAATGAATTGCTTCAGAGGTTTGACATGAAAAGATTTAAATCTATTAAAACTTTTTTGAGCCCATCTACAAAATTGGATTTAGATGATTTAGGAATATCTGTTGATCAAAAACTTTATAGGAGTGATAGGTTCACTTTTATACCTTGTTGCTAGTAGGCCTGATATTAGGTTTGCTGTTTGTTTGTGTGCTCATTTTTAGACCAACCCGAAAGAATTTCATTTAATAGCAGTCAACCCGACAGAATCTCACTTTTATACCTTTGTATTTGATAAACTAAGTTAGGTTTATGGTATCCTAAAATTCTTTATCATTTGATTTGGTTTGCTTATTGATACTAATTTTACTAGATGAAAAGTAGATAGAAAAAAAGCACATCAATATGTCAATTTTAAGATCATCGCTTGTGTCTTGGTCATCTAGGAAACAAAATTTTGTAGCTTTATCCACTGCTGAGGATGAGTACATAGCTGCCAGTAGTTGTGTTGCTCAGGTCCTTTGGTTAAAGAACCAATTAAAAGATTTTGGTATTAAGTAAGATCACATTCTAGTTCAGTGTGACAATACTAGTACTAATAGTTTAACCAAAAATCCTATCCAGCACTCACGAACGAAGCATATAGAAATTAAACATCATTTTATTAGGGATCATGTTTTGAAAGGTAATGTTAATATTAATTTCATTAGTACCAATTTACAAATTGAAGATATTTTTACAAAACCATTACCAAAAGAATATTTCAGTAGATGCATGCTTGAATTGTTAGATCCTAATATTTAAAACTATATGCAGTTTGTTCTCACTTTTTTATATTGTCAAAAGGGGGAGAAGAGTAAAATGTTGCTTAGTATTAAGTGTATTTCATGCATACATTTAGGGAGCAACATTATTCATCTCTTATGCATAAATTTTAAGAAGAGAAATTTTTTTCAAAACTATGATGAAAGGTCAACCTTCATCAAAATCAATACCAACATTAGTTTGTCATCATCAAAAGGGAGATTGTTGGCTTAATGAGCCTCATGTTCAATCCAATCTACTTAGATGACAACAAATGAATGCTTGGATGTTCTAATATATGTTTTATGCATTTCAGATAAATTAATTCCTAATTACATATCCAATACATCTCACAATATGTTTGACGATATTGCAAGAATAGAAGAATGAAATATTGATCAAAATGGATAATGTGAAACTCAAGATTCACTATTTTAACTTATATACAATTATAACTATCTTAGAAATTCATATGAGTTCATTGACATGAATCAATTTGCTCAAAACTTAACATATTATTTTTCTTTATTTGAAATAACGATAATGAGGTTAATTTTTATAAATATATATCTAATTAACATTCAATTATATGTTTCATACATAGCATTTGAATTATCAAAAAATAAATGATAATAAATTTTGACTATTAAGTGTAATTAGTTTGTATACTTAATTAAATATTTAATTTAATTTTAAGGTTGTTAGAAAATTAACATATGTATGATTACATATAAATTATATCATAATATTTAAATATCATATTTCAAATTTAACCAAAATATGTATAATTTTGTATTTTAGCTAAAGTGATTTTATAATCAAGGAATTTATATATGACTTTATCTCCAACAGATTCCTTGGATTTTTTTCCTTTAATTGGATAGGTTACCTAACCCACGTTTGATTAAAATTGAATTTGTTATGACTTTTCAAACATTAGTTAATTTTAATAATGAATGCATGCTACATGCTTTGATTATATTAAGTGCCATATTTTATTATTTTTAACTTGCCCATGTGAATAGCCAAATTTTGGCAGTTTAAATTTAATATTTATTTAATATAAATTAAATTTTTATTAAATATAAAATTATTATATGATAAAATGATGTTAGAATAATATATTTTTTGAAATAATTCAAAATGACCTTCTTGCTTATAAATAGCCCTCATTCTCTTCATGAAAGCATTCCTCATTCAAATTCAAAATCCCCTTAAATCTAAGAGAAAATTTCTTAGATTTTCCTTCCAAGTGTTCTCAAATATTGCAAGATCAAATCCTTGGTTTGGAAGCTTCAACATCTTCAACTAAGAGCTTTCTCAAATTACTTAGTTTATTTTCTTGAACTTAATCCATTTTTAGTTTTTCATACTATTTTCACCATCTATTTATTCTTTCCAATTTATATTTTTTGGTGGATTTGTCTTTGGACATCAAAGTCTAAGTTTTTCACATCAAAGTTTCTTCAATCATTTTTTTGTGAAAAACTCTTGTGATAGTTTATAGGATTTATTTCAACTTGTTGAAATTTTTATCTTCTTACAAATTTCTTTTGGTTTCTTGAAATATTTCTTCATTAGTCTTATTTGAAAGATCATTTATTCTTAGATCTATTTTAGAAGTATATTTTAAGTATTTTAAATTAAATTATTGTACTGAAATTATTTTCTTATTTTTAGATCTCTCATTTTAATTAAAAGCTTACTAGCTTACTTAGATCTATCATACTAATTTTATTTAAGTATTTTGTGATCATTTGCATTAATTGAAAGCATCTTTTTTGTTAAAATAAAATAAATTACTCCTTACTAAAATTTATTTTATTATGCAAAAGAATATTATGAATTTATTTTGAAATCATTTTTATATTAATCTACAAATTGTAATAACATAAACATCTTAGTAAGATCACTTTAAGATATTTATTTTATTATTTCTTATCAATATTAAGTGAGCATTTTATCTTGCCAAAATTTTAAGTTATAAAGTGATCATTTATAAGTTGTGAGATCACATTTTGAATTGGATAGCTTGGTATATTTGGAGAGATTTATTTTATCATAATTTATTATTTTCTAAATTTCTTTTCGTAATGTAAAATTTATATTGGGGTTGTACTCACCACTTTCTAGGAGAGTACATATTATTGTAGGGGTTGTAATCACCCAGTTATAGGAGAGTACTATTTATAAGCTATTTTGCATTTAGTGGATTCTAGCCATGGTGGTGAGTGGGCGTGGGATTTTATGATTTGGTGAACCACATAAAAAATTATGTGCCTATTATCTCTCTTACTTTACGTACTTTTATTTTCTACATTAAGAATTGTATCTTATCATTATAAAATCTAAAATTAATTTTTTACTAAAACATAAAATTTAAGATTTAACTTTTAAAATTTTTAAAATCACCTAATTCACCCTCCCTCTTGGGTGCTATAGTGACTCACAGTTTAGGGTTTATGGCTTAGGGTTAGTGTTTAGGGTTCAGGGTTTTAGGGTTTATGCTTTAGGGTTTAGGGTTTAGGGTTTAGGGTTTATGGTTTTAGGTTGAGTGTTTAGGGTTTTTTTTAAAATTAAGTAAACCGATATGTTTTGCTTTATTTAGTTTATTTTCTTATTTGTTTTAGTTTATTTTATTTTTTATTTTTATTTAGGTTAATTTTTTATTTTTGATTAATTTAGATGATTTATTTTAGGTTTACTTATTTTAGTTTAGGTTTTTTTATTTTAGTTTATTTTTTAGGTATAGGTTTAGGTAAGGTTTTTTTTTTAGTTGAGTTTAATTTTATTTAATTTTTTTTTTAGGATTGGGTTTATTTTTATTTTTTAGGTTTAGGTTTAGGTTTTATTTTATTTTTTTTTAGGTTTAGGTTTAGTTTTTGGCTTATTTTGATGTTTTATTTTTAGTTTAGGTTTAGGTTCACTTTTAGTTTAGTTTATTTTATTTACTTTAGGTTTATGTTTAGGTTTAAGTTTAGTTTATTTTAGGATTAAGTTTAGGTTTTATTTATTTTACTTTTGTTAACTTTAGTTTAGGTTTAGGTTTATTTTCTTTTGCTTATTTTATTTTTATATTAGGTTTAGTTTTTATTTTTAGTTTAGGGTTTGGGTTTTATGTTATATTTATTTCTAGGTTTTACTTTTAGGTTTATTTTTTAAGTTTAGATTTTTATTTACTTTTTATTTTATTTTATTTTAGGTTTATTTTATTTTTATTTTACATTTAGTTCCTATTTTATTTAAGTTTTTCATTCTTAGGTTTATTTTCTTTTTTGTTTAGTTTAGTTTTTTATTTATTTTAATTTAGTTTATTTTCATTTATTTTTTTTTGTTGTTGTTAGGTTTAAGTTTATGTTTTAGTTTAGTTTTTCTTTTTTTCTTTTTTTTATTTAAATTTATTTTTATTTATTTATTTTACTTTTTATGTTTTATTTACATTAGGTTTAGGTTTTTAGGTTTTTAGGGTTTAGGGTTTAAGTTTAGGTTTAGGTTTTATTTTTTTTATTTTAGTTTATTTTAGTTTAGGTTTAAGTTTATTTTATTTTTTATTTATTTTAATGTTTTATTTTTAAGTTTACTTTTAGGTTTTTTTTTTATTTAGTTTTTATTTTATTTTATTTTAATTTTAGGTTTAGTTTTTGATTTATTTAGGTTTTTTATTTTTTAATTTAGCTTCAAATTTTTATTTATTTTATTTTAGTTTAGTTTTTATTTTTTATTTCATTTTTTAAGGTTAAAGTTTAGGTTTAGGTTTAGTTTAGGTTTTATTTTATTATTTTATTTTAGTTCAAGTTTTTTAATTTATTTTACTTTTAAGTTTTATTTAGTTTGGGTTTACGTTTTTAGCATTTTAAATGTTGGGGTTTAGGGTTAGTTGAGGGTTTAAGGTTTAGGTTTTGGGGTTTAGGGTTTAGTTAGGTTTTAGTGTTTAGGGTTTAGGGTTTAAGGTTTTTAGGGTTTATGGTTTAAGGTTTAGAGTATAGGTTTTAGGTCTAAGGTTTAGGTTTTACTTTGGGGTTTAGGGTTTTTGTTTTTTTTAATAGAGAGTAAATTAAGATTCAACATTTCTTCTTTTCATTTCATCAACCAAGTAACACACTAAGTTTTCTAAGACACAAGCGATGACACAGATAAAAAAAGAGCACACATAGAGCAAATAATAAACCCTAGATAACTAGAACCATCTCTACTATAATGACATAGTTTTAGTAGCAGTAGATCAGATTGGCCATTTTTTAGTTTCTCCAATTCTCATCAGAACCATCCCGGCCTTTCGAATAATGGGATCCATCATCATATCCCTGATTTCTCCCTCTGTCACCACCACGGTTGTAACCTCCGTCACTCCTCCCACCTCTATAACCACCACTGCTCATACTACCACCTTTATATCCACCAACATTTCTAGTTCCCCACCACTATGATAACCGCCACCTCCGCCTTTGCCTCCACTGCCAGGTCTAGACTGAGCCAGGTTGACGGTGTTGTTCCTGCCGTCAAGGTTCTTCCCATTCTTAGGGTTTAAATTTAGGTTTAGGTTTATTAGGATTTAAGGTTTAGGTTAATTTTTTAATTTATTTTGTTACTTTAGGTTTAGATTTAGGGTTTGGGATTTAGGGTTGGGTTTTGTGTTTTGGGTTTAGGGTTTTGGGTTTTGGGTTTTGGGTTTAGGGTTTAGGGTGTAGGGTTTAAGGTTTAGGATTTTTAATTTTGGGTTTTTGAGTTTATGCTTTTAGGGTTTATGGTTTAAGATTACGATTTTGGGTTTTCAATTTATTAGGGTTTCAGGTTTAGGGTTGTAGGTTTAGGGTTTAGGGTTTAGGGTTAATTTTTAGGTTTTTGGTTCAGGGATTAGGGTTTAGGGTTTCAGATTTAGGGTTTAGGATTTTCTTTATTTTTAAAATTAAGTAAACCGGTAGGTTTAGATTTGTTTAGTTTATTTATTTTATTTTTTATTTATATTAGGTTATTTTATTTTTTATTTTTATTTAGGTTTTTTTTATTTTTATTTAGTTTTATTTTTATTTATATTAGGTTTATTTATTTTAGTTTAGGTTTTTAATTTTAGTTTATTTTTAGCTTTAGGTTTAAGTTAATTTTTTAGTTGAGTTTTATTTTTATTTTATTTTTTAGGTTTAGGTTTAGGTTTTTATTTTATTTTCTTAGGTTTAGGTTTTGGATTTTTATTTTGGTTTATTTTCACATTTTATTTTTTTAGTTTAGGTTTAGGTTTAGGTTTAGTTTATTTTAGGTTTAGGTTTAAGTTTAGGTTTTATTTATTTTAGTTTAGGTTTAGATATATTTTATTTTGTTTATTTTATTTTTATTTTTAGGTTTAAGTTTTTTTTAGTTTAGGGTTTAGTTTTTATTTTTTATTTATTTTTAGGTTTTATTTTTAGATTTATTTTATAGGTTTAGGTTTTTATTTAATTTTTATTATATTATATTTTATGTTTATTTTATTTTTATTTTACATTTAGTTTTTATTTTGTTAAGGTTTTTTATTCTTAGGTTTTCTTTATTTTAATTTTAGTTTAGGTTTTTCTTTATTTTATTTTAGTTTAGTTTAATTTTTATTTTTTTATGTTTAGGTTTAGGTTTTACTTTAGGTTTTTATTTTATTTAAGTTTAGGTTTTTTTTTTTTTTATTTTTATATGTTTTATTTAGTTTAGGTTTAGCTTTTTAAGTTTTTAGGGTTTAGGGTTTAGAGTTTAGGGTTTGGTATTTTGGATTCTAGGATTAGTAGTTAGGCTTTAGGGTTTAGGTTTTAAGTTAGGGTTTAGGCTTAGCTTAGGGATTAGGGTTAGTTTAGGGTTTTACGTTTAGGGTTTTGGGTTTTCACTTTAAGGTTTACAGTTTTTAGGGTTTAGGCTATAGGGTTCAGAGTTAATTTAAGGTTTAAGGTTTAGGGTTTTAGCATTTAGGGTTTTAGTTTAGGTTTAGGTTAGTTAGGATTAGGGTTTAGGTTTAAGTTTAAGGTTTAGGTTAATTTAGGTTTGGTTTAGGTTTAGTTTAGGTTCTTATTTAGTTAGTTTAGGGTTTAGTGTTAGTTTTAGGCTTTATGGTTTAGGTTTTAGAATTTAGGGTTTAGGGTTTAAAGTTTTTTTTAAAAAATTAAGTAAACTGGTTGGTTTAGGTTTATTTTGTTAATTTTTTATTTATTTTAGTTTATTTTAACTTTTATTTTTATTTTTGTTTATTTTTTATTTTATTTAGTTTGGTTTATTTATTTTAGTTCTACTTATTTGAGTTTAGGTTTTTTTATTATATTTTTTAAGGTTTGGCTTAGGTTTTTGTTTATTTTTTAGTTTAGTTTTATTTTTATTTTATTTTTTTGGTTTAGGTTTATATTTTATTTTTTAAGTTTAGGTTTTAAGTTTATTTTTAGCATTATTTTTTAGTTTAGGTTTAGGTTTATTTTTAGTCTAATTGATTGTATTTAGTTTAGTGTTTAGGTTTTATTTATTTTGATTTAGTTTATTTTAGTTTAGGTTTGGGTTTATTTTATTTTTATTTTAGGTTTAGTTTTTATTTTTAGTTTAGAATTTGGGTTTTTTTATTTATTTTTAGGTTTTGGTTTTTATTTATTTATTATTTTATTTTATTTTAGGTTTATTTTATTTTTATTTTACATTTAGTTTTTATTTTATTTAGGTTTTTTATTTATAGGTTTATTTTATCTTATAGTTTAGTTTAGGTTTTTATTTATTTTATTTTAGTTTTTATTTTTTATTTTATTTTATATTAAGTTTAGGTTTTTTTTATATTTTAGGGTTTAGGGTTTAGGGTTTAGGGTTTGGGGTTTAGGTTTTGGGTTTATTTGCTTTAGTGCTTTAGGCTTTAGGCTTTAGGGTTTAGGTTAAATTTTTTATTTTAATTTTAATATTTATTTTAGTTTATTTTTATTTTTATTTAGTTTAGCTCATTTATTTTATGTTTATTTATTTTAATTATTTTTTTAGATTTAGGTTTAGGTTTAGGTTAAATTTTTTATTTTATTTTATTTTTATTTTATTTTTATTTTATTTTTTAGGTTTAGGTTTAGGTTCTTTTTTTTCAGGATTAGGTTTTAGATTTTTCTTTTATGTTTAGTTTTAGGTATTATTTTTTAGTTTAGGTTTAGGTTTATTTTTAATTATTCTTATTCTAACTATTTTAGGTTTAGGTTTAGGTTTAGGTTTAGGTTTAGGTTTAGGTTTTATTTATTTTACTTCACTTTATCTTAATTTTGGTTTAGGTTTATATGATTTTTATTTTAGGTTTAGGTTTTTAACATTTTAGGGTTTAGGGTTTATGGTTTAAGTTTTAGGTTGCTATTTTAGGTTTATTTTAAGGTTTTATTTTTTAGTTTAGGTTTAGGTTTACTTTTAGTTTATTTTATTTTATTTAGTTTAGGATTTTGGTTTTCATTATTTTTGGTTTTGCTTATGTTTTATTTATTTAAATTTAGTTTATTTTAGTTTAGGTTTAAGTTTATTTTATTTTTGTTTATTTTATTTTTATTTTAGGTTTAGTTTTTATTTTTAGTTAAGGGATTGGGTTTTATTTTTTATTTATTTCTAGGTTTTATTTTTAGGTTTATTTTTTAGGTTTAAGTTTTAAGTATTTTTTATTTTATTTTATTTTAAGTGAAATTTATTTTTATTTTATGTTTAGTTTTTATTTTATTTTGGTTTTTTTATTCTTAGGTTTATTTTATTTTTTATTTAGTTTATGTTTTTATTTATTTTGTTTTATTTTATTTTGTTTTATTTTATTTTATTTTTTATTTTATTTTATTTTTAGGTTTAGGTTTAGGTTTTAGTTTAGGTTTTATTTTATTTTATTTTATTTTATTTTATTTATGCTTACATTTTTTGATTTATTTTATTTTTAAGATTTATTTACTTTAGCTTTAGGTTTTTAGGTTTTTAGGGTTTAGTGTTTACTGTTTATTATTTATGGTTTAGGCTTTAGGGTTTAGGGTTTAGGATTTTAGGGTTTAGGGTTTAGGGTTAAGGTTTAGGGTTCAAGGTTTAGGGTTCAGTGTTTAAGCTTTAAGGTTTTCGGTTTAGGGTTTAACGATTTTGGGTTTTGGGTTATGGTTACAGTTTAGGGTTTAGGGTTTAGGATTTTTTTAGGGTTTAAGGTTGTAGGCTTAGGTTTCAGGTTTTGGGTTAGTTTTATGGTTTGGGGTTAGGGTTTCAGATTTAGGATTTAGGGTTTAAGGTTTAGGTTTTATATTTTGGGGTTTTTTTAAATTAAATAAACTAGTAGGTTTAGGTTTTTTTAGTTTATTTAATTTATTTTTTATTCATTTTAGTTTATTTTATTCTATATTTTTAATTAGGTTTATTTATTTATTTTATTTAGTTTATTTTATTTATTTTAGTTTTATTTATTTTAGTTTTGGTTTTTATTTTAGTTTATTTTTTAGGTTTGATTTTATTTTTTTACTTGAGTTTAATTTTTATTTTATTTTACAAGTATATGCTTTTAGGTTCTTAGGGTTTACGATTTATGGTTTAGGGATTAGTGTTTAGGGTTTTAGGGTTTAGGGTTTTATGGTTTAGGGTTTAATGTTAGGGTTAAGGGTTTTGGGTTTAGGGTTTAGCATTTAGGCTTTAAGGTTTATGGTTTTTAGAGTTTAGGGTTTAGGGTTTAGGGTTTAGGGTCTTTGGCTTGGGGTTTAGGGTTTTAAGGTTTAGTGTTTAGGGTTGTAAGTTTAGTGTTTAGGGTTTAAGGATAGTTTTAGGGCTTAGGTCTAGTGTTAGGATTTAGTTTATCTTATTTTTAACTTATTATAATTTTTTTTATTTTTAGGGTTTATAGTTTAGGGTTTAGGGTTTAAAATTTATGGTTTAGGGTTTAGGGTTTAAGTTTTAGGGTTTAGGGTTTAGGGTTTAGGGTTTAATGTTTAGGGTTTAAGGTTTAGAGTTTTTAGAATTTGGGGTTTTGGGTTTAGGGTTTTGGTTTTAAGTTTACGGTTCATGTTTTAATTTAGGGTTTAGGGTTTTTAGTTTTTTTAATAGATAACAAATTTAGATTAAACATTTCTTCATTTTGATTTCATCAACGAAGTAACACACCATGTTTTCTAAGACACAAGTGATGATAAAGACAAAAAATGAGCTTGCATATCCACCAGCTAATCTAGATCCCCCACCATTGCTCCGCCCTCCTCCATAACCACTACTGCTCGACCACCACCTCCATATCCACCAATTCCTCTAGATCCCGCACCACCACTTTGATAACCATCGCGTCCGCCTTCGCCTCCATAGTCAGATCGAGATTGAGCCTGGTAGACGGTGATGTTCTTGCCCTCAAGGTTCTGCCCATTCTTAGGGTTTAGGTTTAGGTTTAATAAGTTTAAGGGTTTAAGTTTATTTTTTAATTTATTTAGTTACTTTAAGTTTAGGTTTAGGTTTATGGTTTGGGGTTTAGGGTTTAAGGTTTATGTTTAGGGTTTAGGGTTTAAGGTTTAGAGTTTTATGGTTTACACTTTTAGGGTTTTGGGTTTTGTGTTTAGGGTTTTTGAAGGTGCCAGGTTTACTATTTAGGGCTTAGGGTTGTAGGTTTAGGGTTTAGGGTTTAGGATTTTGGGTTTAAGTTTTTTTTTAAATTAAGTAAATTGGTAGGTTTAGGTTTATTTAGTATATTTAGTTTATTTTTTTATTTATTTTAGTTTACTTTATTTTTTATATCTATTTAGGTTTATTTTAAATTTTTATTTAGTTTATTTTATTTATTTTTGGTTTATTTATTTTAGTTTAGGTTTTTTATTTTAGATTATTTTATAGGTTTGAGTTTATAGGTTTAGGTTTATTTTTTAGTTGAGTTTTATTTTAATTTTATTTTTTAGGTTTATATTTTATATTTTATTTTTATGTTTAGGTTAATGTTTTGATTTTACTTTTTTAGGTTTTGCCTTTAGGATTTTATTTTAGGTTTATTTTTAGGTATTATTTTTTTGTTTAAGTTTAGATATATTTTTAGTTTATTTTCTTTTATTTTGTTTAGGTTTAGGTTTAGGTTTTATTTTTTTTAGTTTAATTTATTTTAGTTTAGGGTTTATGTTTATTTTATTATGTTTATTTTATTTTTCTTTTAGGTTTTGGTTTTTTTAGTTTAAGGTTTAGGTTTTAATTTTTATTTTTTTTGTAGGTTTTTTTTTAGGTTTATTTTTTAGGTTTATGTTTTTATTTAGTTTTTATTTTAGGTTTATTTATTTTTATTTTAAGTTTAGTTTTTATTTTTTTTAGATTTTATTCTTAGGTTTATTTTATTTTTTTAGTTTGTTTAGGTTTTATTTATTTTATTTTAGTTTTTTTATTTATTTTATTTTATTTTAAGGTTTAGGTTTATGTTTTAGTTTAGGTATTTGTTTTATTTTTTTTATTTAGGTTTATATTTATTTAGGTTTTGTTTTCTTTAGGTTTTTGTTATTTGGTTTTTAGGGTTTAGGGTTTAGGGTTTAGGGTTTGGGGTTTAGGGTTGTAGATTGTAGGTTGTAAGTTTAGGGTTTAGTGTTTTGGGTTTTCTTTTATTTTTATTTAGGCTTAGGTTTAGGGTATTAGGGTTTATTCTTTTATGGTTTAGGGTTTAGGGTTAGGGTTTAGGGTTTAGGGTTAGGGTTTCGGGTTTAGGGTTTAGGGTTTTTCAAAGAGTATGGTTTAGGGTTGTAGGTTTTGGGTTTAGAGTTTTGGGTTTAGGATTTAGGGCTTAATGTCTCTTTTTTTAAATTCTGTAAACTAGTAAGTTTAGGTTTATTTTGTATATTTAGTTTTTATTTATTTATTTTAGTTTACTTTATTTTTTATTTTTATTTAGATTTATTTTTTATTTTTATTTAATTTAGTATAGGTTTTAATTTTAGTTTATGTTTTTGGTTTAGTTTTAGGTTTATGTTTATTTTTAGTACTGTTTTATTTTTATTTTTATTATTTTTTAGGTTTAGGTTTTATTTTTTATTTTTAGGTTTAGGTTTAGGTTTTTATTTTACTTCTTTACATTTAGGTTTTAGGTTTTATTTTTTAGTTTAGGTTTAGATTTATTTCTAGTTTATTTTATTTTATTTAGTTACGATTTAGGTTTAGGTTTGGTTTATTTTAGGTTTACGTTTACATTTTATTATTTTTAGTTTACTTTATTTTATTTAAGTTTAGGATTATTTTATTTTGTTTATTTTATTTTTATTTTAGGTTTAGTTTTTTTTAGTTTAGGGTTTAGATTTTATTGTTTATTTATTTTTAAGTTTTATTTTTAGGTTTAGGTTTTTATTTTATTATATTTTAGGTTTATTTAATTTTATTTTAAGTTTATTTTTATTTTATTAAATTTTTTATTCTTAGGTTTATTTTATTTTTTAGTTTATTTAGCTTTTATTTATTTTATTTTAGTTTATTTTTATTTTATTTTATTTTTAGGTTTAGGTTTAGGTTTTCGTGTAGGTTTTTATTTTATTTAATTTTTTTATATTATTTCAATTTAGGTTTTTTATTTATTTTATTTTTAGGTTTTATTTAGTTTAAGTTTAGGTTTTTAGGCTTTTAGGATTTAGGGTTTATGGTTTAGGATTTAGTGTTTAGGGTTTAGGGTTGTAAGTTTTAGGGCTTAGTCTTTAGGGTTTAAGGTTGTAGGTTTTAGGGTTTAGGATTTCGGGTTTAGAGTTTAGGGTTTAAGTTTTAGGGTTTAGGGTTTAGGGTTTAAGGTTAGTTTAGGGTTTAAGGTTTAGGGTTTTAGTGTTTTAGGGTTTAGGGTTTAGGGTTTAAGGTTTAAGTTAGGGTTAGGGTTTAGGGTTTAGGGTTTAGGGTTTAGGATTTTTTAGGGTTTAGGGTTAGTGTTGTAGGTTTAGGGTTTTATATTTAGGGTTAGTTTTAGGGAAATTAGGAAAATTTTATTACTAGAAAGAAAAGGTACAAGGTCCATAGAGGGGGTAAAACTCTAAGCTAATGCTCAAAGAGCTACAAAGAGTCCTAAGGAGATTAACCCCTTGACTAATACAATAGTTAAGGAAAGCAAGCTAAGAAAAATAGAAACAGAGATCCACAAAAAAAATCCCATGAAATTAGCAGCAAATGCCCTCTCCTCCTTTTGAAACCAGCACAATCCAACAGCATTAGTGTCCCAACCTATACCAGAGATCTGCAACATGATTAAAGGGATGAGTACAAAAAATAAAATACTTAATAAAGCATAAAGAGTAAGAGCAGATGGAAAAAATAAGATAAAGAAAAGGCTTAGGCTCAGTTATAATTGTCTCAAGGAGCAGTGCCATATGTAAGCATCCAAACATCAATTTTTTAGGTATATTTTTTGGGCAGGATGATGCAAAGCAAATTTTTTAGATTTAGGGTAAATTTGCTTTGTGTTAGCCTACTTTGGAGAATATTCGATCATTTTTCCATAGGTTAAAACTCTCTGGTATCTTTTCTATCGAATTGATTGATTCCCTTCATGTCTTGATTCAACTTTCAAATGACTTAGATTATTCTCGAGTTTTCTCTCGATGCTTGTATTTATTTTTCAATTGTCGATTGTTAAAATGGAGGCCCCATTTTAATATTAAGGAGGAATATCTTATTGTTATGGTTTGGATCTCTCTTCCCAATTTGCATGTCCATTTCATTAAACATGAGTTTCTTTTTTACTATGGGTGTGCTATTCGGTCGTCCTCCTCAAGTTTATATGGCAACTGCTTCTAATACCCGACCATTTGTTGGTGGATTCTAGTCAAGTTGGATATAACTAAAAAATTTCCAAAGGAAATTTGTCTAGGATCAATGAAATATGGATATTTGCAAAAAGTGGATTTTGAGAATTTTCTTATTTTTTGTTCCCTTCGCAAAATTCATGGTCATGGTGTTTTGAATTTCTTTGTGGTTCACCTTCACCTTAAGAAACCAAAACCCATTCATAATAATTCAGATCCAAATCTTAAGGCGCTCTTGGTTAAACCACAGAAAGTTGTTCCAATGATAACTCTTTACCTGAAGCGAGGGTCATTGCCTTGATCCTCCCACTACTCCTTTGGACAATGCTATGGTTCTTAAGCCTAATCAGCTTTTGGATGCCAGTCATGATAATAAGGATGCATTATTTTGTAATGGGCCTATACATTTGAATCCCACTAATATTGGTAATAATATAGACAATAATATGTTTTCAAAACTTATGCATGATGATTTTATCTCAAATCATTCCATTCTTGCTTCTTTGCCACCATTAATTGAAGAAAATCTGATCCTTGATGAGGGCTTGAATGGTGAGCAAACTAAGGATAAAGTTTCTAATCCTGATTGGGCACCTGTGCTTTAAATGGTTTTAATCCTTCTCTTCATCTAATTTTGAATTGATTTCTAATCGATACTTCAACATAATAATGATTTGGAAGAAGGTTAAGTGGCATGCAATGATGGTCTAAATGTGCAACCTTATTCCAAACATACCCCTGAACAATCTCTATCGGAAAGTGATGTTGTGGATATGACTAATAAATTACAAATGGTTTTTAGAAAGAAAAATAAAACTCCTAAAACTAAATTTCCTAACTTTTCTTGAGTTACTAGATCTGGCTCTTCTGCCCAAAATAACTAGTTTCTTTCTTAATTTGGAATGTGAGAAGGATTAGTACCCTCTATGTTAGAAATATAGTTAGAAATTTAGTTTGTTCTCATAACGTTTCCTTTTTGGCTATTTTGGAACCTTTTATTCTTCCTTATAACTTTTTCTTTTGTTGCGAGAATGATTGGTTTTTCTAATTTTTTTTGCTAACTCGAGCAATAAAATTTGGATTTTTGGAATAGTCCCTATGTTTCATAGGTTTTGGATGATTTGTCCCAAGTTGTGAATGTTAAGATTACTTATGCTAATTGGTGTTGTTTTGGCTCATTTGTTTATGCTTTTTGTAATATAAATGGTAGACTTCTTTGGAAGGATCTTATTAGTTTTACTTCTTATGTCGATGCTCCTTGGTTTGTGGGTGGGGACTTTAATACTATCTCTTCTTCCTCTAAACAGGTTGGTGGTAATGCTCTGAACTTAATTTCTATGGAAGATTTTAATAACATTGTCCTTGATTGTTAGCTTATTCATATTGGCTTTAGTAGTCTCAATTTACGTGGAATAATTATAGACTCTAACAAAAGCTAGATTGGGTTCTTTTTAATCATTTATGGATTAATATTCTCCCTAGTACTTCTATGGAGCACTTAAGCATAACCCTTTCAGACCATTCTCCCTTGCTTATCACTATGAATTTTATTGCTAGTAAATCCTCCTCCCCTATCCCTTTTTGCTTCCTAAATATGTGACTCATGGATGATAAATTTTTGGATGTTATTGCTACTAATTGGGGTGAACCTGTTCATCCTAATGATTCTATTTTTGGGATGAGGAGATTGTGGTTCAAATTAAAAAGGTTTAAACAATGCCTTACTTAGTGGAATTAAGATTATTTCAAGAACCTTTTTGTCAATATCAAAGATATTGAAAATGAGGTTATAGTTTTGGAAGACGTTGTTGTTAAAGATCCTTCTAAAATTCATTTGTTGGCTCAAGCTAAAGATAGGTTTACATGTTTTCAAGACATGGAGGAGACTATTGGCAACAAAAAGCTTCTATAAAATAGATCTTTGATGGTGATTATAATACTAAATATTTTCATGCCATTGTTAAATGAAAAAGGCTATAAATCACATTCACGAAATGAAAATTAATGATGGAGTTTGGTGTTCGGATAAAGAGGAGCTTACTGACTCTACTATTTCTTTTTTATAAAGAGCTTCTGAATAAAAATGTTTCTTATGATGATATTTCTTGACCTGAAGTTATTCCTAATCTTATTTCTGATGATGATAACATTATGCTTTCTTCCTTAACTTTTGAGTTTGGAATTGCTGATACTTTGTAGAGTATGAATAAAGACTCTGTGGCCAGTCCTGATTGTTATACTACCCTCTTTTTCCAAAAATGTTGGATTATCATTAAAGTGGACTTAGCTAAAGTTGTCCTTGATTTCATTAAGGGTAGTACCTTTCCTAAATATTTTGCTAGAACCTCCATTATTTATATTTCTAAAAAAGATAATCTTGTAGTTTGGAGTGATTTTAGGCTGATTAGCCTTTACTCTTTTTTTAATAAACTTATTTCTAAGATTTTGGCTAAAAGCTTGACTATCTTTCTTTCTATAATTATCTCCCCCCAATCAAACCAGTTTTTTTAAAGGGAGATCCATTTATGATAATGTTTTTTTAGACCAAGAGATGGACCATGACTTAAATGCCAATGTTCAAGATGGAAATCTATTTTTTAAGCTTGACATTTCCAAAGCTTATGACAATATTGGTTGGGTTTTCCTATATAAAATTTTGGCTTTATTTGGATTCTCTAACAAATTTATTACTTTAATTAAGAATTGGATTGAGAATTCTTGGTTTTCTTTGCTCCTCAATGGTGAAGTGCATGGTTACTTCTCTTCTTCTCATGGGCTAAGGCAAGGGGACCCTCTCTCTCCTACCCTTTTCATTATGATGAAGGAATATCTTTCTAGATGTATTCAGTAGATGTTTAGTAGAATGCCTAACATGTACTACAGAACTATTGGTGGGTTTCCCATTTTTCACCTTAGTTTTGTTGAAGATTTCATTATATTTTGCAATGCCTCTACTCTTTATATTAAAAAATTGTGTATGTTCTTAACTATTTTTGGTAAGGAGAGTGGCTTCAATATTAATCTTGATAAAAGTTGTATTATTACTAGCTCTTCTATTTCCTTATCTAAGATCAATGCAATAAAAAAGATTACAAGTTTTTCACATCAAATTCTCCCTATCAAGTATCAGGGACTCCTTATATAGGGAACAAAAGATCTTCTTTATTTGATGAAGTTATTCAAAAAATAAATAAGAAAACCTCCTCTTGGGAGTTCCATTTAATTTTTCTTTAGAGCTAGACTTATCCTGATCAAAAGTACCCTTTGCTCTCTACCTCTGTATCTATTGTCTACAATTGTTCCTACACGTTCTATTATTAAAAAGATCAATAGACACTTTAATAAATTTTTTTAGTGATCTAACTTTTCTATCAAAAGATTACATTAGGCTAGTTGGAACAACTATTGTGGTCCTATTAATGAAGGTGGTTTGGGTTGCAAAACTTTAAAGGTTTCTATTAACTATGTTTCCTATACAATTCGGTGGAATATTAGAAATAAACATAGTTAGTGGTCAAAGTTTTTGCATGCTAAATATTGTTAGGGCAAACATCCCCTCATTTGTGCATTCAAATCTAGGGATTCTCCTATGTGGACAAGACTTTGTAGTATCAAATGGAATGCTGAGAACTTAATTTCTTGGGGTGTCAATTCAAGTTCATCTTTCTTTTAGCAAGACAATTGGCTGGGGCAGGGCTCTATTGATTCCCTGCTCAATACTCATTCCATTGTGATGCTTAAGATTAATTAGTTAATTACTCATAATATGTGGGATGTGGCTCAATTGAATATCCTTTTCCCTAATGTGATCGTTGACAAAATCCTTAAAATTTATCCTTTCCCTAATGAACCTGACCAAGTTCTCTTCAATAATTCTTCTTCTAAAGATTTTTTTTTAAGGATGTTTGGCATTTCATCATATTTAAATATCAATATTCCTTGATTTTTACTAAACTCAAGAATATTAGTGTCTCTACTTCATTCTCAGTTTTAACTTGGTGCATTCTGAAGCATTATATCCCTATGGCTGATACTCTTCTGAGAAAAGGTTTCCATCTCCCCTCTAAATGTCAATGTTTCTATCACATTGAAAGTGTGGATCATGTTTTTTTGAATGGCCCTATTGCTGCTAAAATGTGGAATTGGTATGATAATATTTTTAATAATTTCCATTTTAATGGTTCAATTTCTATTATGCAACTTCTTGAAGCATGTTTCTCCCATACTTCTAAGGCCCATGTTAAAATTGTTTTTGCTATTACTATTCTTTGGTATATTTGGATGGATAGAAATGATGCTAAGCATTGTAATATTTCTATGAATTATCATCATATTATTACTAGAGCCAAATATAAAATTTAGTCTCTTTTCAAATCTAATACTACTTACTCACTCTAGTTTTAAAGGGTGCAAGTCTGTGGCCTTGCATTTTGGGATTATCCTTCCCCTAGGTAATGTCTCTCCTACCCAAAAAATTATATACTAGATTAAACCTAATTATTAGTACATTAAGGTTAACACTGATGGCTCAATTTCTAACGGTTATTATGGATGTGGTGGGATTTTCAGAGATAATAGTGTCAAGGTTATCTCTACTTTTACTGCCCCTTTAGAGCCCTGTTATGTGTTATTTGTTGAGCTCAAAGGCTTTCATCATGGCATTTCCATTTGTTTACAACAAGATTTTCATAAGATCTGGTTTGAAGTTGAAGCTCTCCTTCTTTTAGATTTACTCAAATCTTATGCTCATGGTAATACTGAAGTGTATTATTTACTTAATCATACTAGGAGGCTTCTTGTGTTGACTTTCTTGCCAATTTGGGGGCCAAGTCTTCTTCTTTGCAAATGTTTTCTAATGATGCCATCCCTTTCCTTTTAAGAGGTCTTGTGAATCTTGATAAAACTAGTTTGCCTTATGTTAGAAGCTTTTAGCCATTTTTCCTCCTGTTGGGCTTTGGCTTTCCCATTGTTATTATTTTTGAATATTTCTAGTTTTCTGTTTTGCTGGTTTGGTCTTGATTTTTTTTCTTCTCTTAAACCTACTTTTATTTTCCAGTTTGGTTTCTTCCCATTCTTTGGATGGGTTGGGGTTGTCTTTCCATTTATTGGATTTTTTTCTATTATATTTATTTTTTGGTTTGTTTTCTATCCCAACCAATAGAGGTGTTTAAAACAGGTGGAGGCTATTGGTTTTGCTCATCTTCTAGTTGATGTGGTTCTTTTAAATGGTTGGATCTCTCTACAACCTGTTTTATTTACTCTGGATTTTATGGTTGGTTGTTTTCTGGTGTTTCCTGGCTATGGAATTTTTCTCTTTAGGGTGTTTCTTATGCCATTTTTATGACCTTCCTGCTGTGGATGGCTGATCTGTCACCTTGTTGTTTGTTGATCAGGTTGGTTTTTCTAGTTGCTTTCAGTTGTCCTTTCTCTTTTTGTTTTGCTCCTGTTGCTAAGAGGAGTTGTGAGACTATGAGGGCTCTTTGTATTTTGGTTGTAGCTTGGAGAACTATTTTCTTGTGGCTATTTACCCTTTATTTAGTGTTGTTCTAGATGAGTGTAAGGTTGGATGCTTCTGGATTGTTATATCTTCTGAATATTGGGTGTGCCTTCTATATCGAGGTTCTATTTTAATTTGTGTTATGAACTGGAATGTTGCAAACTCTTGGTTGGATGTTTTTGGACTTAGGATGATGACTCTAGGGTTCTTGTTTGCGGTGTCTCTCGTTCGGGTTATTTGTGATCCTAAAGGGCTCTTACTTTTTTTATTTTTTTGGGCTATATCTAGCTGTTTAAACTAGATTCTCTTATCTTTGGAATTGAATTGGTGGCTGCTGTCTATGGCTTTCCATTGGGATTTTTTCAATGTTTGTGACTAGATGAATCTTTCTATCTTTCATCTTGATGGTTCTAAGTCTATTGATTTGAATCCTTGGCAGTCTTGGTGGCTTATAGGGTGGACTACCTTGCTGGCTACTTAGATCGGGTGCTCTAGCTTGTTGGTTTTTTCAAAAGAGTATTTACTTTGTTATAATTTTCCAGATCTTTTCAAGTCTATGTTTTGAACTGGCTACTTTCTTTCCCATTCTTCTCTTCTAATTTCTACCTACTGAGATTTTCATTTTTGGATTGTGGTTGAACCTCTTCCCTTTCCTTTTTTGATGGTTGCCTTGGTTCCTATCATTCTTGATGTTAGTCTTACTATTCCTCTGGATAGTATTGTTCCTGGTTCTTTGCATGTTCATTTAATGAATGACCTTATCAACTATGGTTCTCATTTTTCCATTTTTTGGTCTATGTTTAGTCCTTTATACCATATTGTGAGGTTTGCTCCTAGCAACTGTGTTAGCAATTCTTGGTGGTGACTTTGGTGGTGCTCCCTCTGAATTAATGCTTTCCTGATAGGTTACCTCCTTACCTACTTTGTTGAGTTTAAAATATCTGACTGATGGGTGTTTTGTGGTTATATTTGTTGTTTATAGTTTTATTCAAGTTTGTGCAATGATCTTCATTGGGTAAGGTGCTACAAGAGGTATGTTGGCAATGATGGCCTTGATGTTTCCCACTCCTTCTTTTGACTGGTAGTACTATATGTAATTGTAACCCTTCACTTGACGTTTGGATGCTTACATATGGTGCTGCTCCTTAAGACGATTATAACTGTGCCTGAGCCCTAAAAATAAAAGAAAAATTAAACTAAATTAAAAAATAAACATAAACCTAAAACAAAACCTAAATAGTAAAATAAAAAAAAACTAAACTAAAAAAAATTAAACTAAACTAAATAAAAAAATAAACCTAAATAAAAATTAAAAATAAAATAAAATAAAATAAAATAAAACAAACTAAATAAACCTAAACCTACCAATTTACTTAATTAAAAACAAACCCTAAACCCTAAACTCTAAACCTTAAATCATAAACCTTAAAACTAACTCTAAACCCTAAACCTTAAACCATAAAAAACAATAAACCCTAAACCCTAAACCCTAAACCCAAAATCCTAAAAAAAAATAAAAAAAAAATAATGAAAAACCTTAACCGTAAAACTAAACCTAAACCCTAAACCCCAAAATGTACAACCCTAAACCCTAAACTAACCTTAAACCCCAACATAAACTCCCTAAACCCTAAACCATAGTATAACCCTTGACCCTAAATAAAATAAACCTAAAATAAAATAAATTATAAACCTCAAAAAATAAAGCTTAAAATAAATAATTAAAATGTAAAGCTAAACTAAAAAAAACCTAAACCTAAAATAAAAATAAAATAAACCTAAACCTAAACTAAAAAAATAAACCTAAACCTAAAAAACTATATAATAAAATAAACTAATAATAAACCTAAACCTAAACTAAAATAAACTTAAAATAAACCTAAAAATAAACCTAAGCCTAAAAATAATAAAAACCTAAACCTAAACCTAAAATAAATAAACCTAAACCTAAAATAAAATAAAATAAATCTCAATGAAAATAAACCTAAACCTAAACCTAAAATTAAACTAAAATAAAAGCTAAAGAAATAAATAAACCTAAATTAATAAAACTAAATAAAATAAAATAAACTAAATCAACCTAACTGGGTTTGCATAATTTTAAAAAAGAAACCCAAATTCTACCATCCTAAACCCTACCCTAAATCCTAAACTAAACCTGACTCTAAAAAATCCTAAACCACTAAACCCATAAACCTAACCTAAACTAAATCCAAAACCTGCCTCTAAACCTCCTTCCACTCTAAAACCCTAAACCCTAAACTAAACCCTAAATCACCTCTACACTAAATCTTCTTAAATCCTCCTAAAGCCTAAACCTAAATCCTAAACCCCCTAAACCAAAAAAATAAAATAAAACTAAACTAAAAAATAAACATAAACCTAAACCTAACCATAAAAGTAAAATAAGATAAAAAACCTAAACAAAAATAAATAAATTAAACAAAACAAAACTTAAAGATAGAAATAAATAAAAATAATAAATAAAATAAACTAAAATAAATCTAAACCTACTAGTTTATTTAATTCTAAAATAAATACCTTAAAACTTAAACCCTAAAACTAACCCTAAATCCTAAACCTACAACCCTAAACCATAAATCTTAAATAAATAAAAAAATAAAAAAAATACAAACCCTAAATCCTAAAACTAACCCTAAACCCTAAACCATAAACCCTGAAAATTAAACCCTAAACCCTAAACCCTAAAAACCTAAAAACCTAAACCTAGACAAAAAAAACCTAAAATTAAAATAAATAGAGAAACATAAACCTAAATAAAATAAAATAATAAAATAAAATAAAAACCTAAACTAAAACCTCAACCTAAACCTAAACCTAAACCTAAACATAAACCTAAAAATAGAATAAAATAAAAATAAAAATTAAACTAAAATAAAATAAATAAAAACCTAAACCAAACTAAAATAAAATAAATAGAAACCTAAACTAAATTAAAAAATAAACATAAAAAAGGAAAACATAAATAAAATAAATACTAAATGTAAAATAAAAATAAAATAAACCTAAAATAAAATAAAATAAAAACTAAATAAAAATATAAACCTAAAAAATAAACCTAAAAATTAATAGAAAAATAAAACCTAAATTGTAAACTAAAAAAAACTAAACCTAAAATAAATAAAATAAAATAAACCTAAACCTAAACTAAAATAAACTAAACTAAAATAAAGAAAACCTTATCCTAAACCTAAAATAAACTAAACTTGAACTTGAACCTAAACTAAATAAAATAAAATAAACTAAAAATAAATCTAAACCTAAACTTAAAAATAAAACCTAGAAATAAACATAAAATAAAAACCTAAAACCTAAACCTAAATAAATAAAATAAAAACCTAAACCTAAACCTAAAAATAAATAATAAAACCTAAACTTAAAAATAAAATTGAAATAAACTAAACATAAAACCTAAACCTAAACCTAAAAATAAACAAACGTAAAATATAAACAAAATAAATAAACCAAAAAAAGAAGATTAAACTAAATAAAATTAAAAATAATCCTAAATAAAATAAAAATAAAATAAACTAAAATAAATAATAAACAAACTAATAAACCTAAACCTGCCGGTTTGCTTTAAAACCCTAAAACCTAAATCTTAAACCCCAGCCCTAAATGTTGAACACTAAAACACTGTGATCACCCTAACCACTAAAGCTACACTAAACCCAAAATCTTTAACCTCCTAAACCCCACCTAAAATCTAAACCCTAACATACACCTAAACTACCCACCAAACTAGGCCTAAACTTATTCTAAACTCCTAAACCCTAAAGAGATAAAACCATAAACCTAAAACTACACCCTACCTACCCTGGACCTACTATAAACCTTGTGCCTCCCTCCCTAAACCTAAACCCTCTTAAAATCCTAAACCCTAAACCCTAAACATACAACCCTAAACCCTAAACCCTAAATTTACAACCTTAAACCCCAAACCCTAAACCTAAACCCTAAAAAACCTTAATCCCTAAACCCTAAACCCAAATTCTAAATCCTAAGCTCTAAAAGCATAAACCATAAAACCCTAAACCCTAAACCCTAAACCCTAAATCTAACCCCAAACCCTAAACACTATACCCCAAACCCTAAACATAAACCTAAAGTAACTAAAAAATCAAAAATAAACCTAAACCCTAAAACCCAATAAACCTAACCCATAAGAATGAAAAGAACCTTGATGGCATGAACATCAATCACTCACCAAGTCACTAAATCTAAAAATGCAGTGAAGGCTGAGGTGGCATCACAAGCAGTGGCGGGCCCTGGAGGTACCAAGAATATGGAGGTGGTGGTCGAGAAGTGGCATGCGTATGCAGATGAGTGAAGGAGGTAACAGCCATGGTGGTGGTAGAGGGAGAGATCGACAATATGATGGTGGATCCTACTACTCGAGAGGTCAGGGTAGTTTTGATGGGAACTGGAGAAATTGAGGAACGACCAATCTGATAACTGCTTATGAAACAATATCTTTATAGTAGAGATGATTCTAGTTATCTAGGATTTTTTATTTTCTCTATGCATGCTCATTTTTTATCTATGTCATTGCTTATGTCTTTGAAAACTTAGTGTGTTTCTTGGTTGATGAAATCGAAAAGAAGAAATGTTGAATCAATTTGTTTTCTATTAAAAAAAACCAAAAACCCTAAACCCTAAACCCTAAACCTTATACCCTAAAACCTACAACCCTAAGCTCTAAACCCCAAACCCTAAACCCTAAAAACCTAAATTCCTAAGCGTAAACTAAATAAAAATAAAATAAATAAAGAAACCTAAACTTAAATAAAATTAAATAAGTAAAATAAAATAAAAACATAAATTAAAACCTAAACATAAACATAAACCTAAGCCTAAACCCTAAAATAAAATAAAATAAAAAATAAAAACTAAACTAAAATAAATTAAATAAAAACCTAAACTAAACCAAAAAATAAAATAAACATAAAAATAAAAGAAAAACTAAAATGTGAAATAAAAATAAAATAAAGCTAAAATAAAATAAAATAAAAACTAAATAAAAACCTAAACTTAAAAAATAAACTTATAAATTAATAAAAAATAAAACCTAAATCTAAAAATAAAAAACCTAAACCTAAAAAAACTAAAACTAAAATAAATAAAACCTAAAATAATAAACCTAAACCTAAACTAAAAATAAACTAAACAAAATAAAAATCTAAAACCTAAAATAATCCTAAAATAAACCTAAACCTAAACCTAAAATAAATAAACCTAACCTAAAAAACTAAAAATAAACTAAACCAAAAAAAAATAAACCTAAACCTAAACCTAAACCTAAAAAATAAAATAAATAAAAAAAAATATAAAATAAATAAATAAAATAAATAAAAAAACTAAATAAAATATAAAAAAATAAAATAAATAAAACTAATAAATAATATAACCAACCCTAAACCCTAAAAGCATAAACATTAAGACCCTAAACCCCAAACCATAAACCCTAAACCCTAAACCTACAACTTCAAACCCTAAACCCCAAACTCTAAACCCTAAACCTTAAAAAACCCTAAACCCTAAGCCTCCTAATCCTACTTAAACCTAAACCCTAAAAACCATAAACCATAAATTAAAACAAACTACAAAACCCTAAACCCTAAACCCTAAACCCTAACCGTAAACCCTAAACCCTAAACCTCAGAGATAAACCTAAACCTGAAGTAACTAAATAAATTAAAAAATAAATAGAAATAATAAATTCTAATAACTCTAAACCTATACCTAAACCCTAAAAATAGGAAGAACCTTGACAATAGGAACATCACAATCAACTAGGCTCTAGATCCAAGCATGGAGGTGAAGGCTGAGCGGGCTTATCGTGGTGGTGGGGATCCGTGGATATGGAGGTGGTGGTCAGAGCAGTGGTGGTTATGGAGGTGGGAGGAGTGACGAAGGTTATAGCCGTGGTGATGGAGGAGTGGGAGATCGGGGATATGATGGTGGATCACACTACTTGAGAGGCTAGGGTGGTTCTGTTGGGAACTAAAGAAAAGTAAGAACGGTCTATCTAATTTGCTGCTTATGGAATTGTGTCTTTATAGTAGAGATGGTTATGGTTATCTGGGGTTTTTGATTTGTTCCAAGCATGCTCATTTTTTATCTATGCCATCGCTTGTGTCTTAGAAAACTTGGTGTGTTAGTTGGTTGATGAAATAGAAAAGAAGAATTCTTGAATCTGAATTTTTGTTCCTTTAAAAAAAAACTAAAAACCCTAAATAATAAACTAAAACCTAAACCCTAAACCTAAAACCTAAACCCTCAACACTAAACCCTAAACCCTAAAAACCCTAAACCCTAAACCTTAATACCTTAACCCTTAAACATAAAACCTAAACTCTAAACCCTAAACCATAAACCCTAAACACTCAACTAACCCTAAACCCTAAACCTTAAAATGCTATAAACCTAAACCTAAACTAAACAAAACTTAGAAATAAAATAAACAAAAAGCCTAAACCAAAATAAAACAAAATAAAAATCAATACTAAAACCTAAACCTAAACTTAAACCTAAACTTAAACCTAAAAAGAAAATAAAGTAACAAATAAAAACTAAACTAGAAAAAAATAAATAAAAACTAAAACTTAAATAAAAAATAAAAAACCTAAATAAAATAAAAACTAAAAATAAAATAAAAATAAAATAAACCTAAAATAAAAACAAAATAAAAACTTAAACTTAAAGAAAAAATCTAAAAGATAAAACCTAAAAATAAATAAATAACAAAATCTAAACCCTAATAAAAAATTTGTAAACTTAAAATTAAAATAAAATAAAACTAAACCTAAACTAAAATAAATAAAACCTAAACTTAAACCTAAATAAACTAAACCTAAACCCTAATTAAAATAAAATAACTAAATATAAATATATATCTAAACTAAAAAATAAAACCTAAAAGTAAACCTAAAATAAAAACATAAAACCTAAACCTAAAAAAATAAAATAAAGGTTCAGTTACGTATTGCTCCTAAATAAATTAAATTAACCATTTCATCAAAAACCTAAAATAAATAAACTAAACAACAATAACAACAACAACAACAACAACAACAAGGCATTATCCACTAAGTGGGGGTCAGCTACATGAATCCTTCATCTCCATTGTGTCTTATTATGTGTCATATTTTCAATCAATTCAAGTATGCTAATGTCATTTTTTATAAATCTTAACCATGTCTTGTTTGGTCTACCTCTACCTTTCTTAACATAAGGCAATTTGAATGCATCTACTCTTCTAACCAAGTCATTTGATGGGTGACATTTTATGTGGCCAAACCATTTGGTGTGTGACAATCAGTCTAGGAAGAAGGCATGTAGACTTATTTCTCCTTAAAGTGGAACTAATTGTCAAGATAGTCTATGGTTGGCTTGATAGGTGCTATCCGACCTAGTGCTGCCCGTCGATGTGCAACTGCAGTACTTAGGAAGAAAGCGTAGCAGACTTACATCTTCTGAAGCGAGGAACAAGCTGGGGTGCCCCATTATTGGCACAACAAGTTGAACCTGACCAAAGGGCGACAACAAAGTAGGGAGTCACAAAGAAGGACTGGACCCAAACTGGAAGTACTTAGGAGAAAGGTGCCGCTGGGGGACTTAACCCTAATCATCTACTCGACCAAGTCAGTTCATGATGGCTAGTCCAAGAATAAAGCATACAATAGACATATATCCTCTTAAATGAAACCAACATGAAGGTAGCTTACCGTTCTATAAGGCCTACCATGCTAACAAGGCACTTATTGGTGTGCAATGGTCAAGTCATGAAGAAAAGCATAGCAGAATTACATCCTCTGAAACATGGAACCACTAGGGTGACGCACTAGTGGGGTACGACATCAACCCTACTTAGAGTAGCTAATGAGTGAGTGTGGCAGGGGGTATTATCCCACATCAAAGTAGCCCGAGAAAAAAGATGTGTTTGGGTGTTTATCAGATATAATCAACCAAGTTAGTTCATGATGACAAGTTTAAGAAGAAGGTGTAGATAACTTACATCCTCTTAATTAGAGCCAACATGAGGGTAGCTTACCGACCACACAGTAAGGCCTACTATGCTAATAATGTGCTCATCGGTGTGCAGTGGTCAACTCAGGATGCAAAGCATAGCAAACTTACATCCTCCTGAACAAGGTACCATTGGGGTGACACACTAGCAGTGTAACACGGTAACCTAAACAATAATGAGTGAGGGTGATGCTAGTAGGGTACACCTATCTAAACACGCCATGGAAGATTTGCAAATAAGCAAATAATGCTTCCAATGAAGAAGGATTTGATGAATGGAAAGATAGGATTTTAATTGATGATAATTATTTTCAACATTATTTTGAGGATAGTATTTTTTAAATAGAGCCCATTGATTGGAAGCATCGGGTGCTCCCCTATTATAGTGGTTTAAACTACTTTCCATCCTTTTGAAGCAAGGTAGGCCTTTCAATGATTGGAAGTAGATTCTTGATTTGAAAAGTTTTAGATATACTAACTTTGAAAGAGTTTAAACCATCTATATTCAATGTTAATTGAAGTCTCTCACCTAAGTAGAATCTCAGGAGGTCATCTCTAATATCATGTGTATTTTAGATCAATCTTTATTATTCCATGATGCTTTACTACAAGCCTTAGAAACTCCCCTAAAGTCATCCTAATTGTATACTTTAGGGGATTCAACTTCAGGCTGAAGTTTGATAACCAATCGAAGATAACTACTTAGATCAAAGATGGTCTTCCTTTTTTCTTTATTCCTACTGACCCAAGAAAGCCATGACCTGATAGAAATAAATTCCAATAGAAATTATAAGTGCAAACGACCTCTCATCTTTTGGCATCATTCTTCCCATCGTTGAATGCAGAGACTGCATGTAAAGAGGCTATGTCTGGTATCAAATTTGAAATAGGTAATGTGGATTCATCTTCAAGATATGCCTAACTGAAATCTTCATAATTGTCATATGTGCGGAATTGAATGTCCTTCATTTTGACTGGGCATAATGTTGGGTAATCATGATAGCATCTTTCTTCTTCAATAAGATTGACTTCAAACTTTGATCTTCTTCTTGGTGCAAATGTTCACATTAAAAGTTTGCAAAGTAGGAATAACAATAGGTTCAATTTTGAGTTTGTAGACTGGTACCTTTAGAGATGTATTGGGCACTTCATTATGGTCTTAGGTAAAGTAGTCTTTAAACTACAAAAGTAACCTAGCCAAATTGTTGGCATTTTCTTTGACTTATCATATATGGATGTTGGGAGGGTGGGTGGACTACCTTTATGTTAGAGGTTAATCTCTTAAAACTCATTGGTTGATGATCTAATTTTCTTCTTAAGATCAAGGAGTGTATCTACTTGAAAGTCTTCAAAATTCTTTAAGCTAAGTAGGTAGACTAGGCAAAAGATGATTTTATTACTTCATTTGAAGGTTTATCTACAACTATTGAATCCTCTTTCAAGCTTGAAGAGAGATGAAGTGGAAATTTGATATCTCATTATATATATATATATATATATATATATATATATATATATGCTAGAGGTTAGAGCAACTCTTAACTTCCAATCCTATAATAATATCATGAGATAGTAGAATTGGAGTCAATGTGCTTGCATAACTACTAAGTTTCTAGTCATATCATTCATGAATTATCCTTTAGAACTTTTTTTTTTATCTACTCTAAGACTTGTCAAAAGTAGACTCAAAATTTATTTTGTATATTCTTTTTTCTCTCCTTTTCTTTAAATTTACACCTCGTACACATGATTTATCCTTTGGATTCTAAATCAATGTGTATTATTGGTGTTTTACTTTTTCTCTTTTTCTTTTTTTTCTTTTTTTCTTTCTCTTCTTCTCTTTTTTTCATTTATTTTTTTTAATTTTTTTTTTTTCTTTTCTCTTTTTGTTTCATTTTTTTCTCTCCTTTTTTTGAGTCTTTGTTTATATTGTGTTCTCTGGAGGGGTTGTTTGTCTTTTCTTTCCATAGGATATTCTATGTCGAGTATGGCTTGAGGAGTTTGCCACTAATTGTGCAAGGAAGAATCAGGTTAAGTTCCAATCAAACACTCCTCTATCTCCTTAGAGAAGGTGAGGGTGCACACTTTAGTTTAGCTTAGTGGGAAACCTTCCAAGATAGTTTAGGACCTTATGATTAACCTTCAGAATAGTTTGATGCCCTTATTTTGGATTATGAGGTGTATCTTAAGAAGGATTTTGAATTTGATTATTTCCAATGACGATTTTCTTTTTCCTTTGGTCTTGATGAAAGTGGTAGGACCGCCACTACAATAATTGGCTTATATGATATCTTCTAAAGAGAGGTAGAATTGATGTCTACTCTTTTATGGTGCCCAAAATTTCTTCTATTAGATTTGATGATTCTAACTCTTTGTTGATAGTGACACCATGAAAGTTTACAATGGGGGTATCTCTACCCGAGTTGAAATCCTTAAAGACATCAAGTCCATCGGTACTACTATTTTATGGATTTCATCCATTATTGTGATAGTCATTTTGGGAATTGTCTTATTTTGGGAATTAGGATTCAGATCATTTGAGTCATACTTATCTTGAATGGATAAGACATACTCAAAATCCTTATTTATCTTATTCTTGGCTTTCAAAGGAAATTTTATGGCCTTTCTCCTTTGCTTAGGAAACTTCAGAATCAGGTAGGTCGAAGAAGTGGCTTCTTGCGCCACCTCCTCTCTACCTGTGGTCATGGAATCTCTGCATTGCTAGAAGAGAACCATATACATGTCTTGAATGTTGTTTACTTGAATTGTTAACTTGATTTGATTGTTGAATTGGAACCCTCATTTAACAAATTTAGGTAAACTAAATGGGGTTCAAATATAGGAGAGATTTCTAATTTTTTTTGGAGGTGTTGACCTCATTTTTAGAATGAGCACTCAACCCCTCCATCATAGACATAAGATTCCTCTTAGACTTTTATGGTTCCTTAGTTGTAAGACACATCTAGTGATTAGGTGGATACTCAAACCTAGCCTTATAGACTTAGAAGAGTTATCCATAAGAATAGGTCATGCCTTAGGGGTGTTAGGAAAATTTCTTACCCTTAACTTAAACCATTCCTCACTTTCCTTCTTTCAAGTCAAACTCCAAATCAATCTTAATTGATTTCACCAAATTTAAATCAACTCAATATGATTGAAATCCATGATTGAAACCCTTGATCAAAATTCATTAAAATTTCTAAGTCCAATTTTGCCAAAGTCCTTAATATTCTCTTATGGACTTAACCAAAATCATGATCTAAATCAAATCAAATATTTGAGATATTCTCATAATCCATTTATATTCTAATTTATATTCACATATATAAATGAAATATAAATTCAAATCAATCAAACTAAACTCAAAATTCAAAATCAATTCATGAAATTTTCTTAAGTCCCTTAATTTTCCACTAATGGACATAGCCTAAACTTTGATCAAATCAATTCAAACTCTTGGGATTTTCTCAAAACTTATTTATATTCTAATTTATATTCACATATATAAATGAAATATAAATCTAATCAATCAAATCAAAGGTAAAAATTAAATTCCCAATTTGAAATCTCCTTAAGTCATTAATTTTCCATTAATGAACTTAGCCTAAATCTTGATCAAACCATATCAAAGTCATGGAATTTTCTCATAATTCATTTATATTCTCATTTATATTCACATAAATAAATGAAATATAAATATAAATCAATCAAACCAACTTCAAAAATTCAAAATCCTACTCCAAATTTTTTTAAGTCCTTTAAATCCTTCTTAATGGACTTAGCACAAATCATGATTAAACCACTTCAAATCATTAAAATTTTCTTATGATCCATTTATATTCTCATTTATATTCACATATATAAATAAATATAAATTCAAACAATCAAAACCTATTCCAAAAATCAAGCCCAAATCAACTCAAAATCCAATCTAAGCCTTTCAAGTCAAAATCTTGAACTTAGCCAAATCAACTTCAAATCAAACCAAACTCTTGATTTTCTCTCATGATTCAATAAACCCTACAATCATGAGCTCATATATAAATCCAAACTTCAATCACTCAATCAAAACCCAAGTCAAAATCAAACCCAAAACCCTTCATATTATTCCTTTGAATATGAAATTGTCAAATGGATCAAAACCCATTTGACTTCAAACCACTTGTAAATGGATTTATATTTCAATCATGATTCCATTTACAAGATCAACCAACTTCAAATCAAGCTTTGACCAAGCCATTTGACTCACTTAGGCACACTTGACCCAAAGTGACCTAAAGTACCATTATGAGCCAAATTTTGATCTTAACCAAATTGGATTGAACCAAACTCATATATCCTTCTCATCATGATCAACAATCATCATGTGATGATCCATCAATCAAATTGGGTCAAACCAAGTCAAACCAAAGGGTTGACCAAGTCAACACTTAACCGAAAATGAAACCTAACATAGCCAAATTCCACCATAGGTGAAACCATTGATCTAAGTTCACTCATGACTTATGTTTGAACTTGACCAAGCAACATTTGAACCTAGCTCAATTGGCCACTTGACCCAAGTTGACTCATTTTGACCTAAAGGGTCAAAATGTGTCAAAACTTGATCTAAGATAAATTGATCCAAACCAATGGGTCAAGTCCATTCCAAATCACTTGTGGAACTTGACCAAAGACTCCATTGGCCAATTAGACCTAACCTTGCCCAATTGACCTTAGACATGACCTAAAGGTTGTGTTGAGCCAAATTTGAACATAACCAAAATTGATTGAAACAAAGATACCAATCCACTCCATATGTCTAACCAAACCAAAACCTACCCTTGACCTACCTCAAATAGGTCAAATGGGTCAAATAAAACTTGACCCATTTGATAAATGAAGTCATATGAGCCAAATTCAAAACTATACCAAATTGAATCAAACCAAAGCCACAAAAATATTTCAAATGGTCATATGAACTTGACCAACCCTTGGTTTGACCAATTTGACCTATTGGTCAACTTGACTAAGTTGATCCATTTTGACCTAAATGGGTCAACATGAGCCAAACCCTATCAAATGAATTCCAAATCTAATGAAACTTGGCCAAACCTAGTTTTTCCACATACCTAACATTCCCAAAGTAAAAAAAGTAGCAAAATGACCATTCTACCCCTAGTCCATAAAACAAGATGACCATTCTAAAAAGTTCTAGAACTTAATTAATCTACTTTTGGTAGAACCTTACGTGTTTAATAGCCTAAGTTCAATTAAGGAAATCAAAACCTAATTCACATGTGTGAAAGGGTGTTTGAAATTACTTAAGCTAAACCCCTTAGTTTAACTAACTTTAATTATGAGCCAAATTGCATTAGGCCTCTTTATTATTAGGTGCATTGAAAATTTAAATTCCTTGTGAGTTTTATGTCATTTGGCTCATAATTATTTGGTTAATTGTTATAAGGTGGTGTAAGAAGTTAATTATTATACCTTAACCTAACAATGCATAAAATGGATCTAATTATCTAAAAATTAAACAAAAAAAAATCAACACATGTGGAATGGGTTAAAAGAAACTCATCTCACCTTTTCAAATTAAATCAAACTTCTCAATAATCACTTTGAGTTCAGTTTGATTTATTTTAAATTTTTTTATTCTATAAGAATGTATTTAGGATTTAAGTGAAGTGAACTTGTTTACATGCTTTCATTGCTTTGAATATTTCCCCAACATGTTATATTTGTATGTCATGTGGTTTCATGCATTCATACTTTCAAATTCAAAATTAAAAATAAAATTATTTACTTTATGTCAAGTTTGCATGTGTTGGCTAAAGTAGAAATATGAATGGCTATTATCACTACTAAATCCAAATTATTTTCAAAATGCATAAATCAAATACCAAACTTATTATCTACTTATATTTTAATTGAATTTGCATGTGATAAATTATAAAGGCATGCTTAGCATAGGTTTCCTTTCTTTCTTATGTTGGTATAGTTTGAATATGGTAAGATGTAGGGTTCATTTAAAGAACCCAACACTTACTTAATTCCATACCCTATTCATCTATAATCACTTAAATCTTACCTATACTTGCATACATAAATTATAAATAAAATGAATCCATTAAACAACTTTTGCATTCTCCTTTTCTATTTCATTTCTTTTATACATATGTTTATATTTAAGGAAAGTGGTATATTAGCCTAAACAACCCAGTTGAGGTTTTTAAGGGTAAGTGGGACTTGTACCTTACCTCGATCATAATTTCTTGTACTCACTTATGCCTTTCTTACTTTCATGTGTTTATGTGAAAATTTGGATAAAATCTCTTTCTACTTAAGAAAATTCATGCATATTCAACTTCATTTCCTTAAATGGATTACTTAGCATGCATCATAAAGTTTAAATAATCTCATTTTAATGTATTATGGGTCATCCATATGCATGTTATATATGTTGGAAAAGAAATGAAATAGTGTTTGTTATATGAGTTTTGATCATTTTATTTAATCTTAAAATGCCTTTCTTTTTGAATAGATTTGTTTAGAGTTCATCTAAATCTAGGATTAATTAAAATATTTAATCAAAAAATTAAGCTAAATAAAACTAAAATGTGATTCTACTTTAAAAATTACTTAGGTTAGGGAAAGAAAGAGAAGTTGTCTTCTCCCCTCTCTTCATAACAGTAATTGTAGGATCCTTAAACCTCAAAATGAAATAAAATCAATCAAAAAATTAAACAAAAATAAAACACAGGTTGAACATCTTCTTCATACATAGAAAATATGAACCTAAAGCCATAACTACATACCACACAACTTCAAAGCACACATAAATAAGTCACCACTTCTAGCTTTATTTGATGCATGGTTTGATGTTTGTTTATTTTTGTGATATATGTTTTAGACTAGATGTTAGGATGTATGCTTAAGTGAATGAATGGTACATTCTTGGTCTAATTATTCTTTCTAAATTCAAATATCATAAATAAAATATAAATGCTTTTGCTTGCAGTGATTTATACTAAGAATAATCCATTCAACTTTGTCACCCATGTGTTGATAAGTCCAATATATACTTGGGATTTGTGTGGTTTTTTTTTAGTTTATGTTATTTTCTAGGTGTTAGTTAGATTTCCACTTTTCATTTTCATGTAAATTTGTTCATTAGGATTGAGGAATGATTGTTATGGGGATTAGGATGCACATTGGTCATAAGATCCTATCTTATACACCATAATTAGCATCTACCTTCCAACCATCCAAAGAAGGAACCAAAGAAGAAAAAAAGAAATAAATGAAGACTCCATAACAATGAATTCTCTTTTGTAATTTAATTTCTTTTACATATTGTATAAGGGTAGATTTAAAAATTTGATATTTTTTGATTTATGTAGTGGTGCTTGACCACAACGGCCTTTTATTCTTTTTTGCAAATAGCTTTATAAATTGGTTGATGATTTGTTTAGCTTTGGAATTAAGTGGTATGCTTTTCCTAATTTCTTCCATACTTTATGTATGGCCTGGATGTGGATTAGGCTCTTTAGGAAAAAATAAATATTTTACCCAACTTAACAACTCAAATTCAAAATAAATAACTCATAACCTCATCTAAAGCTTAGGTTTAAAAGGAAGATAAAAGAATCAGAAACCCCTTAGTTGGATGAGCATTTCTTCTGTAATATGATGCACAAATGCATCTTATTTCACTCTTGATTAGAGGGCTTCCACCTTTGCCAGAGAAACTTGGCTTGACCTTTATGGTAGAAACTCACCTCCTTTCTTTTTGGCCAATAACCTTCTTTCTCATGCATTACTCATATGAATCTATTATTAGTCAAGATAATTTTCAAAAAAATAAAATAAAATGAAATTTGAATTCATTAGATTTAGGTCATTTGAAGTATGCCCTTTACATGATCTAGTCACTTTAGTGAGTTTAAGGACTTAATATCTTTCTAAATAAATAACAAAATATCTTGCATAAGCATAATGACTTTCCTACATGTATTTAAACTCATAGTTAGTTGGCACCAAGTTAACTCAAGTCTTGGTTTTTCGCTCTTGTGGAACAAATCAAATACCCATTTTTCACCTTAGATTGTTGTGCTTTACCTCACCAAAGCTCTAGATTTTGGGTTATTGCTTTCCTTTGTTGGCCATAAGCTTAATTCCTCACCTCTTAGGCATTTCCTTAATCTTGTGTTAAGGAATCATAAGTCCAAAATTTCTAAAGAGAAATTAAACTCAAGAAACTAAATCAATTTCAAAAATGTAAAGCCCAACTATATGATAATTTTAGATGTTTGTTAGGTTTCCTAACATCATGAATATCTTCTACTTATCTTCAATTTTGGATTTTATAATAACTCCCCCCTCCTCTCTTTGTTCAACCTCATTTGATCTTCAATGAACCAATCGATTGATAGACTTTTCCTATTAAAATCTTTGAAGATAACGATCATTTACCTTTAAGTTTTCTTAGAATCCTTTTCATGGGATGTAATTAACTGGGGTCCCCTAGAACAATGAACCTTTAAAATAAATACTTTAATTTTCCATGTAAAGTGGAAGTATCATTTATATCTTACCCATCATCCATGAATTATTGAGGTAATTAGGTCCATTAAAGGTAGTGACTTCTATCTTTTGAGATAGTACATTATTTCTTGATAAAGTACCTCACAAATAAGTACATCTATGGATCTGTGGCATCTTAAAAGATGAATTTTATAGCTTGCCTCTTTCATTTCTCAATTTGAAAGGCTCTCATTTAGAAATATTTCACAAATATTTCTCACTCTAACTTCCTCTCCATCTTTTGGTAAATGATCATTATTTGAGTATGATTGGGTTTGTACTTTGGTATGAATCCAAGACTATCCTTCTTTCCATTGGCACTTAGCTCATTTCATTCTTAAGTTGAGTTAGCCAATATCGTAAGGTTTTAGGATTTCATTCCTTGTTGGTTTTAAAACCCCCATTGTATTCTCTAATGGGTAAAATGAGAATATCTAAATAAAAAAAGAAAACATTTTTAAAGACTTCCTCCTTATCATTTTCATGATGAGGAAAGGTTCATCCTAAAATAATAAATCTTCCATAAAGAACTTTGCTTTTCAAAGCACCTTTTCAAAATGCACTTAATAAAATATTTTCTACAAAATCTTGTCACCCTCATTTAACAATTCCCATAATTGTGGATTTTAATAAACTAAACAACTTTTTCAAAAGCACAAATGAACATCTCTTTCAATTCACTTTGATGAAGATTTTCAAAATAAAATGAATAATCATCTTTTCCAAAAGTCACTATCATAATCATAAAAGTTTTCAAAAAGCATGCATGAATCTTTCTATTCAATACATTCACACTTATTGAATGGAAAGTTCACTTCAAAAAAATAAAATTTTCAAAAAGCACACATAAACACCTTCATTTAATATACTCAAATTTATTAAATGAGATTTCATTCAACTAAAAATAAAATATCATTTGGGAAATCTCTTTTAACATCTCACATATGTTTTAAGTTGGAATTCTCTCTTTCAAAACAATCACACAAAACAAAAAATTCATATTTTAAAAAATAAGATTGATCTCCATTCTTATACCTAAATTTGTTGAATGGAAGTCCCATTTTCAAAAAAATCAACAATCATATTTCAAAATTTTTTTAAAACACATTTGGAACTTCATTTAACATACCCAAATTTGTTAAGTTGTCTCCAAATCAAAATTCAAAATTTTCATACACATTGAACTTCATAACCCAAATGTGAAGTCTCCAAATTCAAAATCAAAAAAATAAAAAATTTTTAACACATTTTGGAACCTCATTTAGCATAATCAAATTTGCTAAATGAAGTTCCCAAATCAAAATCAAAATCAACATAATTTTCAAAGCACATTTGAACTTCATTTCACATACCCAAATTTGTTAAGTTAAGTCTCAAATTCAAAATCAAAAAAATTTACAAACAACTTTTTTTGGAACTTCATTTAGATACTCAAATTTCTAATGAAGTTTCCAAATCCAAAATCAAACATTTTTCAAAACCTATTTTAGAACTTCACCTAGCATACTCAAATTTGCTATGTGAAGTTTCCAAATAAAAAAAAATTTTCAAACACCTTTGAACTTCTTTCCTTAACATACATTTCTAAGAAGTTTCATTTTCAACTAAAATGAAATCAAAATCTTGAACACCATTTGAATTTTTAGCATACTCAAATTTGCTAAGTGAAATTTCCATTTCATAAAACCAAGTGGGACTTCATCTTTAGCATACCAAATTTTCTAAAGTTGAATCACCACTTTCAATCACATTAAAACAACAAAAATGAAACACTTAGGATTCCTTTAGCATACCAAATTTTCTAAGGATCCTACCCTTTTAAAAAAAATTAAAACATCAAAACAAAAATAAACACTTATGATTTTCTTAGCATACTTTTGCAAGAATCCTATTTTCAAAAATCAAACAAAATACACTTGGGTTCTTCACTTAGCATACCTAAATTTGCTAAGTAAACATTCAAATTTTCAAAATCAAACAAAATTCACAAAAGAAATAATCACTTTCTCAAACACTTCACTTAGCATACTTAAATTTGCTAAGTAAGAAAATTCAAAAATAATCAAACAAAAAAAAAATCATTTGAACTTACTTTAATACAAATTTGTTAAAGGAAAGTCCTCACAATCAAAATTCATATTCAAAACAAATATTGAACCTATGGAAGCATCCTTATCAATGGATCCATATTTCAACATACCTAAATTTGTTGAAGTTTTCATATTAAATTCCTCTTTTAATCAATCTTCTCAAATCCATTTTGAACCCCACTTAACACTTCCAAGTTGTTGGATGTGGGTTCAAATTTTCAAATTCAAAATTCAAAATCTATCAAAATCTAACACAAGTTAATTTCTTTATAGATTCTTACATTCATAAGTGTTCAATTTTAGTCTATTACAGTAAAATGGTGGGTTCTCAAAGTTTATACCTTCCCCTAGTATGGATCTAGCTTTAGATCACCTTCATGGACCATACCCACCTAATTCACTTTGGCTAAGATTTGAAGCAGATCACTTAAAAATTCCCTCACCCATTAGAAGGACCATTTTAGGAACAAAACATGATCAAAATCACACTTTCAATAGCTATAGATGAAGTAGCTTCAACCATGGATGACTCTCATTTCTCACTTCACCAGTTAGAAATTCCATCCTCTCTCAATTACACATGGAGAATGCAAGATTTGTTCATCACCTCTTAAATTGACATTTTCAACAATCATTCATGTTGGCCTCCTCTATTTTATACTAGTGAGCATACTTCAGTCAGTACTCAATTTGATCTTCAATCCCATATTTTAGCATAGGAGGTAGATTCTAGAGGGCCCATGAGGCCCATAAAATACATTCTTAGCATAGATGAAATTTTTTAAATTTTGTCCGTCTTCTTTGATTATTTTTTGAGGTATCACCCGGACCATCCATAGTATTCTTCTCACTAGAATCATGGAGTTCTTATACATAGAGAGTCGATGGTGTCTCCACCCCATCCCTCTACCCCTCATCTATCTTTGCCAGTACATGTTATAGCATCTCCCATTCCATCTAAGTGCATGAAGGCCACATCAGGAAAATGCCTCATTGGTATCGACTATAAAGGGATCTTACGCCTTCTACACCATCCATTATGGTAGGGACGAGCTCTCTACTCACTTCTATAGTGGTGATGCGGATGGTGTGTAACTTCCTTGGTCATCCTTCACCAACTCCAGATACATAGATGTAGATGGTGATAGTTATTATATTCCAGATGATAGTTCTGCTGGTGGAGGAACATCCAATTTTTACCCTCTTAGTAGCGATGAGTATTATTCATCAGTGAGTATAGTCACATGATTGACTCTCTAGTGACAGCGAGGTCGGTGCCTCTCGGTGCGATAATGATCCCATTATTATTATACTTCAAGTTGGATCATTCCTTAGATGAAATAGTTGCACATTATTTCATGGAGAAAATAAATCTTGTACACACATCGATGAAGAGAATTGCTTTGATCCCAGATGGCTTGATGATTATTTGAGTATGCATGGTTGACACTAAAGGATCTCTTCTTAGGCAACAAGCCATGGAAGGTGATGAGTTTGATCAAGAGGACACCAGAATCCCAACACCTACATTAAGGGAGAGGAAGTTGATTGATATGGATGGCTCATTCTATCTTGTTAACAGTAGTGGGTTCAAAACAAGCCCCTTTAGTTCATCCTACCAGTTGACATCAATCAGTTAGTGAATGTCTTTGATCAGTTAAGAATCTACCTCCATTGAGCAAGGTAGCACTAGCCTATATAGGAAGGTAGTGGAAAGTACCTCCATACAGATATAAAATTAAAAGGAAGCTTTGCCTCCGCGAGGATCATCATTTCCAAAGGGTAGACCCTACCCAGAGGAATTCAATGCAATCCCGTATCCTAAGGGTTTTGTGCCTCCTTCCTTTAAAACCTTCGATGGTAGTGGAAATTTGAGGCAGCACATAGCTCATTTCAGGGCTAATTATTGCAGCATAGGTGGCAGTGATGCTTTGATTTTTTAACTTTTTGTTAGTAGCCTAGTGGGTATTGGTTTTGATTGGTATGATACGCCATGATTCAGTAAAAACATTCTTTGAGTTAGAGCAACTCTTTATCAAGAGGTTTCTGAGCAAAGGGTTAATGATGATCTCGTTGTAGCATAATAGCACTCCAGTGTGTCACTTGTTGATTATATTCTCTGATGGCATAACCTGAGTATGAAGTGCGAACCGTAGCTATCTTAACATCATGCCATTGAGATTCTCTTGAGGAATATCCATGTCCCGCTCACCTTCATGTTTAAGGGCTTCACTATCAAGACATTTGAGAAGCTAATCAGCAAGGTGGTCTACAAGATAGGCCAAATAGTTGCCTTTTAGGATCGGTTAGCAAAAACTATGAAGTCTAGGAAAAGAAGAAGCGGAGAAGTGGTTGACAAAGCGACCAACTAGAGTCGGTCAGAGGACATGGCCTCATAGCCTCCCTCCTTTACCATCATGAAACCCTATCGGTCTCCACTGTAGCCTCCATGGCCAAAAACCACCAGCAACATACCACCATAGCGGTGCATGCCCATTGCCAAGTAGCTATGGTCCACCAACTCTTTTAGATAAGTTAAATAAACCTTATTAATTTAAGAGGGAGGTGATCAGGAAAATCTTTAAGAATCTCTTAAAGAAACCTGATTTTTTAATGCTAGAGACCGGAGAAAGTAGGCAAAGTCATGATCCAAACTTTTTCTCTTACCACAATGCTAGGCCACATTTTGGAGGATTGCTCACATTCAAGGGCAGCTTGAACACTTCAAGATCATTGTTGTAGTTATGCTAAAGGAATACCTTGTGGAACAACCTTCTAGTTCCATTAGGGTAATCCTTGGGGATACATGTGATCCTACTAAAACCAAGGAAAGCTGGGATATTTATTCATCTAAAACCTCTAAGAAAATAATTCAGAAGATCAAGAAGCTTTTCTTGTAAGTGTCTGAGTCAGCTCAAACCTCCGACACCAAGGAAGGCTTGCAAGTTGCCAATACCAAGTCTAGGAAAGTGAGAGCTCAGTAGTAGCAGCAGCAACAGTAGCATGTGTCAGCCTAGGATAGCCCCTTAGCATAGCCACCGACCATGTCTAGCCTCCATCCTTTAGTTGTAGCTTCCACATCAATGACTTATTCCATTTCAGCTAGCTTTTTTGTTTCTTCTACTACTAGAACTCTTGTCGGTGGATGCATCAAATCCCTCCACTCACTACCACTTCACTTTGTACCTCAAATAATTCTAATAAATTGAAGAATAAAGCTAGTTTGAATTACATCTATGTCACTGATGGGTTATCTTCTTCTAATCTAACGACTCTTAAGTCTAAATAGTATAATAATTGATCTTCCTTTGATTCATAGTTGGACTTTCCAACTATCTATGGGTTCACCTCTTGAGATAGACTTGGAATCATCTGATTCTGAGGGTCCCATAGAAGAAGATGTAGGTGAGCCTGAAGTGCAGGTGGAACCTTCCACCACCTTGCCTCAAGAGATCACTTAAGTCAACCTCTATAGTGGAAAAGTTCTATCTCCTTGGGCAACACCTCGAGATAGAGGGAAACAAGTCCTTGGTACTGAAGATTGAGAAGCCCTTCCATAGGATGCTCCTGCATTGGATATGCTTGTGGAGGAGTAGCCAAAGGTGGACTACAACGTCCTTTCTCATCTTAGAAAGTTTCCATCTAAGCTAAGCATATATAATGCCCTTGTCTTATCCAAAAAGATGAGGGAATCACTAATCAAGGCCCTCTGATCCAAATACTTAGCTTATCCTATAGGTGAGGAAGCACATTATGCAAAATAAGCCTAAGGGATGACCTTCACATATGAAGACCTTCTTCTAGGGGACTTGGAGTACAACCTTCCCTATTACATCATAATTTACATGGAGAGGTTCAGACTCGCTAGGATTCTCATGGATTCAAGTGCATTGGTGAACATTATGAGTCTAAAGACCCTTGCCTATTTGAAGATTGACATCTCTCAACACTTCAAGGAGATAGGATGATATTGAGAGGATTCAATGATCAAGCTGAGCAGGCTTTAGGTTCTATAGTGTTACCTTTCAAGATAGGTGACTGGAAGATTGAAGCCAAGTTCTACATCATTGATTTGAATACTTCTTTCATTGCTTTGCTTGGTAGGCCTTGGATACATCAGAATAAGATCATTCCATCTTCCCTTCATCAGTGCATCAAGTTTAGAAATGATGGAATTGAATACTGTATCAACGGGGATGAAAATCCATTTTCAGTTAGAGGTTGAGATTTATGAGGTTGTGACCTATTATCTTCCTCAAAACACCCTTTCTCATGAACTTGGACAAAATTCAAATGCAGAACCAAAAGAAAAGGAAAATGAAACAAAATTAAAGATAAAAGAAAATGAAAAGAAAATTAAAAGTCTAAGTGAACAAGAAAGGGGAATTAAAGAAGAAATAGATCAACATATGACATTCTATCCATAGTTCATTCCTTCATATGGACATGTGGGTAGGATGGCTCAACCTCCATGAAGTAGAGGTAGAAGCGAGGTAGTTCAGAGGTGGAGACCCTAGTTGGCCTTCAACCAATAGAGGTTGTGTTCTTCATGGAGTACCATATTCACATACTTGGAATCCAACTGGAGGATGAGTCAATGTGATTAGTATACCACCAACCCCTTCACGGGTTCCATTGGAGGTGACTTTGATCCGCCAAGATGAAGACTAGCCTCCAAGCAAAGTAAAGTATTCAAATCTAGTTTATGTGGCTTGTTGGGAAGCTTGGAACCTTAGCTCTTACCTCTTACATCTCAAAGTTGAATTTAGTAGTTAAGAAGTCCCTAAGTCTTGTGACATGAAGCGAGAAGAAGTTCTTTTGGGATCATCCTCCTCAATCCAAGTTGATGTAGAGCTTGAGAAGATACTTTTAAAGAGTTAATGGAATTACCTTTTGACTTTTACTCACCTTGTGTTCAAAATCTTATATAGAAAGGTTTAGTTCCTCACATATGGTCCAAGCACAAATTAGAATACTTTGAAAAGCTATGAAACAATATAGGTAGGGAAGCACAATCAAGAGTAGGACTACGATTCGGTATAATAATGGCCGATTGATGAAGATTATTTAGTTGTTACCAACCATTTGAGTTTGATATCTTCTCACACATCCCCAACTCTTATGAGAATGTGTGTTTAGAAACTTAGATGATCAGATGATCTCCAAGTGAAAGAGGCACCCAGAATTTGAAGAGATTCATTCAATAATGACAAGCTTAAATAAATCAACCAGATAGAAAAAAAATCCTTGACATACATCAGTTTGTTGCTAAATGAAGAAGAAAGCAATTACTTAGTTAGGCTATTGATTGAGTTTAAAGACTGCTTCACATGGAGTTATGAAGAAATACCCAGATTATCTCTTAACGTAGTATTCCACAAGCTAGCAATAGATCCTAATGTTACCCCTATTAAGTAAGCTCCTAGATGCATGCGATTAGAAATTGAACAATAGATCATTTCTAAAGTCAAGAAATTAATCGATGATGGTTTCATCAGGAAAGAAAAATATCTAACCTGGTTAGCCAGTGTCATCCCAGTTAAAAAGAAGAATGGCCAAATTTGCATTTGTGTTGATTTTAGAGGCTTGAACAAGGCATGTCCTAAGGATGAGTTTTCTTTTCCTATACTAGAATTAATGGTGGACATTGCCTCATCTCATGCAGTATTCTCTTTCATGGATGGATCATCTGGTTATAACCAAACCAAGATGTCTCCTATGAAAGAAACACTATTTTGATGTAGAATCTTCTTTATAGGGTCATGCCTTTCTAAAATCTTTGGGTACATACGGCCATGACTTCTTCAATGAACTCATCCATCTTTAGGTTGAGTGCTATGTTGACATTTAGTCAAAGCTTAGAAAAGGAAGACCACCTCTTTGACTTGAGAGTAGTTTTGAATAGTTAAGATAATATAACCTCAAAATGAATCTCCTGAAGTGTACATTCGGAGTCACTTCAAGGAAATTCCATGGGTTTGTTGTTTGACACCGGGGAATAGAAATAGATCTTGAAAAGATTAAAGCTATCTTAGAAATGCAACCTCCTAAGAGTTTAATTCAACTCAGATCTTTTCATGGATGGCTGGCATATCTAAGATGCTTTATCTCAAACCTATCGATGAGATGCAAAGCATTCTCAGAACTTATCAAAAAGGATGCCAAGTTTAAGTGGGATGATAAGTGACAGCATGCCTTTGAAGACATTAAAGAGTACTTGGTGAAGTTGCCAGTTCTAGCAGCCCCTATCTTGGGTAAGCCGGTCCCCCACTACATTGGACCTTTCGTTGGTGCTCTGTTGGCCAAGCCAATGATGATGAAGGAGAGGCTCTATTATCAACCATCATCGATTCTTCGAAGAAAACTATCCACCTATTGAGAAACATTGCCTAGCTTTGATATTTGCATCTCAGAAGCTATGACACTATATGATTTCTCATAAGGTGAACTTGATCTCCCGAACAAATCCACTATGGTATCTCATAACAGACAACATTATATGGACGTTTGGCTCGATGGTCTATGAGTCTCTTGCAGTTTGATATCACATTTGTACCCCTTCGTACGGTAAAAGGACAAACACTAGTGGATTTCTTAGCATCATACCCACTTCTTGCTGATTCTTCGCTTAGTGACGATCTCCCTGATGAAAAAAATCATGAACTTAAGGGAGGCTGGAAACCACCAATGGGAGATGTATTTTGATGGCGCTGCTTCTTTTCTTGAAGGTGAAGCACCACGATATATTCTACCAGGAAAGATAAGGTAGGAATAGTTCTTATAACTCTAAACTGTGATGTGATGAGATTCTCATACTATCTTTCCAACCCTGCACCAACAATGAAGTTGAGCATGAGGCTTTGATTGTTGGTCTAGAGTTAGCCATCACTATCTTAGAGCATCAACATCTTTGGGGATTCTCTTGGTCATCAACATTGGGTCCTACCGTTCTCAAACTCAAGCTTCATCATTACTAAAGTATGCCATGAAGCTTTGGCCCAATTCCAAAGTCACCATCCGGTTCCCAGTAGAGAACATAATATGCATTAAAACTTTCCAAAGAGTTGCATGTCAGAAAATGAGTCCATTTCAATAAGGGTCCAAAATAGACAAGTCCATCCCTTATTGATTTTAAACTCATCGAGACTTTCTCTTGAAGGAAGGTTTTTATTTAAAATGGATGAGGAGCTAGATTGGAGGCAACCATTCATAGATTATTTGAACATCGGTAAAACTACCACAGGAAAAATCACAAGCCCATCAAGTGAAACAAAGAGCTCTCTTCTATGCTCTTGTTGATCACACCCTTTACCACTGATCCTTTGACCAAATGTGGTTAGACTGTTTAGATAAAAATGAAGCCCATGGAATTATAACTGAGGTACACTCAGGTCTATGTAGAGCTCATCAATCTGGTCTGAAGATAAAGATGAAGATCAAAAGACTAGGATTCTACTAGCTTGATGATCATTGCATGGATGTAGCTAGAGATGTCATCGTTCGGTACACGGTGTGGTCCTCACCAACCACCCAACATTCTACATCCTACATTGGCTTCATGGCCATTTGAGTGTTGGTCGACATTGTAGGTCGATCGATCCTCCTTCTTCCTAGGCATCGATTCATCTTAGCGCCACCACTACTTTTCCAAGTGGTGAAGCCATCCCACTCAGAGGTCATAACATCACATGCTCTAATTTTTAGGATATTGTATATAGGTTGGTGCCTCGATGAATTATATCGATAATAGTACGCATTCAAAATCATGAAGATCAACGCCCGTGGTATAGATTGAGATACTCCACCATCTATTACCAAAGAAAATAGCGAAGCATTTAATAAAACTCTCATCCAGATACTGAAGAAGACTCTTGATGACAATAAAGAATAGTGGAATGATCAGTTGGTTGAAGCTTTGTGGGCCTACCACACCATATAATGAACTCCAACTTAGTCTACCCCATTTTATTTAGTATATGGTTATGAAGTTGTTCTTCCTTTAAAAGTTCAACTCCCGTCACTAAGGATAGCATTGGGTAACAAGATCACTATAGAGCATCTTGTGATTAGAAGAGCTCAAAGGTTTGGAGAAAAGCCACCCACATGCATGCCAGAACTCCAAAAATTTCAAATGATTCAATTATGATAATGAGACCAGGATTTTATACATTGATTATAAAGGAGAACACCCGATGCTTCCAATTAATGGGGTTTATCTAAAGAAATATTTCCCATCAAACAAATCATGTTTGAAAATAATCATTAATAAAAAGAACAAAATTTGATTCTATTCATCAAATCTTCTCTTCTTTTCGAAGTATTATTTTCTTATCTTGCTAATCTACCTTGACGTGTTTAGGGTAGGTGTAAGAGTCCCCTAGTGGCATCCTATCCCTCTTTCACAACATAACCACAGTATCCCTGCTTTTAGAATAGGTGTAAGAGAACCTGAGAGGCATCCTATTTTGATTAGCATAACTAAGATAGGTGTGAGAAAACCCAAGAGACATCCTTTCTTATCTATGTCACCACTTCATCAAATCCCTAGTGTATTTAAGGTAGGTGTAAGAGTCCCCCAAAGGCATCCTATTCCTTTTAACACATGCACAATAACAAACACAAATCTTATATCTCAAGCTACTTTGATGTGAGAGCAAGGCACTCACTCATTAGCTACTATAGGTCAGGTCTACATGCTACCTCGCTAGTATGTCACCCTAGTGGTCATTTATTGGAGGATGTGAGTCCCCACTTTCTTCTAACTTGATCATTGCAAACCAAAGAGCACCTTGTTAGTATGGTAGGCTTCCTTTGCCTGAGTAGCTACCTCATGTTGACTTTGCTTAAGAAGATATGAGTCCGTGCTTTCTTCTTGAACTAGCCATCCTCTAACTAGGGTATGTTTGAGGTTTAGGATAAGTCCCCATAGGCTCCTTTCCTCTTGACTACTTTTTGTGATCTAAGTCCCCAGTGGCATTCACTTTCGGTAGTCACCTTAGGTTGGATTGCACTATCGGTGAAGATAGACTATCGATCATCCACTATGGAGGATGTGAGTCCCAGCTTTCTTCCTAGGTTGATTGGTGCAAATCGATGGGCACCTTAGGTTGGTTGATGTTAACTATGCTGACAGTGACTCACCTGGTGAATATACCACTCTTAGTAGATATGAGTCCCTGTGCTTTCTCCTTGAGTTGAAAACTAAATACCCATTGGATATATGACTAGCCATGTCATTTTCTCTAGGGTATTAGATTAAGCCCTACCCCATCCCTAGCACTCTATTTGGATCAAGTCCTTTGTGACTCCATTTAGACACTACAGGTTACTAGATTGGATAGTTCCCTTTCCTAGTAACCACCCTAGTGGTTGGAGAATCTATTTAGCGGATGCATAGATTCTCCCTTGGTTTAGTAAATCTAAGATGGGTCTAAGCTGATATAAGCTCCTTCTCAGTATGATCCCTCATAAACTAACATGGTCCATGATAAAACAAACTAATAAACAACAAAATAAACAAAATTAATTCGCTTGTGGATTTGGAATTCAAGCCCCCAAAGGGCCCCTTTTGAAGTAGGTATCCTATCTTTAAGGAAGTGTCAACAGAACTCCCTATAGGAATTTCCTGACTACTTGAGTTGAGATAAATTCATGAGTCGGTACTCACTCCTTAGTCACCCTTAAGTCAAGTTCAATCTATTTTTCCACAAACAGGTTACATTGAAAGTCATTCCGCTTTGAAAGATGTAAGACTATGATGCATTCTTTTTAGCATGATTGTCGCAAATCGATGAGTAGCCCTAGGTTGGGTTCGATTTGTTTCCCAAAGCAACTGATCATCTCAGTGGTCTTTTCTAGTGGAAGATGTGAGTCCATGAGCTTTCTTCCCCCCAATTGATCATTGCAAATCGAAAGGCACTCCTTTGATTGAATAGTTCTCCCATCGGCCGGAAAGCTACTCCCTTTATTTCAGTAAATATGAGATAGGTCTAGGCTTCTATAAGCTCTTTCTCAGTGTGATCCATCGCAAACCAACAAAATCCATAAACAAATCTAAAAAATTAAATTAATCTTTGACTATCCTTGAGCTGATTCAAGTCTCCCAATGGCATTCACTCAATAGTCAGCCCTATGTCGGGTTTAATTTGTTGCCCAATGCAACCAATCACCATAGTGGTTCCTTGTCTAGAAGATGTGTGTCCCTATACTTTCTTCCTAACGGTCATTCTATAGAAAGGCATTTCCCCTTTGTTGGATAGTCTTACCATGGTTCTGACTACTCCCTTTGAATTGGTAAATGAGTTAGGTCTAAGCTTCCATAGCCCATACTTGTACAGTTCATTGATATGGGATCCATCATAATCGAATGAACAAAACTAAAAAATGAAATCAATCTTGACTATCTTTGAGTGATCTAAGTCCCTAGTGGCATTCACTTAATAGCAGGTTGGGTTCAATCTTTCTTACCAATAGATTAAACAAGTCTCTACTTTGGAGGATGTAAGTCTACTACACTTTCTTCTTAGTACTGCTATTGTTTATAGAAAGGCATCCCTTTGGGTGGCTAGTCCTACTACGTGTTTAGTAGACTACCTCTTTAGCTTGGTAAATCTGAGTTAGGTCTTGACCTCCATGGTTCCTACTCAGTGCGATCCATCGCAAACCAATAAGGTTCATCTAAAATTCAAAACATAATAAATTTAAAACCAATTTAACCCACTTCCCCAGTAGAACAAATCAAATCTTTCGCTCCTCAGAGAGAATCAAATCAAACCTTTCATTCCCTTGTGGATGACTTCTGCTTCTAGTGGAAGGTTCACACATCCCTTAGTGGATTTTTCCCTCTCTTATGTCTTGGGCATAAGTAGAGCCACATTGCACTAAGCTCAATTGTTTCTTTTCCTTGGGTTAAGGATAGATTGCTTTTATTAGTGCTTGTGATCTTTTATTTTGATCATTTTGGTCAACATAAACGTATGTTCCTTGTCATCACACCACACTTATTGGCCCTTTGTTGACCTCATTTTAGAATGAGCTCTCAACCCCTCCATATTAGACATTAAATTCCTCTTAGACTTTAAGATTACCTTCATCTTAAGACACATCTAGTGATTAGGTGGATACTCAATCCTATCCCTAGAGACTTAGAAGAGTTAGCCATATGAATAGGTCATGCCTTAGGGGTGTTAGGAAAATTTCCTACCCTTAGCTTAAATCAATCTTAACCGATTTTCTCCAAATTCAAATCAACTCCATATGATTGAAATTCATGATTGCATGATCAAAATTCATTTAAAATTTCTAAGTGCAAATTTTGCCTAAGTCCTTAATATTCCCTTAAGGACTTAACCAAAATCATGATCTAAATCAAATCAAATCTTTGAGATTTTCTCATAATTCATTTATATTCTAATTTATATTCACATATATAAATGAAATGTAAATTCAAATCAATCAAACTAAACTCAAAATTCCAAATCAATTCATGAAATTTTCTTAAGTCCAATTTTCCATTAATGGACTTAGCTAAACTTTGTTCAAATCAATTCAAACTCATGATTTTCTCAAAACTCATTTATATTCTCATTTATATTCACATATATAAATGAAATATAATATAAATCAATCAAATCAAAGGCAAAATTAAATTCCAATTTAAAATCTCCTTAAGTCATTAATTTTCCATTAATGAACTTTAAATCTTGATCAAACCATATCAAAGTCATGGGATTTTCTCATAATTCATTTATATTCTCATTTATATTCACATATATAAATAAAATATAAATATAAATCAATCAAACCAAATTCAAAAATTCAAAACTTTACTCCAAATTTTCCTAAGTCCTTTAAATCCTTCTTAATGGACATAGCCCAAATCATGATTAAACCACTTCAAATCCTTGAAATTTTTTTATGATATATTTATATTCACATATATAAATGAAATATAAATTGAAACAATCGAACCAATTCCAAAAATCAAACTCAAATCAACTCAAAATCCAATCTAAGCATTTGAAGTCAAAATTTTGAACTTAGCCAAATCAACATCAAATCAAGCCAAACTCTTGATTTTCTCAATGATTCAATCAACCTACAATCATGAGCTCATATAAATCCAAACTTCAATCACTCAATCAAAACCCAAGTCAAAATCAAACCCAAAACCCTTCATATTCTTCCTTTGAATATGAAATTGTCAAATGGATCAAAACCCATTTGACTTTAAACCACTTATAAATGGATTTATATTTCAATCATGAGTCCATATACAAGATCAACCAACTTCAAATCAAGCTTCGGCCAAGCCATTTGACCCACTTAGGCTCACTTGACCCAAAGTGACTTAAAGTACCCTTATGAGCCAAATTTTGATCCTAACCAAATTGGATTGAACCAAACTCATATATCCCTCTCATCATGATCAATCATCATGGATGATCAATCAATCAAATTGAGTCAAACCAAGTCAAACCAAGTCAAATTGAAGTCAACACTTAACCAAAATGAAACCTAACATAGCCAAATTTCACCATAGGCCAAATTGATTAAAACCATTGATCTAAGTTCACTCATGACTTATGTTTGAACTTGACCAAACAACATTTGAGCCTAACCTAGCCATTGGCCACTTGACCCAGTTGACCCATTTTGACCTAAAGGTCAAAATGTGTCAAAAAAGATCTAAGCCAAATTGATCAAACCAATGGGTCAAGTCCATTCCAAATCACTTGTGGAACTTGACCAAAGCCTCAATTGGCCCTAGACCCACTTCAATTGACCTTAGGTCATGTTGAGCCAAATTTGAACATAACCAAAATTGATTGGAAACAAAGATACCAATCCACTCCATATGACTAACCAAACCTAAACCTACCCTTGACCTACCTCAAATAGGTCAAATGGGTCAAATAGGTCAACTTGACCCATTTGACCTAAATGAAGTCATATGAGCCAAATTCAAAACTATACCAAATTGAATCAAACCAAAGTCAAAACATTTCAAATGGTCATATGAACTTGTCCCCAAGGTTTGACCCAATTTGACCTATTGGTCAACTTGACCCAAGTTGACCCATTTTGACCTAAATGGGTCAACATGAGCCAAACCTATCAAATGAATTCAAATCTCATGAAACTTGGCCAAACTAGTTTCTCCACATACCCAACATACCCAAAGTGAAAAATAGCAAAATGACCATTCTACTAGGCCATAGACAAATTTTTGGCTTAACCCATGGGTAATTTGGTCATACCCTCTTCACATCCACTTGAGGCTTTCCTAAAGCTCAGGGGACCTAAAGGAGAGTGGTGCAACCAACCCAATGGGTTTGGGTCAGCCCAATTGTCTAGACCAAACCCAACCTATGGGTCAAAATGCAAAATTCAAACTCCCACTCAAACTCAAATTCAAGCACATGAGGTTGATCCACTCCTTGGCTCAAACCCATGTGCACACCCTTAATGATCAAACAACCCACGCTATGATCAATTGGATCAAAATGGCAAAAGCATTGTCGAGGATCCTTCAAGGGAGATATACTCCCTAATTCAATTCAATTCTCACTTCCTTTTTGTTGATTGAAGCTAAGGAACTTAGAGCAAGCATTAGAGAGTATTTTGAAGATTCTTAGAGAGGATTTGAAAAAGCCATTTCTCAATTTTCATACTTTGAAAATAGGGAAGTCCATTGAAGAGCTAACTTCTTCTTCACTCAATCTCCAACCAATTGCTCTTGCATACTTCATTAGGAGCTAAGTCGAGTGCACCCAAGCTTCCTTTGGAGTTCTCAAGGTAAGGAAGGATTGAATTGTATCAAAGTTGAGCTTAAGTTAAGGAGGAGGTGACCCATAGGAAGATCCACTCAACCTTAAGTGCTCAAAACTTTAGCAAGGCTTCATCTCAACCAAGACAAAACTTCTCCAAGGGAATCGAGGGTGATCACCTCGGTGAGTATGGGATTTTTGGACCATTAAAATGTGTGGCTTTGTGAAAGAAATTTTCACCCCATCAATTTTGATTGGATTTGCGCTCATTAGCTTTAGATGGTGTGGGTTGTCTTTGATTTGAATCCATGCTAGATCGAGCTTGGATCTTCCCCTTGATCATGGACAGTCTCTGTTGATCAAGGGAAGAACTTGGGATATCTCAACCATCCATCCGCACATTTTAGATGGACGACTGAGATAATTTTGCATGTTGAGATATATGTTATTCATTTTAAAACCATGGGAGATCCACATCGATCTTTGATCGTAGGATCAAACCATGTGCCCACCATTGGATTTGACTACTTAAGTAACCCCTCATGGCTTGCGCTGTAGCGCCACCACGCAGTGAGGATTAGTTAAATGCATAATTAATTTCTAATTATAGGATCTTCTAAAATTCATAACTCCCTCTAAAATTTGCAAAAATATGAATTAAAATTCTATGGATAGATAATTAAACCTTGAATATTTTAAAATTAATTTCAATTGGTTTTGAATTATTCTTTTCTATGAGTTTGGGTTTTATTGAAAAGTTTATTTTACTAATTACTTTTTAATTAAGCCTCTGATTAATCCCAAATTTCTTGAGTATGTTTTAGGGGATGACTTCTACATCCCCTAATTTTCTTGGGATTTATTGAATGCTTGATTAGAAGAATCGAACATGAATTTATTAATTACCCTCCTTATGTAATTAAGGATAATTAAGGTATAATTAGTGATTTTAACCCATGATTAGGGTTGATTAAGGTTAGATCCAATATGTAGGAGGTTTATGGAATATTTTTGTGGCATTTCCCCTAAGCTATTCCCTAAACCCCCTTTTCTCCTTAATCTCCTCTTAATTAGGGGTTAATTCATTAATTATCCCCTTAATTAACTTCTAATAATTCTAAAAAGTTCCAAAACTTAATTAATCTACATTGGGTAGATGCTTAGGTGTTTAATAGCTTAATTTCAATTAAGGAAATCAATACCCAGTTCACATGTGTGAAAGGGTGTTTTGAAATTACTTAAGCTAAACCCCTTAGCTTAATTAACTTTTAATTGTAAGCCAAATTGCATTAGGCCTCTTTCTTATTAGGTGCATTGCAAATTTAAATTCCTTGTGAGTTTTATGTCATCTCATTGGCTCATAATTATTTGGTTAATTGTTAGAGGTGGTGTAGGTAAGGGTTAATTAAGTTACTTCATACCTTAACCTAATCAATGCATAAAAATAAATTATCTAAAAATTAAACAAAAATATCAAACACATGTGGGAATGGGTTAGGAATAGCAAACTCATCTCACCTTTTCAAAATTAAATCAAACTTCAAAATAAACAAAAATCACTTTGAGTTCACTTTGATTTATTTTAAATTTTCTTATTCTATAAGAATGTCTTTAGGATTTAAGTGAAATGAACTTGTTTACATGCTTTCATTGCTTTTCATCTTTCCCCAACATGTTAAATTTGTATGTCATGTGGTTTCATGCATTCATATTTTTCAAATTCAAATTTAAAATGAAATTGTTTACTTTATGTCAAGTTTTGTATGTGTTATTAGAAATATGAATGGCTATTATCACTACTAAATCAAATTATTTTCAAAATACATAAATCAAATACCAAATATGAAAGTATGCTACTTATATTTTAATTATGAGTTTGCATGTGATAGATTATAAAGGCATGCTTATCATATGTTTCCTTTCTTTCTTATGTTGGTATAGTTTTGAATAGGAGTTGGTAAGAAGTAGGGTTCATTTGAAAAGAACCCAACACTTACTTAATTCCATACCCTATTCATCCCTATGCTATCACTTAAGAAGGGTTACCTATACTAGCATAAATAAATTGCATAAATAAAATGAATCCATTAAACAACTTTTGCATTCTCCTTTTCTATTTCATTTTTTTATACAAATGTTTGTATTTAAGGAAAGTGGTATATTAGTCTAGACAACCCTGAGGTTGTGGCTTTAAGTAGCCCTAAGTAGGTCTTGTACCTTACACCTCTGGTTAACAATGGCACTGTACTCACTTATGCCTTTCTTACTTTCATGTGTGTATGTGAAAATTTGGATAAGGAATTCTCTTTCTACTTAAGAAAAATCATGCATATTCAACTTCTAAATTTCCTTAAATGGATTAGTTAGCATGCATCATAAAGTGTGTTAAATACTCTCATTTGTATGTATAGATATTCTTAGGATCCATCCATATGCATATTATATATGTTGGGAAAGAAATGAAGTAATGTGTGTTATGTGAATTTTGATTCATTTTATTTAATCTTAAAATGCTTTTCTTTTTGAATAGATTTGTTTAGAGTTCTTCTAAACTTAGGATTAATTAAAAGATTTAATCAAAACATTCACCTAAACAAAACTAAAATGTGAATCTACTTTAGAAATTACTTAGGTTAGGGAAGGAAAGATAAGTTCTCTTCTCTTTCCCTCTCTTCATAACTTAGTAATTAATTGTAGGATCCACTTAAAATAAAAAAAACATGAAATAAAATCAATCCAAAATAATTAAACAACTCAAATGAATCCCTCCTCTAAGTTGAACATGTTCTTTACACTTATAAAATTTGAACCTAAAGCCATAGCTAAGCATACCACACAAGCCTTCAAAGCACACATTAGCCTACATCACTACTTCTAGCTTTAGGTTAGGTGCATGTATGATATTTGTTTTTGTTTTTTGTGATATATGTTTTAGACTAGATGTTAGGATGTATGCTTTAGAATGAATGGTAGGGGTTCTTAGTCTAACTATTCTTTTAGGGTTTGTGCTTATGGGCTATCATAAATAAAAATATAATATTTTTTTGCTTGCGGTGCTTTATACCCAAAAGCATAATCCATATGGACTTAGTCACCCATGTGTGGGTGATAAGTCCAATATACATGCTTGGGATTTGTGTGGCTAGTTTTAGCTAACCTTTATTTTGCCAGTGTGTGTTAGATTTCCACTTTTCCTTTTCATGTAAATTTGTGCAATTAGGGTTTGGAATGATTATTATGGGGATTAGGATGAGCATTGGTCATAAGATCCTATCTTATGCACCATGTGAAGTCTTAGCATCTACCTTCCAACCATCCAAAATAAGGAACCAAAGAAGAAAGAAGAAATAAAGCTTGAAGACCCCCCATAACAATGAATTCCTTGCTTAATAGTAATTTAATTCATTTATAATCCAAGTTGTATAAGGGTAGAGCTTGGCTACCCACATTTGATATTTTTGGGTTTATGTGGTGGTGCCCGACCACAACAGCCTTTATTCTTTTTTTATTAGCTTTATAAATTGGATGATGATTTATTTAGCATTTGCATTAAGTGGCATGCTTTTCCTAGTTTATTCCTTGCTTTATGTATGGCCTAGATGTGGATTAGGCTCTTTAGAGAAAAATAAATCTTTTACCCAACTTAATAACTCAAATTAAAATAAAGAACTCATAACCTCATCTAAAGCTTAGGTTTAAAATCAAGATAAAAGAATTAGCAACCCTTAGCTGGATGAGCATTTCTTTTGTAATATCATGCACAAATGCATCTTATTTCACTCTTGATTGGAGGGCTTCCACCTTTTCCAGAGAAACTTGGCTTGACCTTTGAGAGCCATGGTGGAAACTCCTCCCTTCTCTGATTTTGGCCAATAACCTTCTTTCTCATGCATTACTCATATGAATCCTATTAGCTTGTGTCAAGATAATTGTCCAAAAATAAAAATAAAATGAAATTTGAATTGCATTAGATTTAGGTCATTTGAAGCATGCCTTTTACATGATCTAGTCTCTTTAGGGAGTGAGTTTAAGGACTTAGTCTCTTTCTAAATAAATAATAGCCTAACTATCTTGCATAAGCATAAAGACTTGCCTACATATATTTAAAATCATAGGAGGAGTTAGTTGGCACCCCAGCGGTTGTAAGTCCAAGCTATCTGGTTTGTCCTCTTGGAGACAAACCAAATACCCATTTTTTATCTTAGATTTAGGTTGTGCTTTTATGCCCTGCCAAAGCTCCCTAGATTTAGGTTCTAGGTTGCTTCTCTCTTTGTGGGCCATAAGCTTAATTCCTCACCTCTTAGGCATTTCTTAATCTTGTGTTAAGGAATCATAAGTCCTAAATTTCTAATGAAAATTTAACTCAAACAAACTAAATCAATTTCAAAATGTAAAGCCCAACCATAGGATAATTTGAGATGCTTGTTAGGTTTCATAACATCATGAGCATCTCTTATCTTCCATTTTGGCTTTTGATAATAACCCCCCTCTTTGATTCCCATTTGATCTTCAAAATGAACCAATTGATTAATAGTCCTTTCTATTGAAATCTTTGAAGAAAATAATCATTTACCTTAATCGAGAGTATTCCTAAGGAATCACCATTTCTTAGGATGTAATTAACTATGGTGACTTGCCCCTATAGGGAACTTAAACACCCAATTTAAAATAAACCCTACTTTACTTTTTCATGTAAAGTATGGGAAGAATCTCTAGCAGACCCATCATCCTTAGGAGTCCTTATTGAGGTGATTAGGTCCATTAAAGGTAGTGACTTCTATCTTTCAAGATAGTACACTATTTCCTTGATGATGTACTCGATCACCTAAATAAGTACATCATGGATCTATGGCATCTTAAAAGATGAATTTCTATATGCTTGCCTCTTTCATTTCTCCCAACAATTTGAAAGGTGACTCCCATATTAGAAAATTTTCACCACATGAGGAGTTTGAATTTGATTTAAATTTAGAACCCACATTCAACAAATTTAGGTATGTTAAATGGGGTTCAAATGTTTTGGAGAGGCTCTTAATTTATGCTTCCATTAGCTCACAATTGAATTTGATTTTATGTTTTGGACCTTCATTTAACAAATTTGGGTATGCTAATGGAGGGTCAATTGAATTTGTTTTGGATTTGATTTTGGAATCTTCACTTAGTAAATTTATGTATGCTAAATGAGATACAAGTGCATGTTTGAAAATAATTTTTGAATGCATTTTTGTTGTTTGCGATGATGTGTGTCATGTGTTTGATTTGTTGAATTCAATTTGAAAATGGGATCCTTACTTAGAAACTTTTGGTATTCTAAGTGATGCCCAATGTGTTTGATGTATTTTGATTTGATTTTGAAAAATGAGACCCTTACTTAACAAACTCGGTATATTAGTAGGGCTCAAGTGTGTTTGATGAGTTTGTTTCATTTTGTTTTGAAAGAGAACTTCTACTTAACAAATGTGGTATGTTAAATAAAGTTCAATGTGTTAAATAAAGTTCAAATTATTTTCAATTTTCAAAAGGTGGGATTGTCATTTGACAAATTTGGGTATGTCAAATGGTGTTCAAGTGTGTTTGATTTATTTGTGATTTTAAAAAGGGAACTCTACTTAGCAAATGTGGGTATGTTATGTAGAGTCCAATTTGATTTTGATTTTGAAAAAGGGAATTCTCATTTGACAAATTTGGGTATGTCAAATGGAATTCAAATGTGTTTTAATTTTAGTGATTTTGGAAAAGGGGACTTCCTTAACAAATTTAGGTATGTTAAATGGAAATCAATTATATTTTCTTTTGATTTTCAAAGATGGGATATTTGTGTGTGATGTTTCTTTTTTAAAAAGAGAAATTCCAACTTAGCACATGTAGGATGTGCTAAATGAAATTTCAATTTTATGTCATGATCTTGTTTGAAAATAAAATCTTCATTCAACAAGCTAGGTGTGTTGAATGGAGATTACTATTTTGAAATATGTTTTTCAAAAGGATTTTAAAATTATTTGATTTTAAAATTTTACCTATGTATTAATATTAGATATATTTTCTTTATGTGATAATTTTTATTTGAAATATAATTTAAATAAAAATTATATAGTATGAATTGAAAATAAAATTTTTTAGTATTTTAAATATAATAGACTTTAACCTAAAATACAAGTGAGAAAAGATATCTTAAGTGCCTTAAGAAAATAGGGTTTTCTTTGATGGGGACTCCAGATGGAGGGGTACTTGAAAGATGGATGTGAAATTAGCAAGATGCAGTATCTCAAAAGATAGAAATCATCACCAATGGACATAATCACTAATAAGGACTCCAAAGGCATGATGGGTCAGAATGTACCAAGATCTTTCCCACTTTACATGGAAAAGTAAAGTAGGGTTTTATAAGCAGTTTGTTGTTCCTATGAGGCTAGCCCATTGTTAATTACATCTTAAGGGATGTGAATCCCTTATGAATACTCTTGATTAAAGTATCAATTAAAGTCTTTAATGATTTCAAGGCTAGACTACCAAAGGATTAGTTGGATTGGAAAATCAAGTGGGAAAACCCAAGAAGAAGACTTATTATCGAAGCCAAAGGAAATGAGTAGGGAATGCCCTTTATACTAAGAAAACTAGTGAGCATTTGAACCTATCTTATAATTCAGCTTTATAATTTTGAAATTAAAGAGAAGATCAATAGTGTTAAAGTTGACATTTCATTAGAAAGCTAGGACTTGTAATCCAACAACACAAGATATGGAGATGCCTAAGAGGTGAGGATTTATGCTTGTAGCTCAAAAAACAACCACCTCGGATCTTAAATCTAGGAGCTTTAGCATAAGCCAAAGCATGGCCTAAATCTAAGCAAAATGGACATGGTTTAACTCCATAAGAGAGGATAAATTGCTAGACTTAACCTCACGTGGCGACCTAACACCTCTTGCTTTAAATCCATGAAGTGGTCATATGATTTGTAAGATTAGTTAGGCTATTATTTAATTGGAAAGAAACTAAAGTTCTTAAACCCACTCCCTAAGAGACTAGAGCATGAGTGGTATGAGCATATGACTTAGTCTAGTGCAAAATCTTTTTAAATTTTATTTATTTTGACACTTCATTTTGACATAGGCTTTTAGCTTTTGATGCCTACATGCATGATGAAATAAGGTTGTTGGCTAAATCAGTAATAAATGGGTGTTTTCCAACATAAGGGATGCCCTCACAAGTCAAGAATTCCACTATCATGCAAGGATTGAAATCCTTATTTTTGAAGAGTGAAACAATATGATGTGCATGTTGTTGGCCATTCAACATTCAGTTAAGGGGTTGCTAAATCTTTTAATTATCTTGATTTATGTCCTAGGCTTTATGTGAGGTTATGAATTGCTTAAAACTTTAGTTATGAGTTGTAGTTGGGTAGAAAGGTTAATTTTTTTTCTAAGAGCCTAATCACATTCGAGGCCACACATTCAAACATCAAACATATAAGGAAACTAAGAAAAGCAAGCCATCCTAATTATGTACTTTAAACACAACATCAAACCATTTTTATAGCTAATGTAAAAGAATAACAAGCCAGTGCGGTAGGGTGCGTACAACATGAAAAGAAAAATGGGTAGCCGAGCTCTACCCTTATAAAACATGATACATAAAAGAATAATTTGCAATTTACAAATGATAAATGATATGGGGGTCTTCAAGTCTTCATGTATTCATGTATCTTCCTCCTTTGATTTGGTTTTTCTCCACTTCAAAGGCATCACATGGCCTCTAGGACAAAGCCTTCTAGCCGGCTCATCCTTATACCCTCATAGCACTAATCTAATTCTTAATTTAAAATTACATTAAAAAAGAGAAAAGTAAATCTAATTACACCTACAAGATAGGTGTTAGGTAAACACACATACAACCCAAGCAATTTTATTTATAATTTAGACTTAACACCTAGCACATGGGTAACAAAGCCACCTTTCTTAACTTGGATTATGCTTAGAGGCATAACCAACCTATAAAGAGAGCATAGATATTTATTTTAAGCAACCTCTTAAACATAATCCCCTACAGAAAATATGATTAGACTAATTATGGCCTACCATACAATCTACAAAACATGCACCCTAACATATAGTCTAAAATAATACATCACAAAATAAAACATACATCACACCATGCACCGTCCTAACATAAGGCTAGAAGTGGTGACTTAAAGACATGTGTGGTATGTCCTAACTAGGCTTTAGAGTTAAGATTTTCTAGTGTAGAAAGATTCAACTTAAAGGTGGTTTCACTTCAAGTGCTTTAATTGATTTTGCAGTTTTTAATTTATGTTTTCTTTTGTTTCATATGACCTACACCTAGCTAAACTAAGTGTTGTAAAGAGAAGAAAAGTCTTTCCCTACCTTAAACCACTTTCTAAAACATGTTATTTTTTTAGTTCTCTTTAGTGAATAGCTTATTACACATTTTAGATTAGTACTAAGTTTAGGTTCTCTTTAAATAATTCTATTCAATGTGAAAGGCTTCTCAAGATTAATCTAATCGAAATACTATCACATGACACATGCTAAATCATTCATTTCTATCACATGTAACATGCATATGATTAAGTCTTAAGTATACCTACACATACAATATGTTTTACACTTGAATGATGGATGTGAGTATGTACATTTGAAGCTTCATATTTCCCCTCTAATTGAACTATTTTATCATATTAATTTAAGGCTCTATCTAAAATCTTATACAAAAATACATAGGGATGAAATTAAACATGTACATGTCATCATTAACTAGGGATGTGAGGTAATCAAATGACCTCCTTGGGGCTAGCTAAAGCCTCGTATTCCCGGTCAGACTATATACCATTACATTCAAACCATATGTAAATTTACATGCATGAACATAAGAAAGAGCTAAATCACATAATCAATTAATTCAATCACTAGAACAATTGCAAATGCATGTATTTTTATTAAAAGGAAGGATTACCAATCTAAATACACATATGTATGTATAAAAGACATAAGCAAGTATGTGCCTTTGTTAAACTAGGGAAGTGAGGTAGTTAAATGACCTCCTTAGGGCTAGCTAAAACCTCATATTCCCAGGATGTCCAGACTATATACTGCTTTTCTTAGATAGATACACATGTATTCATAATTTGGAGAATGAAAATCATGCAAAATAATGATATTTAATTTGATTGAATCATTTGTATGTATATGAATTAAAGCCTCATCCAATTGTAGAATTGAAGTACAGAAGAATGAAAGCAAATGGAGTATATACCATTGTTAAACTAGGGAAGTGAGGTAATCAAATGACTTCCTTGGGGCTAACTAAAGCTTCGTATCCTCGGGATGTCCAGACTATATACCCATTAACATTCTCACTTATATAAATCAAAAAATGAATAAAAGGAAAGGTGCTTCACTTCATACATTTAAGCTATAATCACATACATCTCCTATGTATTTATAACTAGCATTCATAGCATATGTAACCATTCATTTCTAAGCTTTGGAAAATACATTTGGATTTAATAGTGATAATAGTCATACATAATATAAATCAACACATGCAAGCTTGACATAAGGAAAACCATTTGATTTAATTAATTTTGAAAAGATGAATGTATTATTTTAAATGACATATAACATTTAACATGATTAGAAATGAATAATCATAAACATGTGATTTCAATCAATTAAATTAATTCTAAGGATAATCAAATCATGTTAAGATAACCAATTTAAGCATTAACTAACCCTTGATAAAGAAAAATTCTAAAATTGAGCAAAAATCATCACAAATAAAAGAACCTAAGGTTAACTATGTTCGTTTAAAATTACCTCACCGAGGATGATTTTTGGTGATGATGATGAGCACTCACGAGGATAGAAGAAGCTTTGGAATGGGTTCCTACTTCACTTGAATAATGTATCCACCAATGGTCACCTCTTCCTTATTTGGAATCCACTTGATTTTGATAGATTTTGCTCAAAACCAAGGGAATGGTTTCTTGGTTGGTTTGGGAGCTTTAGAAGATTGAAATGAGTGTGAGTTTTTCCTCTCTATTTCTTGTCTCCTTGCAATGGCCAAAAAATGACCTCATTCATGGTGATTATTGGCTCCAAGTGGGTGTCCTTGGCTTGGGGTGGTTGGGATTCTCCTTGGGTGGCTTAATTTGGTTGTCCAAGGCATGGGATGTGGCTAATGAAGGACAAGTGGGTGTCCTAGCAAAAAAGTGGAGGTCCTTCATGCAAGTCTTTAATGTGGCGGAGGTGATTTCCCCTCCCCATGAGTCATGGCTGACCCAACCACCTCTTGGATCAGGTTGGACAGTGTTCTTGGAGCCTAAGTGGACCTATGGATGAGTGTTAAGTGGCCAAGGAAGAGAAATGACTATTTACATAGGTGTTTTATCTTATGTGATACCTGCCAAGAGTGGTCATTTGGCATTGAATTTGATTTAGGCTAATTTGAAATGAGTCAAAAGTGAGTTGAACCAAATTTCATGTCATTTGAAGTTTATTTGGTTAGGTTTGGCTCAATTTTACCCATTTGGGTCAAATTGGATCAAAATGGGTTTGGTTGACCAATTGGTAAAATTGGGTCAAACCAAGGGTTAAGTCAAGTTCATATGACTATTTGGAGAGCATTGCATGCTTTGGTTTGATTTAATTTGGATTTAATTTGGGTCAATTGACATAAATGGTAAAATTAGATCAAACTAAATTAAATCAAATTAAATCCAAGTTGACCCAAATTGACATAAAGGGTCAACTTGGGTCAAGAAATATTTGGGCTAGGTTTGGCTCAATTGAAGGTCAAGTCATGTTTAAATGTTGATTTGTGTTGATTTGAATCATTGGTTTCAATGGATTTGGCTTAGGTTGTAATTTGGCTAGTTTGGGTTCATATAGGCTAAAGGGTTGACTTGGTCAATGGGCTAAGTTGACTTGGTTTGACCAAATTTATATCAATTAATCATCCTTGGGTGATCAACAATCATGACATAAAGTTTGTATTAGCTTAATTCACTTTGATTTGGATTGAATTGGATTTTGGTTCATGTAGATCAAATTGGCCACTTTAGGTCAAGTGAACCAATTGGATTTAGTTGGCTTGATTTTGGGTTGAGTTTGATTTAGTTGAGTTTATATATGAATTTGATATTGATATATAAATTCAATTGCAATTGGTTTGGATTCAAATGAGTTTTCATTCATTTGAGTATTTCACAAATAGGCTAGGTTGGGTTTGACTTGGGTTGATTTTCATTTGACTAGATGATTGTAGGTTTCATTTATATTTGGATAGATGATGGAAGGAATGATTATTTGCAAAGAAAATTTATTTATTTTGGCTTGATTTAGATGAGTTTTGGCCAAGTTCAAGGAAATGTCTTAAAAGGTTTAAATTGGGTTTTGATTTGATTTTGGATTTTATTTTGGCTATTTGAATTTATATCATTTATATTTTATAATAGATAATTGAAGGTACAATGATTTATAAAAAATCAATTGAGTTTGGATTGAATTGGATGGAAATTTGGCTAAGTTCTTGAAGGTTGATTAAAGGGCTTGGGAAGGTTTTCAAGTTTGGATTTGATCTTGGATTTGCATCATTTGGAATTGAGTTTGGACTTGGATTTGGATTTGAAATTGAGTTTGAGGTGTGTTTGGAAATTTGGATTTGAATTGAATTTAAGAATGTGTATATGGATTGGGTTTAGGCTATAGGGTAGGTGATTTTCCTAAGTCCCTAAGGCATAATCCTATGATTAACACTTTAAAGTCTCCACGCTTAGGTCAAGTGTTCACCTAATCTATAGGAGTGTCTCATGAATAAAGAAACCTTAGTGTCTAGAAGGTTCCTAAGTTTAATAAGAGGAGGTTGAGAACTCACTCCAAAAGTGAGGTTAATAGTATGTTACTTGGTTGATGAAATCAAGAAGAAGAAATGTTGAATTTGAATTTATTTTATATTAAAATAAAAAAAAATAAAAACCCTAAACCCTAAACCCTAAACTCTAACTAAACCTAAACCTAAACCTAGAACCCTAAACCCTAAACCCAAAACCCTAAAACCCTAAACCTTAATCCCTAAAACCTAAAACCCTAAAACCTAAACCCTAAACCCTAAACCCTAAAACCATAAACCCCAAACCCTAAACCCTAAAACCTAAAATAAAATAAACCTAAAATAAACTAAAAAATAAAAAATAAACTAAACTAAAAAATTAAAACCTAAACCCACCACCGGCCTGAGCCCTTAACCTCATGCTCATTCCCTTTCCCTCTCATTTTTGGCTTTCTAGCCACTGCTTGACGGCTGTTTGGCATGATTCTCACTGGATTCCTTTTGGAATTGATGGGTTCTAGCCACTTTTGTGTTTTACTTGGAGTGACACCGTGGCTTGGTGTCTTCCCCGATGATTCCATGGGGGAAATTGATAGATCCATTGGATCTAACTAGGGCATCAACTACCTTGGCTGCTATCAAAATCATTTAAAGATGTCCTCACCGGTAAGGATAGTTGTTCGGTGAGTCCCTATAACTTATTTTGACTTTAGCATGTCGTTATGTGCTTATCTGATTGTGGAAAAGCTTGCTAAGCCATTAGAATTCACTTTGGTTGAAAAGTTTACTCTTCATAGAATGAATTTAGAAAACATTCGCTCTTTCTTTCATGGTCTGAAACTTTTGGGTGCTTTTATGATTGGTTTAATTAATCCCCACCACATTTTGATTCAATTAATGAATGATTTGGATTACTCACATGTTTTTGCTCATCGTTCTTATTTTGTTTTCAATTGCCAAATGAGGTTGCTGAAATGGACTCCACTATTTGATATTAGGGAAGAATAATCATTTTGGATTTCTCTCCCAATATGCAAATTTATTTTGTTAATCATCAATTATCTTTTATAGTGGGTGCTTTATTTGGTTGGCCATTGCAAATTGATCAAGCAATGACTACGAAATCTTGACCTTCTCTGGCTAGAATCCTTGTAGAATTAGACATTACCAAGAAACACCCCAAAGAAATTTGGTTGGGATCTAAAAATTTTGGTTATATGCATAAAGTTGATTTTCAAAATTTCCCTCTCTTTTGTTCTCATTGTAAAATCCAAGAGCATAATAATTCTGAATGTTTCATTATGTATCCTCACCTAGAAAAGAAAATTCCTATTAAGGAAACTATTGTTCCCTAACCCTAGGCGACCATTGATAAATAAATATCAAAAGTTAATTAAAAAAATGATTCATTGAATGTTCCTAATAAGATTGTTTTACCTCTTATTTCTACTGTACAATTGAAGGTTTCTAATGTGGAAAATAATAATTTCTCTAAACATTTGAATGATGATCCTTTTTTCTAAAAGTTTATCCTCGCATCCTTGCCAATTTTTATATATGAAAATGAAGCTTTAATTGAAAATATTAATGAGGATATCAATATTATGCATCATTCAAATTCAATGGATAATATGAATTTGGTTTCTCAAGTTTTAAAAACCTGACTATACTTTAGTTTTGAATGATTTAAATTCTTAAACATATTTTGTTTTGTCTAATAATCTAACTATTGAAGAAGAAGGGCTAGATGTTCACACTTGCCTTCATAATAAATCTTTCCCTTTCTGCTATATACGATACTCATTTAACTTTAATAAATTCTAATGGTTTGGAAGAAGGAGAACTCACTTCTATATAGGAGACTTCCCTAAATCTATGACTAATGTTGCTAAATCCATCTGGATGATGATTCTATGGAAAAAGGAAATGGTTCCTGAACTTATAATGCTAAAAAATAAATATTAAAAACATCCCTCCCAAATGGTACAATAACACTAGATCTACTGCGGCCTCCCTCTCCTCTTAATTAACCTTTTCTTAACACCTTTTTTACATCCTTATGTTTTATTTTGCTTGTTTGGAATGTTAGAGGGATCGATACCCTCTCTATTTGTAACTGTATTAGAAACCTTTGTCATATTCATAATATTTCTTTACTTATTATTTTTCTTATTCATGCAAACAAAATTAACCATATTGCTAGAATGATCGGTTTCAATAAATTTCTCTAATGTTAGTAATAAAATTTGGTGTTTTGGAATAATTTTGTGGAGGTTTCTATTCTTGATGATTTTCAACAAGTTGTCAATGCTAAATATCTTATGGTGACTATTGTGTTTTGGGCTCTTTTGTCTATTCATCTTGTAATAGATGGTAGAAATCTTCTTTGGGAAAGTTTGAGGAATTTTGCTACCTGTCAATAAACCTTGGTTTGTTGGTGGGGATTTCAACACTTTTTATTCTCTTCTAAATGAAGAGGTGGTTGCTCTCCTAATATTCATTCCATGGAAGAATTTTCCAATATGATCCTTGATTGCAATTTGATTGATATTGGCTTTAAGGGTTCAAATTTTACTTGGCAAAACTCTAGAACTTTGGCAAAGGTTGGACCGATTCTTTTAATACTCAATGGATTACTCAATGGCCTATTACTTGTCGATCATTTAAGCGAACCTTATCATGCACCTTTTTTGGTTTCTATTAAAGATAACTTTAATAGATTAAAAATTTCTTTCATTTTAGATTTTAGAACATGTGGATTCAACATATTGATTTCTTTAATATTGTGGCTAATAATTGGAAAGCTCTTACATCGACAATTTGATTATGGGGATGAATAGATTTTGGTTTAAGCTTAAAAGACTTAAACAAAATTTGGGTTGTGGAACAAGCATTATTTTAAAAAAATTTTTTTAATATGAAAGAAATGGAAAAATTGGTTTATGATCTTGAAGTATTCCTCATCCTACTAAGATTAAGAACTTGATTGAGGTGAAAGATAAACTTGTTAATTTTCAAAATATGGAAGAGTCTTATTGCCACAAAAAACTTGCTAGCAAACATATTGCTGATGGTGATAGAAATACTAGATATTTCCATGCTTTAGTTAATAAAAAGAGATCTTTAAATAATATTCAAAAAATTAATGATGACAATGGAGAATGGATTACGGAGAATAATGATATTAAGGATTCACCATTAATTACTTTAGAAATATGCTTAATAAGAGTTGCTCTTATGAAGCATTTCTAAATCGCACTTGATTCCTTCTATTATAAACAATAATGATAATGAGTTGCTTACTATTGTACATAATGAAGAGTAAATTTTTAAAGTTCTTAATATCTTGAACATAGATTCTATAGTTAGTCCGGAGGGTTTCATTACCCAATTTTTTAAAACATATTGGTTTATTATTAAATATGATTTGGTTGAGGCTATGGTTGATTTTTTTAATAGTATTCCTTTTCCTAGATATTTTTCTAGCACTTCTATTATTCTCATACCTAAGAAAGATAATTTAGACTATTGGAGTGATTTTAGAACTATTAGTCTTTGCACCTTCTTCAATCTTATTTTCAAAATTCTAACCAACAAAGGCTTAGTCCTTTACTTCATTATATTATCTCTAAGCCAAAGATTTTGTTAGAGGTAGATCTTTGATAATATTCGCTTGCTCAAGAATTAATTCATGATTTAGATGCTAAGACTAGAGGTGGCAACATTATATTCAAATTAGAAATTACCAAAGCTTTTGATAATATCTCTTGGGATTTCCTTATCCATATTCTAAATTTATTTAGGTTTTCTGATAAATTTACTTTTCTTATTAAAAATTGTATTAATAATGCCTTGTTTTCTATTTTGCTTAATGGGGGAAGCCTTAGGCTTCTTTCCTTCTTCCCATGGCCTAAGACAAGGGGATCCTCTATCTTCTGCCTTATTTATTATTATTGTTGAGTACTTATCTATGAGCATCAATGATCTATTCTTAAACAATCCTAGTATGTATTACAAAACTCTTGGTCTTCTATTTCTCATTTGTTTTCTTTAGATGATTTCATTATTTTTGCAATGCTTCTATTCATCATATCAAAAAATCTCAAGATTTTTTTAAATAAATTTTAGAGAAAGTGGTCTATCTATCAATGATAACAAAAGCTATTTTATTACTTTTCAAGCATCTCCAATAATGAAATTAATCAAATCTTGCATATCACTAACTTTAAACATCAACACCTTCCTCTTAAGTACTTTGGTGCACCTCTTTTAAAGCTCAAATGATCCCATCTTTTGATGAGTTAATTCAATAAATTTTAAAGAAAATTTATGTTTGATAATATCATTTACTTTCCTTTGGTGTGCTCACTATTCTTAAAAGCACTCTCAATTCAATGCATCTTTATTTGATTCAAATTATTATCCCCACTAATGCTACTCTTATCAATTGATCTCTTACTTAATAAATATTTTTAAATCCAATAATTCTATTAAAAGAATGCATTGGACTTCCGCATAAATGTTGTGGTCTTGGGTGATAATGGTCTCAAACCACTATGAAGCTTCTCTCATAAGCTATAGTGGAATTTTAGAAAGAATGATAGCCTTTGGGCTAATTTTATGATGAAAAAAATATTTCCAAGGTAAACACCCTCTTAGTTGTGCTTATAAAGTTGGTAACTCTCCAGTTTGGAAAAGGCTTTACTCCATTAAATGGGTTGCTGAACCCTTAATATCTTGGGGTATTCATTCGGGTTGTTCTTTCATTTTGCAAGATAATTAGATTGGAAATGGCATTATTGACTCCCTTTTATCTACCAACTCTACTTCAGCTATCAAAGTTAACTCTTTCTGGCATAATAACACTTGGAATGAATACAAACTTGAGAATTATATCCCTATTTCTCTTTTAGATAACTTTAGAAATATCCTTATTTTCTCTAACAAACTTGGCCAAATTCTCTTTAAGCTTTCTTACAATGATGCTTTTGTTCTTAAAGAGGTTTGGAATTTTATTATAGATAAGTAAAACTCCTCTAATGTTTTCAATAAACTTTGAAACAATATAATTCCCATTTCTTATTTGGTTTTAGCATGGAGGATTTTGAATAACTTTGTTCCTGTGGACTCTTTCCTTTAGAATAACGAGTTTTATTTGCCTTCAAAGTGCTATTTCCATATTGAAAATTTTATTCATGTTTTTGTCAATTGTGATATTGCTTCTAAATTATGGTTATGGTATGATGATTTATTTAATACCAACTTCTTTCATGGCTCTCTTTCCATATATCAACTTCTTGAAGTCTTTGAAAAACTATGAAAGGTCATATCAAAGTTCAGTTGTTATTACCCTTATCCGTTCATCTGGATGTACAAATGATGCTAAATATCATGGTATTCCTATGAGCCATAAAAGTTTTGGCTAGAACCAAAGAAAAAAATTCATGCTTTGTTTAATGTTAATCTTATTAGGAACATTCATTTTAGAGGCTATGGATAAAAAATTGGGTAACATTTTCTCAAGGATTATCCATTGGATCAAACCAAAGAAAATTTGATTAAAGTGAATATTGTAAGTTCTATTATTTCCAAAATATGTGGTGGTACTCTTAGGTATTCTAAAGGTACTATCATTTGTTCTTTTGCCTATCCTCTCAAAGCCCATTCTATTTTATGTTGAGCTTATGGCTATAAATAAAGCTATTGAAATTTGTTTGAATAAAGGTTTCAACATCTATTGAAGTTGATGCCCTCTTGCTTCTTGCCATGCTAAACTAATAGAACAGGAAATGTTGATTTATTTTATCTTTCAATCATACTAAAATCTTCTTTCTCAAGTTGTTACAAAATTTCCCATATCCTTCATGAAGGTAATGCTGTGCTGATTTCTTGGCTACTTAGAACTTAACTAATTTCACTTTATTTGACAATCAAAATTTGCCTAAACTTTTGGGTTTGGTAATAATCTGATAACAGGATTACCTTATCTCAAATTATAATTTTAAGTTTTTTTTGTGGTTTTATGAGCCATTGCTTTTGGTCCCTTTGTTAAACCCTCTTTAGGTTGTGGCCATTTGTTTATTTTCACTCTTGTTATGTTAGTTTATTTTGAGCTCTTGCTTTAGGTTGCCTAATTGCTACATGGTTGTTCTATCTTTTCTACCTTGTTTTTTTTTATGGGCTTGTACTTGAATTATTTGGTTATTTTTTTTGTGACCTTCATTTGGGTGGCTTTGCTATTTTTAATAGGGTTTCATATCCCTGCCAGTTTCTTCCTTAAGAGTTGAATTTTACAGTGGTTATGGATGGGTGGCTATGTTGGTTATCATTTGTTATTTGGTGGTTGTGTTTAGTTTATACTCTTGGGGATCATGTTGGTGGCCTAATTTTGGATTGATTTAAGGTGGAGGTTATTTATGATATTTCTTTTTTTTTGTGATTTGGTTTGGTTTCAATTTGTGGTTTGGTTTGTTTCTTTGGTTGTGGTCTCATAATGGTCTTCCTCTAGAGCTTTTATTTTATTATCATTTGATGGTTGGTTGATTTTTACCATTTTAGTTGTCTTTGCATGATGGATGTTAATCTTTCATTGATTGATTCTATTGGTTTTATCTATTGTGGTTATTATCTTATTGGCTATTTCTTGTCTTGGTTGATAATTAATCTTTTTTTTTGCTCTTAGTTTGTGGTTTTGGCTATATACCGATTAACTTTTTTTGTTTGGGATTTGTGATTTTTTGGGAATTGAACTCTTCTATTTTTTTCTTTTTGGTCTTGTTTTTCTGGTTTGGTTGTTAAGGTGGATGCTTCCTTCTTGATCTTGATTCCTCTTTGGTGGTTATTTTGGCTGTTATCTAAGTATGGTTGGTTGATTTTTCCCTTATTCTTATTTGTTTTGGTAGCTTGTGGTTGGCTATTGTGTCTACTACTTGAAGGAGTTTATTTTCTAGATGCTTATTGGATGATCTACAAGAGGTATTTTTGAAATGATGGCCTTGATGTTTCCCTCTTTAAATCACTAAATAAAAAATAAAATAAAATGCCTAAACTTACATAAATAAACCTAAACTTAAACCTTTTCTAAACTAAAATTCAAAACCTAAACTAAACTTACAAATTTTAAACTTTAAAATAAAACTCTTTCTTGCTAAACCTTCTTAAATAAAATAACTAATAAACTAAGTAAAATAAGAAGAATATAATAAATCTAAATAAACTAAACTAAAATAAATTATCCTAAAATAAACTAAACCTAAACCCAAACCTAAATTCTAAAATTAATATCAAAACTAAACTTAAACCTAAAATAAACTTTTAAATAAAACCTACCTACCTCAATAAAATAAAAATAAACCTAAACCTTTTAAAACCTGCTATTAAAATAAATTAAACTTTAAAAAATAATTCTAAGCCTAAACTTGAACCTATAAATCAAATAACAAACCTCTTAAATCCCAAAATAAATTTAAACTAAATAAAAATAAACCCTTATTAAAATCTAAATAAAATCAAACTAAATAACTTTAATTAAATGAAATTTGTTTACTTAATTTAAAGATAAAACATTAAAAAAAATTTTAAAATAACCCTATTCTTAGCTTCCCTACTAAAATCTCATTAAAATAAACCCAAAACCCCTAAAGCTCTATTGATAAAAAAATAAAAATTACAAAACCTAAACCTAAACTAAATAAAATTTAAAATAAATAAAACAAAACTCTTCCTAAAATCCTCCTAAACATTTTAAAAAACTAAATATAATAAATAAAATCCTAAACTAAACTAAAAAAATAAAGAAAACCTTCTCTAAATAAAATTGGTAGATAAACCTAATTAAAGTTAAACCAAAGATAAACCTAAAAAATAAATTAAAAAACTAAACCTAAACTAAAAAAAAAGAACCTAACCGTAAAATAAAACAAATGAATAAAATAAACTTTTCTTAAACTAAATGAAAATAAATCCTAAACCCTAAACTAAATAAAATAAAATAAATCAAAATAAATATAAACTAAAAAAATAAAATTTAAAATAAACCTAAAATAAAACCTAAACCTAAACCTAAAAAATAAAATAAAACCTAAACTAAAATGATAAACCTAAACATAAAAATAAAATAAATAAAGTAAACTAAAATTAAACATCAATTAAACCTAAACCTATAAAATAAACTAAAAAAACCAGAAAAACTAAAGTAAATAAAACTAAACGTAAAAATAAAATAATCCAAAATAAAAGTAAAAACAATAAAATAAACTAAAATAAATAAATAAAACTAAATATACTAAATAAACCTAAACTAGTAAAGAAAATAAACCCTAATCCCTAAACTAAAAAATAAACACTCTAAACCCAAAAGCTAAACCCAAAAACAAACCTAAACTAATCTTAAGTAAACCTACTAATAATCTAATCCCTAAATAAAACCTAAAATAAAACCTAAATCTAAATAAACTCTAAATTAAACCTAAACAAATAATAAATAAAATAAACCATAAATTAAAAAATATCTTACTAAAAAAAATATAAATAAATAAATAAAATAACTCTAAAATAAATAAAACATAAATAATAAATAAAAATAAAATAAATAAATAAAATTAAATAAATAAAATAATAAATAAAATAAAGTAATAAAATAAATTTAAAATATAATAAACTAAAAATAATAAACATAAACCTAAGAATAATAAAAAAGAACATCACCATCAACCTACCTAATAAAAAATAAAAATAATGGATAAATCTAAACCTAAAATAAAATAGATATGTGGATCTAAATAACTTAAACTCTACTAAATAATAGACCTAGTTATCTGGGTTTTGATTTGCTCTAAAAATAAATCTCTAAACCTTATAAACTTGTTACCTATGAAATAAAAAAGAAATGTTGAATCTAAATTTGTTCTCTATTTAAAGAAAACCAAAAAACCTACCTAAACTAAATAACCTAAATAAAATAATCCTAAACCTAAATACTAAATAAAACCTAAATATAAACCTAAACTAAAAAACCTAAATAAAATAAAACCTAATTAAACTAAATAAAAATAAAAAAAATAAACCTAATAAATAAAAAAATAAAACCTAAACCTAAACTAAATAAAACCTAAAATAAAAATAAATAAATAAATAAAATAAACTAAATAAAATAAAATAAAATAAAACTTATATAAAAATAAAAAAAAAAAACTAAACTAAATAAAAAATAAAAAATTTAAAATAAACTAAATAAAATAAAAAATAAATTAAATTAAAAATCTAAACCAAATTTTAACAAAATAAACCCTAAACCTAAACCCTAAACCTAAAAAACCTAAACTAACCCTAAACCCAAACTAACCCTAACCCTAAACCCTAAACCTAAAACCCTAAACCATAAACCTAAACTAAAAAAAAATAAACCTAAAATATAAAATAAAATAAATAAATAAAATAAATCTAAAACCTAAACTAAAATAAATAAACTAAATAAAATAAACCTAAACCTAAAATAAAATAAAAAAACCTAAACCTAAACTAAATAAAATAAAATAAACTAAAAATAAATAAATAAACTAAAAATAAAAATAAAAAAAAATAAAATAAAACCTAAAATAAACCTAAAATAAAATAAAACCTAAAAATAAAAAAGATAAAACCTAAACCTAAAACTAAAATAAAATAAAACTAACTAAATAAAACCTAAATAAACCTAAAATAAAATAAACCTAAAAATAAAAAAAAAATAAACTAAAATAATAAAACTAAAATAAAACTAAACTAAATAAAAATAAAAAATAAAATAAATAAAATAATAAACCAAATAAACTAAAATAAAACATAACTAAAATAAAAAAAAAAATAAACTAAAAAAACCTAAACCTAAAACCCCAAAACCCTAAATAAATTAAAAAAAAAACCTAAAATAAACCCTAATAAAAATAAAACCTAAATAAAATAAAAATAAACCTAAACCTAAATAAAATAAAAAAAATAAAATAAAAAAATAAAAAAACCTAAAACAAAACCTAAACATAAACCTAAAATAAATTAAATAAAAATAAAATAAACTAAAATAAATAAAATAACTAAACAATTAAAAGAAAATAAACTAAAATAAACCTAAATAAATAAAACTAAACAAAATAAAATAAAATAAACCTAAAATAAAATAAAATAAAAAACTAAATAAAAAAATAAAATAATCCAAATAAATAAAATAAAACCCTCCTAAAATTAAAAAAAACCTAAACCTAAAATAAAAATAAAATAACCTAAACCTAAACTAAACTAAACTAAATAAATAAAACCCTAAACCTAAACCTAAAATAAACCAAACCTAAACCTAAACCCAAAAACTAAATAAAATAAATAAAATAAAATAAATCTAAACCTAAACTAAAAAATAAAACCTAAAAAAGAAACATAAAATAAAAAAACATAAACCTAAACCAAAAATAAAATAAAACTAAACCTAAACCTAAAAATAAAAAAAAAGAAAACCTAAACCTAAACAAAAAAAAATAATAAAAATAAAACTATAAGTAAAAAAATAAACCTAAACCTAAAATAAACTAAAATAAAACCTAAATTAAATAAATAAACCTAAAATAAAATAAACTAAACCAAAATAAAAAAAACAAACCAAAGAATAAAAAACTAAATAAATAAAAAAATCAAACTAAATAAAATAACCTAATAGTTTACTTATTTTTTTTAAAAAAAAACCTAAACCCTAAACCCTAAACGATAAACCCTAAATAAACCAAACTAAACATAAAACCAAAACATAAAATTAACCATAACTAAATCCTAAACCTAAACTACAACCCTAAACCTAAACCCTAAACCCTAACTAAAACCTTAAACCTAAAACCTAAACCCTAAACCTAAACCCTAAAACTCCTAAACCTAAACCCTAAACCTAAAACCCTAAACTAAACCTCTAAAACCCTAAATTAAACCTAAAAAACCCTAAACCCTAAATCCTAAAACCAAAAACCCTAAACCCTAAACCCGAAACCTAAACCCTAAACCCTAAACCCTAAACCCTAAAAAACCAAAAAAAAAATCTAAAACCAAAACTAAATAAAACATAAAAATAAAAATAAATTAATATAAAATAAATAATAAATAAATAAAACCTAAATAAAACCCAACCTAATAAAAAAATAAAATAAAATAACTAAATAAAATAAATAAAACTAAACTAAACTAAAAAATAAAATAAACTTAAATAAAAAAACATAAATAAAATAAAAAACTAAACATAAAAAAATAAAAATAAAATAAACTTAAAATTAAATAAAAATAAAATAAAACCTAAAATTGAAAATAAACCTAAAATAAAAAATAAAATCTAAACCCTAAACTAAAAAAAAAACCTAAAACTAAAATAAAAAATAAAATAAACAAAAATAAAAAAAAAAACTAAACCTAAACTAAAATAAACTAAACTAAAATAAATAAACCTAAACCTAATCCTAAAATAAACAAAATCTAAATCTAAACCTAAAATTAAAATAAAATAAACTAAAATAAACCTAACCCAAATAAAATAAAATCTAAACATAACCTAAAAAAATAAAAATTAAACCTAAACCTAAATAAATAAAAATAAACACTAAAAAAAAAACCTAAACTAAAATAAATAAAATATAAATAACTAAAAAAATAAAATAAACTAAAAAACCTAAAAATAATAAAATAAAATAAACTAAAATAAATAAATATAAAATAAATAAAACTAAACTAATAAAAAATAAACCTAAATAAAATAAACCAAAAATAAATAAAAAAAATAAATAAAATAAACCAAAATAAAATAAAAAATAAATGCTAAAATAAATAAACCTACCACTAAACCTAAAATAAAAATAAACCTAAACCTAAACTAAACCATAAATAAACCCTAAATAAAATAATAAACCTAAACCTAAACCTAATAAATTTAAACTACACCTAAAACCTAAAATAAATAACCTAAAAAAATAATAAAATAAAATAAAAATAAAAAAAATAATACTAATAAACTAATAAATACATATAAAGATAAACATAATCCTACCTAAACTAAAACTATAAATAAAAAAACAAAAAAAAATCTACTATAAACTCTAAAAAAACAAAAACTAAACTAAAAAAAATAAACTAAATAAAAAAAAAACCAAAATAAAATAAACTAAAATAAACCTAAACCAAAAAACTAAACCCTAAATAAACCCTAAACCAAAAAATAAAACCATAAACTAAAACCCTAAACTAAACTAAACCCAAAACTCTAAACCTAAAAAACCTAAATAAATAAATAAAATAAAAAATAAAATCTAAACCTAAACTAAAAAAATAAAAAAAAAAATATAAAAACCTAAACTAAAATAAATAAAATAAAAAATAAAAACTAAAACTAAAAACCTAAACTAAACCAAAAAAACTAAAAGAAATAAAAAAAAAAATAAACTAAACTAAAATAAATAAATATAAAATAAAAAAACTAAACTAAAAATAAAAAACTAAATAAAAGAAATAAACTAAAATAAAAATAAAATAAACCTAAAATAAAATAAAATAAAACATAAACCTAAACCATAAAATAAAATAAAACTTAAAATAAAAAAAATCTAACTAAACCTAAATAAAAAAACATAACCTAAAAAATAAAATAAACTAAACTAAACTAAATAAAATAAAAAATAAAATAAACCTAACTAAACTAAAATAAACTAAATAAAATAAAAAAACCAAAATAAAATAAATTAAAACCTAAACTAAACTAAAAAATAAAATAAACCTAAAGAAAACCAAAATAAAATAAAATAAACCTAAAAATAAAAATAAAATAAACCTAAAAAAAAAATAAAATAAATAAATAAAATAAAAATAAACCTAAAAAATAAAATAAAAATAAAACTAAATTAAAAAATAAACCTAAACTTAAACCTAAATTATAAACCCTAAACCTAAATCATAAACCCTAAAACATAAAATTAACCATTGACCCTAAATCCTAAACCCTAAACTTACAACCCTAAACCCTAAACCCTAAACCCTTAACCCTAAAAAACCTTAAACCCTAAAACCTAAACCCTAAAGTCATCCTAAACCCTAAACTAGTCCTAAACACTAAACCCTAAACCCTAAAACCCTAAACCCTAAACCCTAAAACCTTGAAACCAAACCTAAACCCTAAACCTATATTAACCAACACCCTAAACCCTAAACCCCAAACCTTAAACTCTAAACCCTAAACCCTAAACCCTAAAAACCTAAAAATCTAAACCAAAACTAAATAAAACATAAAAATAAAATAAATTAATAATATAAAATAAAATAATAAATGAAATAAAAACCTAAAGTAAAACCTAAACTGAACCAAAAAATAAAATAAAATATACTAATAAAATAAATAAAACTTAAACTAAACTAAAAAAATAAAATAAACTTGAGAATAAAAAACATAAATAAAATAAAAACTAAACATAAAAAAAAACTTAAAATAAGATAAAATAAAAACTAAAAAAACCTAAACCTGAAAAATAAACCTTAAAATAAAAAAAAAAACCTAAACCCTAAACTAAAAAACCTAAAACTAAAATAAAAAATAAAATAAACAAAATAAAAAAAAACTAAACCTAAACTAAAATAAACTAAAATAAAATAAATAAAACCTAAACCTAATCCTAAAATAAATAAAATCTAAATCTAAACCTAAATTAATTAAAATAAAATAAACTAAAAATAAACCTCAACCTAAACTATAAAATAAAATCTAAACATAATCCTAAAATAAAAATTAAAAACCTAAACCTAAATAAATAAAATAAAAACCTAAACGTGGACTTAAAAAAAAAGACCTAAACTTAAAAAATAAACTAAAAATAAAATTGTACTAAAAATAAACCTAAACTAAACCTAAACCTAAAAAATAGAATAAAATAAAAAACCTAAACTAAAATAAATAAACATAAAATAAATAAACTAAACTATATAAAAAAATAAACCTAAATAAAATAAACCAAAATAAATAAAAAATAAACTAAATAAACCTAAACCAACAAGTTTACTTAATTTTATAAAAAACCATAAACCCTAAATGCTAAACCCTAAACCTTAAACCTACAACCCTAAACCCTAAACCATAAACCCTAAACCCTAAACCCTAAACCCTAAACCCTAACCCTAAACCCTAAACCTTATAACCTAATAAACTTAAACCTACACCTAAACCCTAAGAATGGGCAGAACCTTGATGGCAAGAACATTACCATCAACCAGGCTCAGTATAGATCTGGCGATGCAGGTGAAGGCCTAGGTGGCGATTGTCGTAGTGGTGGTGGGGAATCTGGAGGTGCTGGCGGGTACGGAGGTGGTGGTAATGGCACGGGTGGTTATGGAGGTGGGCGGAGTTATGGATGTTACATCCATGGTGGTGGCAGAGAGAGAGATCAGCAACATTATGGTGGATCCCTCTACTCGAGAGGCGGGGGTGGTTTTGATGGGAACTACAGAAACTGAAGAATGGCTGATACTATCTTCTACTTATGGAATTGTGTCTTTACAGTAGAGAGTTCTACTTATATATGGTTTTTGATTTGCTCTATATGTGCTCATTTTTTATCTATGTCGTCACTTGTGTCTTAGAAAACTTGGTGTGTTACTTGGCTGATGAAATCAAAAAGAAGATATGTTGAATCTAAATTTGTTATTTGTTAAAAAAAAACCAAAATCCTTAAAACCTAAACTAAAACTTGAAGCCTAAACCAAAACCTAAACCCTAAACCCTAAACCCTAAACCCTAAAACTCTAAACCTTAAATCCTAAACCCTAAACCCTAAGACCTAAACCCTAAACTCTAAACCCTAAACCCCAAACCTTAAACCCTAAACCCTAAACCTTAAAGTAACCCTAAACTAAACCCTAAAAAGTTAAAAAGCTAAACCTAAACTAAAAAAAAGTAAAAATAAAATAAATATAAAATCCTAAACGTAAATCTAAACGTAAATCTAAACGTAAAACTAAAAAGAAAATAAAACAAAAAATAAAAACTAAACTAAAATATAATAAATATAAATCAAAACTATACTAAAAATAAAAAACTTAAATAAAAAAAAACTAAACCTAAAATAAAAAATAAAATAAACCTAAAATAAAATAAAATAAAAACATAAACCTAAACACAAACTTAAAATAAAACTTAAAATAAATAAAAATCTAAAAAACTAAAAACCCTAAACAAAAAAAAAAGATGAACCTAAAATAAATGAAAACCTAACTAAACTAAACTAAACTAAAAAAAAATAAAATAAACCTTAACCTAAACTAAAATAAACTAAATAAAATAAAACCAAAAATAAAATAAATTAAACTAAACTAAAAAAAAAATAAACCTAAAAAAGAAAAACCTAAATAAAATAAAAACTAAACCTAAAATAAAAATAAAATAAACCTAAAAAAAATAAAATAAAAACCCAAACCTAAACTTAAAAATGAAAAATAAAACATAAACTTAAAAAATAAAATAAAAATAAAACTAAATTAAAAAATAAACCTAAACTTAAACCTAAACCTAAAAAATAAACTAAAATAAAATACCTAAACAAACATAAATAAACCTAAAATAAATAAACTAAACTAAATATAAATAAAAATAAACCTAAATCTAAAAAAAATAATATCAACTAAAATAAATTAAAAATAAACTAAATAAACCTATACGAGTTTACTTAATTAAAAAATAAATAAATAAACCCAAATTAAAATAAAATAAAATAAAATAAAATAATAACGAAAATCGTAACCCTAAATCCTATACCCTAAAACTAACCCTAAAATCAAACTTTAAACCCTAAACCTACAACCATAAACCCTAAACCATAAAACCCTAAACCTAAACCTAAACCCTAAACTCCAAACCCTAAACCCTATACTTTAAACCCTAAACCCTCAACTAACCCTAAACCATAAACTTTAAACCTTTAAACCCTAAACCCAAACACTCAACCCAACGTTTCTCTTTTTGGTGATTTTGAGTCCCTTAAAATTTATAGATTTCTTTAGCATTAGTAAATTAAAGGCTTGAATGGAAACCGCCATTGTGATGCTTGCACATTACTATAGAAAGTTCTAAACTCCATTATGGATGCTTTCATCAAACACCTTACCTAACGCTTTTATACTAAATCATTTAAGGAAGCCGGCAAAACATCTCCTCATGATTTAAATCTCATTTGATATTTTTAGAGGTTTGTCACCGTAATCATGTGGATATTAAAATGTTGGCAAAACCATGGCTGGTGAGTTTTATTGTTTGGCTCCACCTCATTATGGATAATCTAAACTTTGCAGCCCTAAAGCTACTTTATACTAAATATTTTAAGAAGCACTGTAAGATTCTCCTCATTGATTCAATCTTTCAATGTATTTTAGAGGTTTATCTAGTAATGTGCCTGACGATGTTGAAAAGTTGGGAAAACCATTTGAATTTTCTCTTATCGATAAATTTGCTTTGCATCATTTGAATTTGGATAAGATCCACTTTTTTTCCATAATCTCAAGCTTGTTCTTTTCTTGATTGGTCTTATTGAACCCGTGATATCCCGATTGAACTTTCTAAATCCATCTAGATTATTCACATGTTTTGTGTCATTCTTATTTCTTCTTTAATTTTCAAATGCATTTTTTGAAGTTCCCCTTTTAACATTATGGGATATCTCCCTAATGTCCGTGGTTATTCTTCCCATTATGCACATTCAAGTTCATCATGTTTTGGCCTGCTTTATTTGTTGGACAATCATAAGCTTGAAGGATTTCATCCTTCATGGATGAAAGCGAATAAAATCTTAAGTAAGTTGGACTGTATTAAATGGCCTTATTTGATTAAAATTAATCTTTCATGTTTTCTTTGAGGCTAGATAATTTCCCTATGATTTAAAGGATTCTTTGTTAATATGGATTAATAAATAATGAGATTTCTCTTTTGTTTCATTTTTATTGCATTTCTTAATAAATATTTTCAAAGTTTGAAGATTCTTTCATTTTCTTGCATTTTCTCTAAATAATTATCTAATAAATTTGACAGTTCTTTATTGCTTGTATATTTCTTTCTGATTATGGAACTTTGAAGATTCTCATAATTCATAATATTTTACTCATTTATTCTCTTTATTCATTTGTAGAATGCATATAAATTTTTTCAATGTTAAAATAAGATGGTGTTGAATAATTTTAATGATGTTTCATTTATTTTTTCAACTGCACTATCATGTTTCTTTAACTGTATTATTTACCTCTTTCACGAAGTCACAATATTCATTCTACGAAAGATTTTTCCTTTAGATGGAATTTGATTGATTGGATTTAAGGGTTCTAATTATACTTGGAAAATAGACTTTGGCAAAGGTTGGATGATTCTTTTAATGCTCATTAGATTACTCAATGCCCTATTACTGCTGATCATTTCGTAGAACCTTGTCTAATCATGCTCCTCATTTGGTTTTTATTAAAGAAAATTCTAATAGATTATATAAATCCACTTTACATCCTGATAATTCGATTACGGGGATGAATAGACTTTGGTTTAAACTTAAAAGACTTGAACAAAATTTTTGTTGGTGGAACAAGCATTATTTTAAAAAGCTTTTTGCTAATATTAAACATCAGTCCAACCTTTGCCAAAGTCTAGAGTTTTTCCAAGTATAATTAGAACCCTTAAATCCAATATCAATCAAATTACAATCAAGGATCATATTGGAAAAATCTTTTGTAGAATGAATATTGTGAGAGCAGCCACCACTTCATTTAGAAGAGAATAAAATAGTGTTGAAATCACCACCCACAAAACAAGGCTTGTTGACCAAGGTAGCAAAATTCCTCAAACTATCCCAAAGAATATTTCAACTAGATCTAAAACAAGATCCATAAACAAAAGAGCCCAAAACATGATAGTCAGCATAAGAGATTTGAGCATTAAGAACTTGTTAAAAATCATCAATAATTGAAACCTCAATAAAATTATTCCAAAAATAGCAAATCTTATTACTAACATTAGAGAAAAATTTATTGAAGCTGATCATTCTACAAACATTGTTAATTTTATTAACATGAATAAGAGGCTCCAGAACAATAAGTAAATAAATATTATGAATGCTACAAAGATTTCTAATACGATTATGAATAGAGAGGGTACTGATCCCTCTAACATTCCAAACAAGAAAATTAAACATAAGTAAAATAGCTAAGCAAAGGTTAATTAAGAGAGGAGTAAGAGGCCACTCATCTAGTGTTTTGGACAATTTTGAGAGTAATTTTAACATTTTTTTTCTTTTAGCATGATAAGTTTGAAAACCATTTTCTTTTTCCCTAGAGTCATCATCCGAGTAAGATTTAGTAACATTGGTCACAAATTTAGGAATATTTTCTAAGTGTTTGGAGGAAAGTTCACCCTCTTCCAAATCCATATTAAGTTGAAAAGTAGGATTAACATGAATATCAAGATTAGAAATGAGAGATAGTGATGATTTAAAACCATTTAAAGCACAAGTAGTTAAATCTAGATCATAAATGTTTTTAGCATGCTTGACATCATTTCAATCCTCATTAAAAGCTTCATTTCCATTGATCAAAGCTAACATAAATGCAAAAATAGAATTAGAGGAAACAAAATCGTCTTCCAAAACTTTGAAAATTTATTATTCTGTACATTAGAAATATTTAGATTCAAACAAGGAAAAATAGGTAAATCATCATTCCCATTTTGAAAATCAGTCAAATCTATATTAATAGTAGGAGCTAGAACTCGTTCAACATGATTAACCCTGATATCTAAGGAATCAACCTTAATAACAACCTTCATACCATTCTTTGGATCTGAGGTGAATTTTTGAACAACAATAGGGATCAGCTTATGGGTAGGAACAACATTCTATTTATGAGGATTTAATTTATTTAAGTGGGGATGGAAAATAAAAAATTATGAGTTATCATGACTATGAATTTTAATGCTCATTAGATTACTCAATGCCCTATCACTTCTGTTGATCATTTCAGAGAACCTTGTCTGATCATGCTCCTCATTTGGTTTTTATTAAAGAAAATTCTAATAGATTATATAAATCCTCTCCTTTTAGATTTTAGAACATGTGGATTTAGTATATTGATTTTTTTGATGTTGCGGCTAATAATTGGAAATCCCCTTTACATCCTGATAATTCGATTATGGGGATGAATAGACTTTGGTTTAAACTTAAAAGACTTGAACAAAATTTTTGTTGGTGGAACAAGCATTATTTTAAAAAGCTTTTTGCTATTATTAAACATATGGAAAAATTAGTTTATGATCTTGAAGTCTCCGCTATGTTTGATCCTTCTAAGATTAATGACTTCACTATGGCAAAAGACAAACTTGTTAACTTCCAAAATATTGAAGAGACTTACTTGCACCAAAAAGCTGCTAGTAAGCATATTGTGGATGGTGATAGGTATACTAAGTATTTCCACATTTTAGTTAATAAAAATAGAGCTTTAAATAATATTCAAAAAATTAAAGATGACAATGTTGTTAGGATTATAGAGAATAATGATATTAAAAAATTAATTATTAATTACTTTAGAAATATTCTTAATAAGAGTTTCTCTTATGAAGCTATTTCTAAATCACATTAGATTCTTTCTATTATTACAAATGATCATAATGATTTTTCTTACCATCGTGCCTAATGAAGATGAAAATTTTAAAGTCCTTAATAGCATGAATATATATATTTTTTTACAGGTTCGGAGGGTTTCACTACTCAATTTTTTCAAAAATGTTAGTTTATCACTAAAAATGATTTGATTGAGGCTATGGACGATTTTTTTAATGATAATCCTTTTCCAAGATATTTTTCTAGTACTTCTATCATTCTCATACCTAAGAAAGAAAATCTAGACTATTGGAGTGATTTTAGTCCTATTAGTCTTTGCACCTTCTTCAATAAGTTGATTTCCAAAATTCTAACCAATAGGCTTAGTCCTTTACTTAATAAAATTATCTTTCTCAACCAAACTAGTTTTATTAGAGGTAGATTTATTTCTAATAATATTTTATTAGCTCAAGAATTAATTCATGATCTTGGTGCCAACACTAGAGGTGGCAACATTCTTTTCAAATTAGATATTATCAAAGCCTTTGATAATAATTATTGGGACTTTCTTTTCCATATTCTGAATTTATTTGGGTTTTTTGATAAATTTATTTATTTTATTAAAAATTGTATTAATAATGCCTGGTTTTCAATTTTTCTTAATGGGGAAGCCTTGTGTTTCTTTCTCTTCCCATGGCTTAAGACAAGGGGATCCTTTATCTCCTCCTTATTTATTATCATTATTGAGTACTTATCTAGGAGTATCAATGATTTATTCTTTAACAATCCTAGTATACTGATTATTGGTGGTCTTCTTGTTTTCCATTTAAGCATTGTGATGATTTCATTATTTTTGCATTGCTATTCATCATATCAAGCATCTCAAGTATTTTTTAAATAAATTTGGTAGAGAAAGTAGCCTTTCTATCAATGAGAACAAAAGCTATTTTATCACTTCCACTCGTATCTCCAATAATAAAATCAATTAAATCCTACATATCGCTAATTTTAAGCATCAACACTTACCTCTAAAGTACATGGGTGCTCCTCTCTTTAAAGACCCAAAATGATACCATCTCTTTGATGAGTTAATTAAAAAAATTTTAAATAAAATTTTTGAGATTTTACTTTCCTTTGGTGGCTCATAAAATCACTCAATTCAATGCCTTTTCTTTGATTCAAACTATTATCCCCACTAATACTCTCTCATCAATTAATCACTTGCTTAATAAATTTTTTTGGGGCTCCAATAACTCTACCAAAAGAATGCTTAGGACATCTTGGCCTAAATGTTGTGGTCCTTTGGGTGAAGGTGCTCTAGGTTGCAAATCTATTCATGAAGATATCACCGCTTTCTCTCATAAGCTATGGTGGAATTTTAGATAGAATGATAGCCTTTGGGAGAATTTTATGTTGTAAAAATATTGCCAAGGTAAACACCCTCTTATTTGTGCTTATAAAGTGGGTGACTCTCCAGTTTGGAAAAGGCTTTTCTCCATTATATGGGTCACTGAATCTTTAATATCTTGGGGTATCCATTCATGTACTTCTTTCTTTTGGCAAGACAACTAGGTTGCAAATGACTCCATTGACACCCTTTCATCTACCCACTCTATTACAACTATCAAAGTTAACTCTTTTTGGCTTAATAATAATTGGAATGAAAGTAAACTTTAGAATTATATCCTTGTTTCTCTTTTTGACAATTTAAGAAATATCCTCATTTCTTCTAACAAACCTGATCAAATTCTTTTTAAGCTTTCTTATAATGGTGATTTTGTTCTTAAAGGGGTTTGAAATTTATTAGAGATAAGAAAAACCCCTCCAATGTCTTTATTAAACTTTGGAACAATATCATTTCCTATTTCCGCTTTTAGCTTGGAGGGTTTTGAATAACATTATTCTTATTGACACTTTGCTCTATACTAAAGGGTTTTATTTACCATCAAAATGTTATTGTTTCTTTCATATTGAAAATCTAAATCATGTTATTGTTATTGGTGATATTGCTTCTAAATTATGGCTTTGGTATGATGATTTATTTAATTCCAACCATTTTCATGGATCTCTTTCTTTATATCAACTTCTTGAAGTTTGTTTCAAAAAAATTATGAATGGTCATATCAAAGTTTTAATTGCTCTTACTCTTCTCTGGTTCTTCTGGATAGATAGAAATGATGCTAAATATCATGTAACTCCTATGAACCATAAAAGGATCCTGGCTAGAACTAAAGAAAAAAAAATTCATGCTCTGTTTAATGCCAATCTTATTAGTAACAATTATTTTAGAGGCTATAAATTGGTGGCTAAAAAATTACGTAATTTTCTGCTTGGGTTGGACCCTTATAAAGGTGCTAGGATTATCCATTGGATCAAACCTAAAGACAACTTGATTAAAGTAAATACTGATGGTTTTGTAGCTTCTAATAAATATGGTTGTGGTGGTATCCTTAGGGATTCTAAATGTACTGTCATTTATGCTTTTGCCTATCCTCTCAAAGCCTGTTCTGTTATTTTTGCTGAGCTTATGGCCATTAGTAAAGTTTTTGAAATTTGTTTGAATAATGTTTTTTCAACATCTCAATTGAAGTTGATGCTCTCTTAATTCTTGAAAAGCTTAATTATAATAGAAATGGGAATGTTGAATTATTTTATCTCCGTAATCATACAAAAAATCTTTTTTCTCAAGTTTATTTTAAAATTTCCCACATCCTTCGTGAAGTAATGCTTATGCTGATTTCTTGGCTATTTTAGGTGCCAACTAAATTGAGTTCACTTTATTTGACAACTAAATGTTGTTTAAAATATTAAGAGGCTCGATTATCTAAATAATTCTGGATTGTCTTATCTCAGAATATAATTTCTTGGCTTGGTTTCTTTTGTGGTTGTTTTTTATGAGCCTTTGCTTTTATTTTCCCTTTGTTCAACCCTATTTAGGTTGTGGTTATTTACTTATTTTCACTCTTTGGCTGATGCTAGTTATTACTTTTGACCTTTTACTTTTGGGTTAGCCTAGTGTTTACTCCCTGGTGGTTATTGTCAATATAACCTAGGTTGATTTGGTTTTTCACTTGGTATATCTGGTTTTTACCATATTTTTCCTTGGTTGTTTTTTGATAACCTCCTATTTGGTTATGGCTTTGTCTTCTATTTTTTCCTCATGGGTTTTCATTTTAGGGCTAGTTGCTCACTTACCTATTTTGGATCTCTGTTGAATGGGTGGTTTTGTTAATGGGTTAACTAACATTTGGTTAGGTCTTGTTTAGTTGGCTATTTTAGGTATTATTTCCTCTTCTGTTGGAGACATATCTAGAGAACTATTGGTGGTTTAGTTATGGCTTCATTTTTGAATGGTAGGGGTTTTTGTTTGGCTATTACTTTCTCTAATTTTTTGACTAGGGCTTGGTGGTCAGTTTTATTGATTCTATTTTGTTTCTTTTGGTTTTGGTTTTGTCCTCCTTTTGTTTCTCTCTACAATAGCTTTGGGTTTGGTTATTATTTTGGCTAGTTTAGGGCTTTTGGTGGTTATTATTTCTCCGGCTATCTTTGGTGATTTTTGTTGGTCTACATTCACTTGGGTTTTCACATGGTTGGCTAGAGGCTATGTTATGGTTAGATTGGTTGTTTCTCTATTGTGTGGTCTTTTGATGATTTTTATGCTTTTTCTTGGGTGATGTGGATCTTTCCTTTGTTGGTTACTAATGATGGGTTATTCTCTGGTGGATGCCTTATGGATGTTTTACTTAGCTGCTTTGGTAGGAGGACTTTTAGTTGTCCTTGGAATTTTGGTTGGTTGTCTTACTCTTTGTTGATTTATTTTCTTCTTCTTGGCCAATTTGTTGTAACCTTTTGTTGTGTTGACCAAACCTTTGATGATCCTTCTGAATTGGGATTTTTGTTTATGGTGGTTGGTGGTCGCCTTCTGGCTTCCTTTTGGGCCTTAGTTGTTTGTCTTGTTAATATGGTGGTTACTTGGTGCATCTTAGTTTCATTAGGCCAATGATCCTGTAACTTCTAGGTTGTTGGCTTTATGTGATGTGCTGTTGTGGATGTTAGTTGGTGGGTTTACTTAAATGGCTATGGCTTTGTTTTCTCTGCTTGTTATCGGATCACTATGGACTACTTGCCTTGGATGGTCCGCTATCGTATGTCTATGATGGCTTTGATGTTACTCACCTCTCTTTGGTTGGTAGCTTTACATATGATTGTAACGCTTCTTATGAAGTTTGGATGCTCATATGCATTGTTTCCCCTTGAGATGATCTTAACTTAGCCTAAGCATTTTCTTTCTGAGCTCTCTCCTTTTTCTCCCTTTATCATTATCCTTTTAGCTATGACTTTTTACTTGGTAGTGTTTTTTGTCGAATTCTTGAATAGGTTGAAACTTTACCGAAGGCTTGGTCATTTCTCAGTCATCCCTACTGTTGTTGCTATGGAGCTTGCTTCTCTTGCTTTCTTAAAGGAATCATGAACTACTAACTCAACCTTTTCTATTTTCATGCTTTGTTTTATTTGATCATGTTCTCATTTTTTTTTAGTTGTTCTTTTTTTTTTTGTTTTCTTTTCTTCTTCTTCTAATGTACTTAGGTGAGGGTTTAGCTCTTTAGGTTTTTTTGTAAAATGAGGCTTTATCCCTTTTAAGGACATTGTATATTTTCCTTTATGGTAATTTCTATCCACAAAAACCCTAAACCCTAATCCTAACCCTAAATCTTAAACCCTAAACCCCAAACTTTAAAACACTAAATCTTAAACCATAAACTAACACTAAATCCTAAACCCCAAAATCCTTAAACCCTAAACCCTAAACTTACCCTAAACCCAAAGCTAACCTTAAACCATATACTAACCCTAAAACCTAGACCATAGACCCAAAACCCTAAACACTAAACCCTAAACCCTATACCCTATACCCTAAACCATAACCATAACCCTAAACACTAAACCCTAAGACATAAACACTAAAACTCTAAACACTAAACACTAAGCTAACCATAAACCCTAAAAACCCTAAACCTTAAACCTTAAACCTTAAACCCTAAACTAACCCTACACCTAAGATAACCCTAAACCCTAAAAACCCTAAATGCTAAAGCCTAAAGCCTAAAGCCTAAACCCTAAACCCTAACCCTAAACCCTAAACCCTAAAACCATAAACCCTAAAACCCTAAACCTAAACCCTTAAAACCTAAAAACCTAAACCTAAACTAAATAAAACCTAAAAATAAAATTAATAAATAAAACCAAAACCTAAATAAAAAATAAATAAAACCTAAACTAAAACCTAAACCTAAACCTAAAAATAAAATAAAATAAATAATTAAAATAAATTTAAAATAAATAAATAAAAACCTAAACTAAACTAAAAAATAAAATAAACTTAAGAATAAAAAACGTAAATAAAATAAAAACTAATTTTAAAATAAAAATAAAATTAATCTAAAATAAACTAAACATAAAATAAAATAACTAATTAAAAACCTAAACCTAAAAATAAATAAAAATAATAATACTTAAACCCTAAACCCTAATAAACCTAAACATAAACCTAAACCCTAAGAATGGGAAAAACCTTGACGACAAGAACATCACTATCAACCAGGCTCAATCTAGATCTGGTGGTCGAGGCGAAGGCGGAGGCGACGATTATCGTAGTGGTGGTGGGGGATTTAGAGGTGTTGGTAGATATGAAGGTGGTGGTCGTAGCAATGGTGGTTATGGAAGCAAGAGGAGTGACGAAGGTTATAGTCATGGTGGTGGTGAGAGGGAGAGATCAGGGATATGATGGTTGATCCTGCTACTCAGGAGGCCAAGGTGGTTCTGATGGGAATAGAAGAAACTGAAGAACAGCTGACTCGATCTACTTCTTATGGAACTGTGTCTTTAAATTGGATATGGTTCTAATTATCCAGGGTTTTTGATTTGCTCTATGTGTGCTCATTTATTATCAATGTTATCGCTTGTGTCTAATAAAATTTGGTTGATGAAATCAAAAGAAGAAATGTTGAATTTGAATTTATTCTATTAAACAAACAACCAAAAAAACTAAACTAAACCTAAAACCTAAACCAAACCTTAAACCCTAAACCCTAAACCCTAAACCCTAAATTCTAAACACTAAACCCTAAACCCTAAACCCTAAACCCTAAAACCTAAACCCTAAACCCAAAACCATAAACACCAAACAATAAAGCCTAAAACCTAAAACCTAAACTAACCATAAACCCTAACCCATAAACCATAAACCCTAAAAAGTTAAAAACCAAAACCTAAACTAAATAAAACCTAAAAAATATAATAAATAAAAAACCTAAACCAAATTAAAATAAAATAAGAATATAAACTAAAACCTAAACCTAAACCTAAAAAAAAATAAAAAAAAAAAAAACTAAAATAAAATGAAATAAATAAAAACCTAAACTAAACTATAAAATAAAACTAAACCTAAAGTAAAAATAAATTAACCCTAAAACCTAAACACTAAACTCTAAACCCTAAAAAATGAAATAAAATTAATAAAATAAAATAAAATAACTAAATATATAAATAAACTAAAAAGATTAAAAAATTAAAAAATAAAAAAAAATAAACTAAAAAAAACTAAAAAGTTAAAAAATAAATTAAAAAAAAAAACTTCCCCAGAAACCCCCCTTTGCCTAGCGCTCTGGCGATTTCGGGATTCCTCATGTGTTGTTGTCCTTACTATGGCTTCTTGGTGAGTGTTCGAACATTTTTTTTCTCTTGGATTCCCTTTAGATTATCGGCCTTAGGCTAATCTCGACCTATTTTGGTCACAGAATCGTGACTCATGGCATCGACTTCTTCCAATCTATGGGGTAAATCCCATGAGCCGACAGATCCGCTAGGGCATCAGAGTTTTTGGGTAATCGTACCTCTAGATTACCTGTTGTTACTAAATCTTTCAAAGATACTTTAGCTAAGAAGAACTCCTCCACCTCCTCGAATTTGGTTCATATGATGTTTAAAGGTACCACGATTATGATTTGTCGATATATTGAAAGATTAGCTGAGCCTTTCATTTTTTCTTTGATTGGAAAGTTTTCCTTCAAATAGCCTAATATGGAAGATATTCGTTCTATTTTTTTTTACAACATAAATTTATTTGGTTTTTTTCTATTGGGTTGATTGATGCGAGGCATGTTCTGATTAAACTTTCTAATGATCTTGATTATGGAAGAATTTTTTATAGGCATTCTTGCTATATTTTTAAATGTCAAATGTGTATTCTGAAGAGGATGCTTATGTTTGATGTTAATGAAGAGTCTGTTATTATTTCGATTTGGATTTCTTTTCCTAACTTACAGATTCATCTATTTAATCATCAAATTCTTTATGCTATTAGGTCAAATTTTGGGTTGATCAAGCAATGTTACTTTTTCTGACGTATGTTGCTAGAATTCTTGTAAAGATTGATATTACTAAAAAATATTCAAAAGAAATTTGGTTGGGTTCATAAAGTTATTTTTCAGAACTTTCTCAGTTTTTGTAATCATTATAAGATCCATGGGCATGAAATTTTTGAATGTTTTATTGCACATCCATCTCTTAGGAAGAAAATCACTAGTAAGAATTCGATTGTTGAAAAAACTGATGATTCTCTCAAGTTGGATAAAGAGAAATCTAATTTTCAAAATTCTAATATTTTGCAAAACTAGATTTCTAAATCTTCTGAAAATAGTTTTACCTATTAATGATTTGTCTAATGCACAAGGTAATTTTGATGTTTTTGAAAAAGTTTTAACTAATAATCATGCTCTAAGTGTTTCTTTTGATGATTCTATTAAGGGAAGACTTTAGAGGTTGTGGTTAATGATTCTATTAGTTTGGATGTTGTGCATAAGTCCTTTCATGATGATGGTTTGAATATTATTGATGCTAACACCATTTCTTCCAATGGTTGATGTTTTTCTCTTTCTCCTACTTTAGATCATGGGAAAGAGATTATTTTTGCCTTCTTTGATTGAGAATGAGAAGGTGAAAGATTATTCTTATTTCTAATATTTTAACTTTTGGTCCTCATAAATTTATCCTTCTTTATAAAATAAGATTTAGATACCTGTGACAATTCTCTCATTATTAATAGTTCTATTTTGGTTTAAAATGATGGTTTTTCTATAGCTGGTAATTCTATTCAAAATTTTGGTAATATGCTATGTGTTTATAAATAATTGGAGTCTTATTTTAATCCCTAACATGAAGTTTGTACTGAAAATCTAGATTTTGCTTCTCTTGATTCTTTTATGAATGAATGCAGGGAGGATACTCTTCAAATTTTGTTGGAAGGCAAAAATTTTGATAATGTCCTTCTTAATAAAGCTCTTTCTACTCCTTTTTTCACTTTTAATTCAAAAATGAATACTATTTTTTATTTTCCTTTATCTAATGTTGTGGATGTTTTTGAATGCTCTTCTTTGAATTTGATAGCTTCTACTGATCCCCATGCCTTTTATAATAACACTGATTCATTTTTGCATGGAGATTTTTTGGAGAAAGGGAATGGTTATAAAACTATTTACAAGAAGAAAAGGAAAAATGTGTTCTGATTTATGCCCCTTCTCACTTGCCGAGGGTTACTCATTACAAAGAATCTTTGAAATAATATATCTTATCCTTAGGAGGTGTTTTATTTTCACTAGTTTTATCTATGTTGGGTGGTTATGGAGGCTTCATTTCTTCTTCTTGGTGTTTGCTGTTCATGGGTTCCCCCATTTTGGTTTCTTCTTTTCTCTTATTTTTTGTGTTGTTGGCTTCCCTCATCTTTCTTTATTTCTTCACGGTGGTTTGTCCCTTGTTGGAGGTTTCTCTAGCTTTTTATTTTATGGCCTTCACGTTGGTTGGTTTGCTTTCTCTGGCTATTTTTCTCTCCCTTGTGTGGTTGCTCATTGGTTGTTTCTTTTCCTTTGGTTGGTGCCTTGGTGGCTTTGGATTGTTGTTATGGGCTATCTTTTATCTTGATGACTCTTCTGAGTTTCTTTTCTCCAACTTTTTAAGAGGTGTTCATATTTGGTTTTGTTGGGAATGCCTTATGTTAGTTTTTTCTATTGCCTTCCTCTCTCTTTTCGTTTCCTTAGCTTCACTTTTTATTTGGTTGGGATGGCTATGATGGTATGATGAATTTTTTTCCTTTGATAATTTTATGGTTGGTGACTTTTCCTATTTGTAACCCATCTTTGAAGTTGGATAGACTTAGGATTTGATGCCCCTCATTATTGTGATTATCCTTCTTTCCTCATATCTGAGCCTGAGTTTTTTCTCTTAATGTTTTTTATCTCCTTCTGGATGAGATTTCTTATAGGTTGTAGATTCTCATGGTCTCTTCTTCTTCTTGGAGTCTGGAGTCTTTTGGTCTCCTCTTTCTTAGATGGTGGAGTTATCTTTAGTTGTAGGTTTAATTTTCCTTTGGTTCTTAGGTCTCTTTGGAGGTTCTTGGATTCATTTTTTTTTTTGTTTTTCCTTATTTTTTCTTTTTTCCTCTTTAATCTATTAGTTTAGGGACTAAACTCTTTAAGATACTTTTAGCTCATTTGAGCTAGTTTTTTTTTTGAGTTTAGTCTAAGGACTCTTGTTTTTTTTTTTCTTTCTGAGCAAAAAATTATTTTTAGTTTAAAAAAAAACCTTAAACCCTAAAACCTAAAACCCTAATCCCTAAACCTAAATCCAAAAAACCTAAAAACCAACACCAAAACTAAATAAAGCCTAAAAACAAAATAAATAAATAAAAACCAAAAGCTAAATAAAATAAAATAATAAAATAAAATAAAAACCTAAACTAAAACCTAAACCTAAACCTAAAAATAAAGAAACATAAAAAATAAATAATAAACTAAAATAAAATAAATAAAAACCTAAACTAAACTAAAAAAAATAAAATAACTCTAAAAATAAAAATACCTAAAAAAAAAAAAAAAACTAAAAAATAAAAATAAAATAAACATAAATAAGATAAAATAAAATAAAACTAAAACCTAAAAAGATAAAACCAAATAAATAAAACCTAAAAAATAAATAAATAATACCTAAACCAAAAACTAAAAAAAACCTAAACTTAAAATAAACAAAATATAAATACCTAAGACTAAATTAAAATAAACTAAACTAAAATAAATAAAACCTAAACCTAAATCGAAAATAAACTAAACCTAAACCCTAAACTAAATAAAATAAAATAAACCAAAAATAAACCTAAACTAAAAAATAAAACCAAAAAATAAACCAAAAATAAAAACCTAAAACCTTAAGATAAAAAAATAAAATAAAAACCTAAACATTAAAAATAAAATAAAAATAAAACAAAACTACAAATTAAACATTAAACTAAATGGAAACCTAAAAAATAAACTAAAATAAAAAACATAAACAAAAATAAATAAACTTAAAATAAATAAACTAAACTAAGTAAAAAATAAACCTAAATAAAAATAAAAAATAAAATAAACTATAATAAATAAAAAATAAACTAAATAAACTAAACAAACATAAACCTACCAATTTTGTTAATTTTACAAAAACTCTAAACCCTAAATACTAAACCCTAAATTCTAAACCCTAAACCCTAAAACTAACCCAAAACCTACAACCCTAAACCTACGACCCTAAATAAACAAAATAAAAAAAATAAAAAAACCCTAACTAACCATAAACACTAAACCCTAAAACTAACCCTAAACCTACAACCCTAAACCCTAAAACCTAAAACCCTAAACCATAAACTCTAAATCCTAAAGCCTAAACCCTAAATCCTAAAACCCTAAACCCTAAACACTAAACCTTAAACCCTAAAACCTAAAACCTACAACCCTATACCCTAAATCGATTAGTCTTTGCACCTTTTTTCAAAAACTCATTGCTAAATTAATAAACAATAGACTTAGCCCTTTGCTTCCTAAAATCATCTCCCCAAATCAAACTGGTTTTGTTCAAAATAGAGTAATATGATAATATTCTTCTTGCAAGAACTGGTTCATGACATTGATGTCCCTTCTAGAGGAGGCAACATCTTATTCAAATTGGACATCGCTAAAGCCTTTGACAATCTCTCATGGGAGTTTCTCTTTCAAATCGAATTTGTTTGGTTTTTCGATAGTTTTATCCGGATTATAAAAGTTGTATCAAATGTCTAGTTTTATCTTGAATGGTGAGTCCATAGGTTTCTTTCCTTCTAGCCATGGTTTGAGGCAAGACCCACTATCACCTTCTCTTTTTTATCATTGCTATTGTCAAGGAGCCTTAACAACCTTTTCTAATAATCCCAATATCTCTTTTAAAACTCATGGAGGCTTCCTATTTCTCATCTTAGGATGATTTCATTATTTTCCTCCCTTCAACATGTTAAAACCATTAAGAACCATCTAAATGGGTAAAGTTAGTGGTCTTTTCTTAATGAAGGAAAATGCGATTTTATTCCTTCAACTAAGATTCCACCTAATAGACTTAACCAAATATCCAGAATTACTAATTTTAAGCAAAATCAACTCCCTCTTAATTACCTTGGGGTTCCGCTCTTTAAAGGCCAAAAAAGATCACACCTTTTTGATGATCTAATTCAAAAAATTTCTAACAAAATTTCGGTTTGGGAATTTCATTAACTCTCTTTCGGTGGTTGGCTTACCTTGATCAAGAGCACTCTAAATTCCATGCCTATATACCTTCTCCAAACTATTGTGCCTACCAACTCTACCATCAATAGAATTGAGTATTAAACAAATTCTTCCAACCAATACCTCTAAAAGAATGCAGGTCATCTTGGACCAAAATTGTGGTACTCTTGAAGAGGGAGGTCAGTTGTAAATCCATTAAAGAAGTAATCAATGCCTTCTCCTACAAACTTTGATGGAATTTTAGGAGCAATAATAGTCTTTGGGCAAAATTCATGACTTCCAAATATTGCCAGGGTAAACATCCTCTCATTTGTCCCTTTAAATCGGGTGATTCTCCCATATGGAGAAGACTATGTTCTGTCAAATGGGATGCAGAATCCTTAATTTTTTGGGGCATAAACTCTGGCAATTCCTTCTTTTGGCAAGACAACTGGAGTGGTTGTGGATCCATTGATGACTTACTCTACACTCACTCCACTTCTGCTCTTAGAGTTAATTCATTCTGGCAAAACCACAAGTGGAATACTAGTAAGATTACTGATTCTATTCCTTCCACTTTCTTAAATATGATTACTAATATTCCTATCACTCCTAACAATCATATCATTATCTTTAAGCTATCTCATAATGGGGATTTCAACCTTAAAATGTGTGGCTTCACACTAAAGACACTCATGATTCTTCTATTGTGTTCTCCAAACTGGAATAATAATATCCCCTCTTCTTACTCGCTCTAACTTGGTATCCTAAAAAACTTTATTCTGTTGACTCTTTGTTGTGGGGTAAAGGGTTTTACTTACCCTCTAAATGTCAATGTTGTTCTCATATTGAGAATGTTAACCATGTTTTTATTAATGGGGCTATTGCCTCTAAAATTTGGATTTGATATGACGATCTATTCAACACTATCAATTTTAATTGTTCTTTTAATTTATATCAACTTCTTGGAGTTTACTTTGACAATGCAATTAAAGGTCATATTAAAATCATAATCGCCATTACTCTTATTTGGTTCATATGGATGGACCGAAATGATGCTAAACATCGTGGGATTCATCTGAATCACATGAGGATTATTGCAAGAACTAAAAACAAAATTTGTGAATTGTTTAAAGCCAACTTAATTCATCACAAACATTTCAAACGTAAATCAGCCAATAAACGGCCTAAACCTTCCACAAACTTACTATCGAAATGATAGAATGGTTTTTCAAAGAAACCTCTTGATCATATTATTAAAATTAATACTAACTCTCTCTAATAATGGCTCTGGAGGCATTTTCGTGGACTCTAAGGGTATAGTCCTGTGCTTTTGCTTATCCCCTTCTTTCCAAAGATCGTCCCTTATACCGAGCTTATGGTCCACAAAGCTTTAGAAATTTGTATTCAAAATGGTGCTCAATATTTGGATAGAGGTGGACGCTCTTCTCGATTGATCTTTTGACTGCCAATATGAGCAACGCTTCTTTCTTATCTCCTCAAGCAAACTAGGTTCTTCACTCAACCGAATTTTACCATCACTCATGTTTGGTAAATGCGGTATTACCTTGCAAATCTGGGTACAAGATTAGACAGGATCATCTTCTTTGATCAATTTACATTACCCAAATACTTGTGTGGTCTGGTTAACTTGGACAACTCTGGGCTTCCTTACCTCAGAATCTAATTCTCCTCTTTCCTCCCTTTTTTTTTCTGTTTTCCTTGTGTTCTTTATGGATACTCCTCATAGATATCATTCCGTCTTGTGCTCTTTGCCATGACTTCGCCTCTACCCCTTCTCCTTTAGTTGGAAGATTTCTGTTTTTGGCATTTACAATATTATGGGGCAGATGTTGAACTATATGCATATTAATCTCTTGAATTGGAACCCAGTTGCGCCTTGGGTTACCTGTTACTGGTTTTATAACTATAATCCCACTTGGGACTTTAATTTCATTGATACAATTATTTCTAAACTTGAAAGAATTAATCATTGCTGGAGGAAGTTATCTACTCTGATGGGCTTAGATTTTTATACTAACTCCTTTAACCGCCTTTTCTCACTGACAATATGGCTTGGAGCATTGCTACTAACTATGTTAACTCTAGGCATCGGATTAGTGTGCATTATGCCGGTTGCAGTTTTTATTTTGATGATTATAGTATCTTTTTGGCTATTTCTTACATTCCTTGGGACTCTTTACTCCTTAAAGGCCTTATTCATAAAGGTTCCATCACTTATCTGAAAGGATTTTGGTTGGTTGTTGGGCTTCGTGATTTTCTATACCGACCGCCCTTGCTTGTATAATGTCTAACCTCAAGATGCTTTCCGCAAGGGAAGAAATTGTAATACGTCTCTTTTAATGGTTATTTTGGTCCAAATCCTTATAGGAATGGATTGGGTTTAATTGCTTTTTGGGTTTTGGAGGTTTCGTCATGGTTGTTTGTTGATTTGTTTGTTGATTTGGTTTTTCATCACTTTCTGTTGCCGCAGATTTTTCCGCCGCCTCCCGCTTTTCCTCCTTTTTTGCCATCTTGCCTACTACTTTCTTAGCAAGTTCGGTTTTGGACCTTTATTTTCTTAAAATTCGATTGTAATGATGTCTCTACTTGGAATCATCTTCTTATTTTATATTCTAGTGGCTTACAATGTTGCATTTAGTTGCTCTCATGGGAGTGACTGACGATCTGATTATTTCTATGGTTTGTCGCTCATTTTAGGGTCGGAATCATATTTACATCATTGTTTATATTGTAATCCGCATCTAATGGGTTTGCCTTTCTTGGCTTGGAGTGTCATTTCTATTTGAGAAGTATTATAGTCCGATGTTGCTGATGTCTTAAGATTTTGGATGTTTGTGGATTTGGTTTATCTGATTAGTTGTCTCTGGGATATTGTCGTAACTTGCTATAGCATCCCTTTTACGCCGCTAGTATTGTGCATCATGCCTAATCAAGCTCACTGGATCTTAACCTATGGTTTGTATACTCTCAATGATTGTTATTATGGCAAGCTGGGTATTTCTCCAAGGATTGGGCTGAATTGGGATAGTTTTGCTACTGTTATGAATGTTCCTTATGTGGTAACTCTTCTGATTTTCACTGATCGAATTTGTTTTACTGGGTCGACATTATCCTTTATCACTTAATCACCGCAAGACTTTAATGCTATAAGTGGTAATTTAGTCGGGACTTTGCCGATTTATCTTTCACCGGCGTGTTTCTTAATCAATGCATGAGGACCAACCGCTTGCTCTTAGTACTATATTGAGCACCTATTGGTTACGCTTTTCTATTGCGATTTTGTATTGGGATATCCCATCTCTACACTAATATCTCTTTGCGTGAATGGAATTGTGTTATTTTTTCTATATTAGTCTTGTTGTTTCGGTTTTGCTTCCCATGATCCAGGTTTGGAGTTTTTCAAGGGATTATCATTGTGCATCTACTGGGATTGTGGGCATTGCTTACTCTGATGGAAAATCCTTGAACTTATACAATTTTTACTATATATCCTTCTTAGTAATACTTCCTTTTCCTAATGGGAGTGTTAACAGTATTGTCCATGCTGCCTGGAATGTTGTTGCTTTTCCTTGCTGTTGTTCTCCCATCCTATGCTATGATTGGAATACGTACAACTTGAAGCACATTTCTTTGTTATGCTTGGAATTAATCAATGATTTATCTTATATGCATAATTGGGTTATTAACAAACCCACTGATTATTATTGTCATTACCCTTGGCAGAATTGGATTATGGTGAATAAGCATCCTGACATTGATCTGATTTCTCTGAATGTCACTTACTGTATAGGCTTATGGTGGGGAGATATTCATTATCTATCCTTACCTTTACCTATATATGTTTATGGGTGGAATCTTGGCCAGCTTGTTGGTTTTAACTGCCTTGTTGGTTTCTCGGATCAATACCCACCTTACTCCCTGGCTTTGGATTATTTGGTTCAAGTCTCTGATGTTGATTGCTTGGTTATTTTTGCTTTGAATCACCTTCCGGTCTACTTTATGCTTATCATTGAATTCATTGATCTTTTTTTCGCTATTGTTTTACTTCATCCTTTTTCTGTCAAACTTTTGATTATTCCGGATGAGTGGCAACATGGCGAGCTAACTGGTTTTTGCTATTTTGGTTGTCTCTTATCTTGGAGATTTATCTTTCTATTTTTCTTTATCTCCTTAGTTAGCTCTTTCTTTGTTGGTTGTAGCATTTCAGGGTCTCATGCCCTGAAAGATGTTCCTGCAATTGTTGTTCTGATGGTGAGGGTTTTTGGTGATTTCTGCTTTTGCTACCTTCGGATAACCGTCATATGCTTTATTTTTTGTTTATCTACTATTGCCATGCCTACTCGATTGAGGAGTTTTATGGCCAATTTGTCAGATCTTCCTATCTTGGATGTTGCCATCTTAACTTATTTTTTTTGATTTTAATGTTGAGACTCATTTCTATTCACTTGATGATTTCTTTTATGGCGGACTCCAATGTTGAATTAGTCGTTTGGGGGGTTGGCTGATTGCCCGCAATTTATCTCCGCTTTTCTCGATCCACATCACCGCTACTTTTATTGGTTCGCCTTATGAGCGCTTTATTCAAAGAATGGTATTATGGCCTCTTTAGTCTTTGCCTATCTTGGGTTTTGCCTTTTCTGCCTTGTTCTTTGGATTGATTGTCGAAATGGATTATTTGAATGGTGATTCAATGTCGCTATTGGAGCCGCCTCTGCTCTTCTCGATGCTAATCGGTTGGTTGCAGTTCATTCCTGTGTTGAGCTATGCCGCCTTTCTTTACTATTGCTTTCTCCGTGACATTAATAAGGGGCTTGTTTCCGGTTATTTTCTCTGACCGAAGATACATTTACATATCATGTGATTGGGATGGTATTAATTATAGGCTCATTGACTTATTTAACAGATTTTCAGCTAGTTGTCTCCTCCATAATTATCTTATGGAGGGATTATATGAACTAATTCCTTTCTAACATGGCTATTCAGAGATCGCTAAGATGGCTCACTCACTTATGTTTATGTATTCTCATGTCAAGATGGCTATATTGATGATAATTCTCTTGAATGAGACTCCTTATCCTTCTCTTAGCAATTACCTATATATTTTAGATATGATTTTGCTTAGGTTTGTGGTAATAAAACTCACAAGAATATCAACAACCTGGGTGCTTCCTTCTCACGTGTTTGTTTATGATGATATGTGATGTTCTCACCCTTTTGGTTTAGTAGCTCATGTGATGTAACCCTTCAAGTTTGATGCTCATATTTGCGCCCTCAACATGGTGTGATTGAGCCTGAGCCTTCTCTATCCCATTTTCTTATTATCATACTCATATTATATTATTTTCTTCTATCTTTCTGTCTATATTACCTTAACTATTCTAATCTCTCTCTTATTATAACTTTGCAGGTGTTTCTCTCTTTTTATCTTGCAGGTTTGCTCCATATTACCAAGCACTCTTACAACCATCGAGCATTGGCCTTATCTTTTCTTTAGCTTATTATGTGAATCATCTTGTATCTGTTGATTGCTTTAATGTTTTCTTTTGCTCTTGGATGTACTTAGTTGGGGATTTACTCCTTAGGCTGATTGTAGCTCTTTGAGCAGTAATTTCGAAGTTTATCCCCTTTAAGGACCTTGTAACCTTTTTTTGTGGCAATAAAATACCCCCGTATCATGGGGTTTCCCTAAAAAAGAAAAAAAACCCTAAAACCCAAAAACCTGAACCTTAATCCTTAAACTCTAAACCCTTAAACCCTAAACTCCAAATGCTAAACACTAAACCTTAAACCCTAAACTAACACTAAACCTTAAGCCCTTAACCCTAAACCCTAAAAAGCTAAAAACCTAAACCTAAACTTAATAAAACATAAAAATAAAATAAATAAATAAACCATTAGCAAAATAAAATAAAAAATTGAAATAAAATAAAAACATAAACATAAACCTAAAAAGAAAATAAAATAAAAAATAAAAACTAAATTAAATAAAAACCTAAACTAAACAAAAAATAAAAAACCTAAATAAAATAAAAACTAAACCTAAAATAAAAATAAAATAAACCTAAAATAAAATATAATAAAAATAAATAAAACCTAAATAAACTAAAACTAAAAATAAACCTAAATAAAAAACTAAATTATATAATAAATAAATAAATAAAATAAACCTAAACCTATCAATTTACTTAATTTAAAAAAAGTAAAAAAATAAAGAAAACCTTAACCCTAAATAGTAAACCCTAAAACTAATCCCTAAACCCTAAACCCTAAATCCAAAATCCTAAAACCCTAACCCTAAACCCTACACACTATACCCTAAAACCCTAAACCCTAAACCCTATAACCTAAGTCCTGAACCCTAAACCTTTAATCCAAAAAACCTAAAAATCTAAACCTAAACTAAATAAAACCTAAAAATAAATTAAATAAAAAAACCTAAACCTAAAGAAATAAAAAATAAAATAAAATTAAATAAATACCTTATTTAAAACCTAAACATAATATTAAAAATAAAATAAAATAAATAAATAATAATAAAATAAAATAAAATAAATGAAAGCCTAAACTAAACTAAAAAAATAAAATAAACCCAAGAATAAAAAGCCTAAATAAAAAAAAAACTCAGCGTAAAATAAAAAATAAAATAAACTTAAAATGAAAACTAAATAAAAACCTAAACCTAACAAATAAACCTAAAAAAATAAAAATTAAAACCTAAAGCCTAAACAAAAAGAAAACCTAAACCTAACATAAAAATAAAATAAACTTAAACCTAAACTAAAATAAAGTAAACTAAAATAAATAAAACCTAAAATAAACTAAACCAAAACTTAAACCTAAAAACAATAAAATTAAACAAACTAAAAGTAAACCTAAACCTAAACTAAAAAATAAAACCTAAAAATAAACCTAAAATAGAAACCTATATGAACCCTACCGTTTTACTTAATAAAAACCTCTATAAGGTAAACTAAAAATAAATAAAAAATAAACTAAATATACTAAATAAATCGAAACCTACCATTTTACTTAATTTTTTTTTTAAAAAACCTCCAACCCTAAATCCTAAACCCTTAACACTAAACCCTAAACCTAAATCCTAAAAGTATAAATCCTAAAACCCTAAACCCTAAACCCTAAACCCTAAACCTTAAACCCTAACCAATAAACTAACTCTAAACCCCAAACTTTAAATCCTAAACTGTAAAGCTTAAACTCTAAACCCTAAACCCTAAACCCAAAAATCCTAAACCCTAAACCCAACTCAAAACCCTAAACCCTAAACTTAAAACTAAACCATAAAGCTAAAGCCTAAACCTCAACCCTAAGCTTACCCTAAACCTAAACTAAAAACCCTAAACCTAAAGCTTAAACACCCTAAAAAACCCTAAACCCTAAAACCCTAAACCTTAAACCCTAAACCCTAAACCCTAAACTATGAATTCTAAAAACCTAAAACTTAACACTAAACTAAATAAAACCTAAAAATAAAATAAATAAATAAACCAAAACCTAAATATATAAAATTAAAATTAAATAAAAACCTAAAACTAAACCTAAAAAAATAAATAAATAACTAAAATAAAATAAATATAACCAAAACTAAACAAAAATAAAATAAAATAAACCTAAGAATAAAAAACCTAACTAAAATAAAAATAAAATAAACCTAAAATAAATTAAAATAAAAACTAAATAAAAACCTAAACTTAAAAAATAAACCTTAAAATTAAATATAAAAATAAATAAAAAATAAAACCTAAACCCTAAACTACAAAAAAACCTAAACATAACTTAAAAATAAAATAAATAAAATAAAATAAACCTAAAAATAAATCCTAAAAATAAATAAATAAAATAAACCTAAATCCTAACTAAAAAATACTTAAACCTAAAATAAAAATATAATAAACAAAATAAAATAAACCTAAACCTTAACTAAAATAAGCTAAACTAAAATAAATAAAACCTAAAATAAACTAAACCTAAACCTAAACCTAAACTAAATAACATAAAATAAACTTAAAATTACCCTAAACCAACTAAAAAATGAAATCTAAAAATAAACCTAAAATAAAAACATGAAACCTAAACCTAAAAAAATAAAATAAAAATATAAACCTAAATATAAAAATAGAAAATAAAACCTAAACCTAAAAAATAAAATAAAAATAATACTAACCTAAAAAATAAACCTTATCCTAAACCCAAAAAATAAATTAAAATAGAAACTTAAACTAAAATAAATAAACCTAAAATAAATAAACTAAATCAAATAAAAATAAAAAAAAACCTAAATAAAAATAAATAATAAAGTAACTAAAATAAATAAAAAATAACTAAATACACTAAATAACCATAAACATATTAATTCACTTAATTAAAAAAAACCAAAACCCTAAATCCTAAACCCTCAATCCTAAAAAACCTAAACCCTAAACTTTATACCCTAAAAGAATAAACTCTAAAACCTTAAACACTAAATCATAAAACCTTAAACCTTAAACCCTAAACCCTAACCTCGAGCCTAAAACCCTAAACCTAAACCTAAAGTAACTAAACAAATTAAAAAATAAGCCTAAACCCTAAAACCTTATAAACTCAAACCTAAACAAAACCCTAAGAATGGGTAGAACCTTGATGGTAGGAACATCACCATCAACTAGGCTCCTAGATCCAAGTGGAGGCTAAGGTGGAGGCGAGTTATCACCGGTGGTGGTGGGGATGAGGTGGTGGATATGGAGTTGGTGGTTGGAGCAGTGGTGGTTATGGAGGCGAGAATAGCGATGAAGGTTACACCCATGGTGGTGGCAGAGGGAGAGATCTGGCATATGATCGTGGATCTATCTAATCGAGAGGCTGGGGTGGTTCTGATGGGAACTAGAAAAATTGAAGAATGACCAATCTGTTCTGCTAGTAATGGATCCGTGTCTTTACAGTAGACATGGCTCTAGTTATCTAGGGTTTTTAATTTGTTCTATGCGTGCTCATTTTTTTATCTATGTCCTTACTTGTGTCTTAGAAAATTTGGTTTGTTACTTGGTTGATGAAATTGAAAAGAACAAATGTTGAATCTAAATTTTTTCTCTGTTAAAAAAACAAAAACCCTAAACCCTAAACCTTAAATCTTAAACTAACCCTAAACCCTAAACCTTAAACCCTAAACCATAAACCATAAACCCTAACCCTTAACCCTATCCATAAACCCTAAACCCTAAACCCTAAATCCCAAAACCCTAAACCCTAAAAACCATAAACCTTAAAGCCTAAACCCTAAACTAACCTTAAACCCTAAGCTAACCCTAAAACCTAAACCCTAAACCTTAAACCATAAAAACCATAAACCCTAAAGCTTAAACATTAAACCCTAAACCCTAAACCCTAACCCTAAACCTAAACCCTAAACCCTAAAACCCCAAAACCATAAACCCTAAATCTAAAAAACCTAAAAACCCAAACCTAAATTAAATAAAACCTAAAAATAAAATAAATAAAGAAACCTAAACCTAAATAAAATACATAAATAAAATAAAATAAAAACCTAAACTTAAACAAAAAATATAATTAAATTAAATTATAATAGAATGAAAAAACTTAAACTAAACTAAAAAATAAAATAAACCTAAGAATAAAAAACCCAAATAAAATAAAAACAAAATGTAAAATAAAAATAAAATAAACCTAATATCAAAGGTAATAAAAACTAAATAAAAACCTAAACCTAAAAAATAAAACTAAATATAAAACTTACAAATTATAAAAAATGAAACCAAAACCCTAAACTAAAAAAAAAACTAAACCTAAAATAAAAATTAAATAAACCTAAACCTAAACAAAAATAAATTAAACTAAAATAAAGAAAACGTAAACCTAAACCTAAAAGAAACTAAACATAAACCTAAACTAAATAAAATAAAATAAACTAAAAATAAACCTAAACATAAATCAAAAAATAATACCTAAAAATAAATCTAAAACAAAAACCTAAAACTTAAATCCATAAAAATAAAATAAAAACTAAAACCTAAACCTAAAAATAAAAAACTAAAACCTAAACCTAAAAAATAACTAAAATAAATATCACCTAAAAAATAAACCTAAACCTAAAAAATAAACTAAAAACCTAAAATAAAATTAATAAACCTAAAATAAATAAACTAAACTAGATAAAAATAAACAATAAACCAAAATAAAGATAAAAAATGAAGTAAACTAAAATAAATAAAAAATATACTAAATAAACATAAACCTACCAGTTTACTTAAATCTTTTAAAAATAAACTTTAAACCCTAAATCATAAACCCAAAACCTAAAAACCCTGAACCCAAAACCTAAAAACCCTTAAACCCTAAACCCTAATCCCTAACCCTAAATCCTAAACCCTAAAAGCATAAACCCTAAATCCCTAAACCCTAAACCCTAAACTCTAAAACCTAACCCTAATCCTTAAACCCAAAACCTAAACTTAAAGTAACTAAATAAATTAAAAAATAAGTCTAAACCATAAAACCTAATAAACCTAAACCTAAACCTAAACCCTAAGAATGGGAAAAACCTTGATGATAGGAACATCACCATCAACCACGCCAGATCAAGAAGCGGAGGTGAAGGTGTGGCGATCGAAGTGGTGGTGGGGCTCTAGAGGCCGGTGGATATAGAGTTGGTGGTCGAGCGGGTGGTTTTGGATGCAAGAGGAGGACACCTGGTGGTGGCAGAGAGAGAGATCGGGGATATGATGGTGGATCCCACTACCAAAGAGGCCAGGGTGGTTCTGATGGCAACTGGAGAAACTAAAGGATGGCCAATCTGATCTGCTACCTATGGAACTATGCCATTACAATAGAGACAGTAATAGTTATCTAGGGTTTTTGATTTGCACTATGTGTGCTCTATTTTGATCTATGTCATCACTTGTGTCTTAGAAAACTTAGTGGGTTACTTTGTTAATGAAATCCAAAACAAGAAATGTTGAATCTGAATTTGTTTTTTGTTAAAAAAAACCATAAACCTTAAACCCTAAACTAAAACTTAAACCCTAAACCCAAAACATAAACCCTAAACCATAAACCCTAAATCATAAAAACCCTAAACCCTAAAGCTGTAAACCCTAAACCCTGAACCCTGAATCCTAAACCCTAAACATTAAATCCTAAATAAATCTGAAACCCTAAACCCAAAAAAGCTAAAAACCTAAACCTAAACTAAATAAAACCTAATAAATAAATAAACTATATCAAAATAAAATAAAATAATAAAAAATAAAAACATAAACTTAAACCTAAACATAACAAGAAAATAAAAAAAACTAAAAACTAAACTAAAATACATTAAATAAAAAAATGAACTAAACTAAAAAAATAAAAAACCTAAATAAAATAAAAATGAAACCTAAAATAAAAATAAAATAAACCTAAACTAAAATAAAATAAAACTAAATAAAAACCTAAACCTAAAAAATAAACATAAAAATAAATATATAATAAAACCTAAACCCTAAACAAAAAAAACCTAAACCTAAAATAAAAATAAAATAAAACTAAATCTAAACTAAAATAAACTAAGCTAAAATAAAGAAAACCTAAACCTAAACCTAAACCTAAAATAAATAAAATAAAATAAACTAAAAATAAACCTAAACCTAAACTAGAATAAAACCTAAAAGTAAACCTAAAATAAAACCTAAAATCAAAACCTAAAAAAATAAAATAAAAACCTAAACCTAAACCTAAAAATATAAAATAAAACCTAAACCTAAAAAATAAAATAAAAGTAAAACTAAACTAAAAAAACTTAAACCTAAACCTAAACCTAAATAATAAACTAAAATATAAAACCTTAACTAAAATAAATAAACCTAAAATAACCAAATTAAATAAAATTAAAAATAAACTAAGTAAACCTAAACCTACCAGTTTACTTTAATTTTAAAAAAATAAAAAAAATTAAAAACCCTAACCCTAAACCATAAACCCTAAACCCTAACCATACAACCCTAAACCATAACCCTAAACTCTAGACCTTAAACCCTAAAATCATAAACCCTAAAACCTTAAACCATAAAACCTAAACCCTAACCCCTAACCCTAAACTCCAAACCCTAAACCTAAACATAAAGTAACAAAATCAATTAAAAAATAAACATAAACCTTAAAATATAATAAACCTAAACCCTAAGAATGAGTAGAACCTTGACGGTAGAAACATCACCATCAATCAGGCCCAGTCTAGATCTGGAGGTGCTATTAGATATGGAGGTGGTGGTCACAGTAGTGATGGTTATGGAGGCGAGAGGAGTGATAAATGTTACCGTCATGGTTGTGGCGAAGGGAGAGATCGAGGATATGATGGTGGACCTGCTACTCGAGAGGCTAGGGGGTTCTAATGGGAACTGGAGAAACTGAAGAATGATCGATCCAATTTGTTGCTTATCGAATAATGTCTTTATAATAGAGATGATTTTACTTATCTATTGTTATTGATTTTCTCTATGCATGCTCATTTTTTATCTATGTCATTGCTTGTGTCTTAAAAAACTTGGTGTGTTACTTGGTTGATGAAATCGAAAAGAAGAAATATTGAATATGAATTTGTTGTATGTTAATAAATTAAACAAAAACCAAAACTCTAAACTATAAGCTAAAACCTAAACCCTAAAAATAAAACCTAAACCCTAAACCCTAAACCCTAAAAACCCTAAACCCTAAACCCTAAGCCCTAAACCCTAAACCCTAAAACCTAAAACCCTAAACCCTAAACCCTAAACCCTAAAAAAAAGCTAAAAACTTAATCCTAAACTAAATAAAATAAAATAAATAAATAAAACATAACCTAAACAAAATAAAAAATAAACTAAAACCTAATCTAAACCTAAACTAAAAAATAAAAATGAAAATAAAATAAAAATAAAAAATAGTCTAAAAAAATAAAAAAACTAAATAAATAAAAACTAAACCAACAATAGAAATAAAATAAACCTAAAATAAAAAAATGTAAAAACTAAATAAAAACCTAAACTAAAAAATAAACCTTAAAATAAATAAAAAATAAAACTTAAACCCTAAACTAAAAAAAAACCTAATCCTAAAAAAAATAAAATGAAGCTAAATCTAAACTAAAATAAACTAAACTATAATAAATAAAACATAATCTTAAACCTAAAATAAACTAAACCTAAACCTAAACCTAAACTATATAACATAAAATAAACTAAAAATAAACCTAAACCTAAACTAAAAAATAAAATAAAAAATACCTGAAATATAACCTAAAACCTAAAAAACATTAAAATAAAAACCTAAACTTAAACCTATGGATAAAAATAAAACTAACCAAAAATAAAACTAAAATAAAAAATAAACCTAAACCAAAAATATAAACTAAAATAAAAACCTAAACTAAAATTACATAAACTTAAAATAAATAAAATTACTAGTTTACTTAATTTAAAAAAATAAAATAAAATAATAATAATAATAATAAAATAGAAAAAAATAACCCAAACCCTAAATACTAAACCCTAAAACTAGCCTATGCTAAACCCAACCTATACCCTAAACCCTAACTAAACTAAACCTAAACCCTAAACCCTAAACCCTAAACCCTAAATCCTAAACCCTAATCCCTAAACCCTAAAACCTACAACCCTAAACCATAAAACCTAAACCTAAATGCAAAACCATAAACCCTAAAACCTATAACCCTAGACCCTAAACCCTAAATGCCAAACCATAAACCCTAAACACTAAAAACCTAAATTTAAACTAAATAAAACCTAAAAATAAAATAAATAAGAAAACCTAAAATTAAATAAAAAAATAAAATAAAATAAAAACCTAAACCAAAAAAAAAAAAATTAAATAAAATAAATAAAAACCTAAACTAAATAAAAAATAAAATAAATTAAAAAATAAAAACACTAAATAAAATGAATGCTAAATGTAAAATAAAATAAAATAAACCTCAAATCAAATAAAATAAAACTAAATAAAACCTAAACCTAAAATAAACTTAAAAATAAAATAAATAAAAAATAAAATAAAAATAAAAAAAAACCTAAACCTAAAATAAACAAAATAAAAAAAAACCTAAACATATACTAAAATAAAACCTAAACCTAAGCCTAAAATAAACCCTAAACCCTAAACTAAATAAAATAAAATAAACTAAAAACAAACCTAAACTAAAAAATAAAAATTAAAAATAAACCAAAAATAAAAGCTTAAAACCTAAACCTAAGAAAATAAAATAAAAACCTAAACCTAAAAAAATAAAATAAAAATGTAAACCTAAACCTAAGAAATAAAAAATAAAACCTAAACTTGAAATATATAATAAAAATAAAGCTAAACTAAAAAATAAACATAAACTTAAACCTAAACCTAAAAAATAAAGAAGTTGATGTAGAACTTGAGGATGATTCATATGAATATTTAATAGAATTACCTTTTGATTGATACTTGCCTTATGTTCATATTTTAAGAAAGAAAGGGTTAATCCCACATACTTGGTCAAAGCACATGTCAGACTACTTCGAAAGAATATGTAAGAAAAAATGTAAAAGCTCTCAATCAAGACTAAGACTAAGATTCGGTACAGTGGGTCTAGTCGATGATGACGATTACAGCTTAGTCATCACCATTCATTTGGAATTGATAGGTTCTTTTTAAATCACATTAACTTATATGAGGAGTTATTAGAAACATCAAATGATCTAGATGATTTTGAAGTCAAAGATGCATTACCAGAGTTCAAAGAAGAGATCAAGTCAACCATCACCGAGCTCAAGGAAATCAACTTAGGAATTGAATAGGATCCATGCCCGACATACATCAGTTCTTTATTGAATGAAATTGAAGCCAATGACTTTGTTAGGCTATTGATTGAGCTTAAGGACCACTTTCCATGGAGTTATGAAGAGATGCCTGGATTGGCTCGTAACATAGCAGTCCATAAACTAGCAATAGAGCCTATTGCTAACCCTATCAAGCAAGCTCCTAAATGCATACGATTAGACATAGAATAATAGGTCATTTTTAGAGTCAAGAAACTGATTGATGCTGGCTTCATCTGGAAAAAAAATACCCTACTTAGTTAGGAAGTGTCATCCTAATTAAGAAAAGAATGGTCAAATTCACCTATGCATCAATTTTAGGGATTTAAATAAGGCATGTCCAAAAGATGAATTTACTCTACCAAATTCACCTATGGTGGACATTGCCTCATCTCATGTCATCTTCTCTTTCATGGATGGATCATATGGATATAACCAAATAAAGATGGTTCCTGTAAATGAAAGAAACACTGCTTTAGAACTGTGATTAGAATCTATTACTATAAAGTCATGCCTTTCATCCTTAAAAATGCTAAAGCTATATACCATCAGGCTATGACTTAAATCTTTGATGAACTCATTCTTTCATCATCATGTTGATCATCGAAAGTAGGGAAAGGAAGACTATCTCTTTGACTTAAGAGTAGTTTTTAAACAGTAAGACAATTTAACCTCAAAATGAACCCCCTAAAGTGTGCATTCAAAGTAGCTTCAGGGAGATTCCTTGGGTTTTCTATCTGACACCAAGGAATTGAAATCGATCTGGAGAAGATCAAGGATATATTAGAAATGCCACCCCCTAGAATTTTAACTCAACTCAGATCATTCCAAGGGCAGTTGGCATATCTAAGATGAATTATATCCAACCTTTTGGGAAGATGTTAGCCATTCTCTATACTTATCAAAAAGGATGCCAAGTTCAAGTGCGATGATAAGTGTGAGCATGCCTTCAAAAACATCAAGCATTACTTGATGACGTTGACAGTTCTAGTAGTCCCTATCCCAAGCAAGCTACTCATACTTTACACTACTATGTTAAATGACTCCCTTGGTGCTTTGTTGGCCCAAATAAATGATGAAGGGATGGAAAAAGCACTCTACTACCTCAGTCATCATAATCCCTGTTAAGGATAATTATCAACCCATTGAGAAGCATTACCTAGCTTTAATCTTTTCATCCCAAAGCTACAACACTACATGCTTCCTCAAAAGGTGAACTTAATCTCTAGGATCAATCCACTATAGTATCTCATTACATGATCGATGTTATTTGGATGGTTGAAATGGCATTCAATGATCCTCTTATAGTTTGACATTACCTTTGTACCCCTCTATGCGTGAAAGGTTAAGCGCTAGCAAGTTTTTTAGCAACACACCCACTTCTTACTAACTCTCTACTTATTGATGATCTCCCTGATGAACAAATCATGAACTTAGAGGACACTAGCATTCACTGCTGGGAGATGTACTTTAATGGTGTAGCTTCATCTCATAGAGGAGAAGAACCATAATCTACTATTCCAGGAAAGACAGAGGTAGGTATAGTTTTCTTAATTTCAGATCGTGATGTGATGAGATTCTCATATCATCTATTCAATCCTTGCACCAACAATGAAGTTGGATATGTGGCTTTGATTGTTGATCTGGAGTTAGCTGTTACTCTAAACATCTAGAACATCAACATGTTCAAGGATTTTTAGCTAGTTATCAACCAAATAGTTGGGTCCTATAAGGTTATAAAGCCCAAGCTCCGTCAACATGTTCAAGTACACCATGGATTTATTGGCCTAAATTCTAGAGGTTAACATTTGTAAGATTCCTCGAGGAGAGAATGCCATAGCGTATGCTTTAGACAAGATTTCCAAGGAGTTGGCATGTCCGAAGGATGAGTCCATATCAATAAAGGTCCAAAATAGACAAGTCTTATCCATTATTGATATTGAACTCCTAAAAAAGTACTCTCTTGAAGGGGAGGCTGCCATTGCCAAGAAGGATAAGTGTTAGATTGGAGGCAACCATTCATGGATTACCTAAATAAAGGCAAACTACCTCAAGAGAAGTCCCAAGCCCATTAGATGAAGTAGAGAGCAACTTTCCTACACTCTTGTGGATGGTGCCTTGTGTCGACGATCTTTCGATCATATGTGGTTACATTATTTATACAAGCATGAAGCCTATAAGATCATTACTGAGGTACACTCAGGATTATGTGGAACCAACCAATCTAGTCTAAAGATGAAAGCCAAGATGAAGAGACTAGGATACTACTGGCTGTCGATGATCAAAGATTGCATGGATATGGCAAGCACCAAATGTCATATACATGTTGTGGTCCTACTCCAACTGCCCAACATTCTACATCCTACATTGGCCTCATGGCCATTCGAGTGTTGGAGTATTGAAATAGTGGGTCTGATTGATCCTCCTTCTTTCACGAGACATCAATTCATCTTAGCTGCTACTAACTACTTTTCCAGATGGGCGAAGGTGATTTCGCTCAAAGAGGTCACAGCTCAGCATGTGCTCCACCTTTTTAGGAACCATATCATATATAGGTTCAGAGTGCCTCAAGAAATTATATTTGATAATGCCGCATTCAAGAGGACCGATGAACAAATTTACAAGTCAAGATAGATTGGAGATATTCTACCATCAACTACTCAAGGGAAAATGGCTTAGTAGAAGCCTTCAATAAAACTCTCATCCAAATACTGAAGAAAATACTCATCAACAATAAGCGATAGTGGCATTAGCAGTTAGTTGAAGCCCCGTGGGCTTAATGCACCACATATATAATCCAACTCATTCTACTCCTTTTTATTTAGTGTATGGGTTCGAAGCCAATCTACCATTCAAAGTCCAACTCCCATCACTAAGGATAGTTGTGGGTAGCAAGATCACAACAGAGCAGAACACAAACTTGTGATTAGAAGAGATCAAAATAATGGAGGAGAGATGCCTGCGGGCATGCCAAAACCTTGAGTTGAACAAAGCTAAAATGATTCAAGCTCACAAGTTGGTCCATCCTAAAGCTTTTCAAGTAGGAGAGCTTAGTTTAGTTCTAAGCAGACTGATTGATGCCCATCGTAAGATGGGAGGCATATTTGAACCCACTTGGGAAGGCCCTTTTTCCATAGAGAAGGCCTACCAAGGAGGATATTATCAGCTTATTAATCAAAAGGGAGAGTGCCCAATGCTTCCATTCAATGGGATCTACTTAAAGAAATATTATAAATCATGTTTGAAAATAATTATCATCAATGAAAATTTCATTTCAAATTTAATATCTTCCATATTGAAAGTATTCTTATTTTTGAATCCTCCATGATGTGTTTAGGGTAGGTGTAATGAACTCGAGCAACATCCTATCCTTCATCAACACAACACAAACACAAACTACACACAAGCATATAAAATAAACACATATCTTTTATCTCGAGCTACTTTGAGTTGAGATAACACCCCCAATCGCAGTCATTCAGTAGCTGCTCTAGGTCAGGGTGACATGCTACCCTACTAGTGTGTCACCCTAATGGTCTTCTTACTTTAGAGGATGTTGTGATAATTTTCTTCCTTACTTGGCCATTGCACAACATACAAGCGCTTTGTTAGTTTGGTAGGCCTTACTACATGGCCAGTAAGCTACTTCATGTTGGCTTCATTTAAGAGAATGTGAGTATGCTACACTTTCTTCTTGGATTAGAGTTTGTGAACTGACTAGGTTGAGTATATTTGAGGATTAGGATAAGTCCCATAGTAGCTCCTTCCCTCTAGACTACTTCAAGTCTGGGTCCAATCCTTCCTAGGGGCTCCCTCCTTAGTAGTCACTCTAGGTCAAATAACATCTATCCCACTGATGATAGACTATCTTGATGTTCAGTTCTACTTGGAAACTTGTAAGGCTACATGCTTTATTTCTAGATTGATTGTTGCACACCTATGAGCACCTTAGGTTGGTTGATTCTCACTATACTAATGGATACACCACTCATACTAATGAATACACCTTAGGTTGGTTGGTTCGCGCACCTTAGGATACATCACTCATGTTAGATGTAAGTTTAATATACTCTCTCCTAGAGTTGGCCACTGTACACCTATAGGTTTTCTTTTCCAGGGCTAAGGATAATAGCCATAACAACACCTTCCTTGTGGACACTATATCTGGATCATGTCCTTTGCAACTCTATTTAGACACTACCCCGGTTACTATTAGATTAGGAAGTTCCCCATTCCTTATAATCACCCCTATGTTTGGATAATCCATCTTGTGGATGTGTAGATTCTCCCTTGGTCTAGTAAATCTAAGATAGGTCAAGATAGACATAGCCCTTTCTTAGTGTGGTCCCTAGCACACTAATAGGTCCATATATATATATATATATATATATATATATATATATATATATATATATATATATATATATATATATATATATATATATATATATATATATATATATATATATATATATATATATTCACTTATAGATTAAGAGGAAACCCCAGAGGTATATTTTCCATGCATATCCTATCTTTAGAGCGTTAGCAAAACACCCCATAGGAATCAATTACTCTTGAGTTGATGTAAGTCCCTGAGACATTCATTTAGTCCCCTAAGGTTCTATTTGATATACTAACAGTCACCCTGTGGGTTGTTCCTACTTTAGAATATGTAATCGCTATGCCTTCTTCCTAGCATCAAGATGGCAAAGGCAACCTCTTAGGTTCGCTAGCTCTACCCCACGGCTAGTAGACTATCCCTTTGGATTTGTAAATCTAAGATAGGAAAAGTCTGATATAGCCCCTTCTCAGTGTGTCCATCACATATCGGCTTGGTCCATAAATTAACTCTATCAAATTTGACCGAGCTCACATCCCCAGCGAATATGCCCTCAATTTGAAATCAAACCAAACCAAATAAATCATACCAAATCACATGAAATTAAGATAAAATTAATCCTAACTACTTTTAGGTTGACATAAGTCCCCAACGATATTCACTCAGTAATCACCCTAGGTCAAGTGAAATTTATTGTGCATCCAATAAGTTACCCCAATGGTTGTTCCTCATTTTGGAAGATGTAAGTCTACTACACCTTCTTTCTAGCACATCAACACCGAAGAAACCCCTTAGGTTGGCTCACCTCACGCTAGACTTTCCCATTGGATTTGTAAACCTGTGGTAGGTCAAGGCTGATATAGCCTCTTCTTAATGGATTCATTACTCATTGATAGGATCCATACATTTACTCAAATTAAATTAAACCTGATCTAATTTTTCCTAGCAGAGTTAAATCATACCCTTCTCCCTAGTGGAGCCCCAATCATATATAAACAAGTCAAGCAAACAAATCAAATTCAAAACCAACCTTCCCAATGGAGCCAAATTAAGCCAACTCCAAGTTTAAGTCAAAGAAATCCAACCAAACTCTTATTCCTAGTAGATACATCCCCAAACAAATCTATGAAATCAAACTCAAATCCTAATCCATAGTGGATATCCCAAACCTGCTTCTCTAGTGGAAGGTTCATATACCCGATCCCCAGCAGACTCTAGCCCTAGCTAATGTGCTTCCACATCAATTAAAACTAAACAAATTAAAGTTGATTCGATCTTAATCCATGGTGGATTATAGATTCTTATCCCTAGAAGATATTTTTTCTATAAATCATATAATCAAATCATATTCAAACCTTATCCCTAGCAAATTTTCTTCTTTTATGCCCTCGGCATAGACCCTCACATGTCATGTCCAATGCAGGTTTGATCCCCTAGTAGATCTCCCTCCATGTCCTTGACATGAAATGCTCATCAAATATTATTTCTTCTCTTATGCAAACCTTTAATACTTCACCAAAATGGCTAACTATGTATTCCTTCAAATTACATCATCTTAACATTATAATAACCATTTTATGATTTGTGATAGTGCAAGCTCAAACTAACTATATAATATCATGCTAAACATATTATAGTGTGAATTAACACACTATATTATACTATAATATATGATGTTATATTATAATTTGCTATAATATAATATATTATCCAACATTACACCTCGTTAGGATCACGTAAAATTAACAAATAACAAAATTTTCTCAAAATATGAATAATGTTCATTTTGGATGTAAAATTATTTATTTTCTATTAGAAATGGTACAAATAGCATAATTTTGGTTTTGCTTCTTAGTTGTGTTGTGAATTTTTCCAAATTCTTCCATCTTAACCTTCAAAATGAACATTGTTGTGAGTTTTGACCCAATGTATTATAACAAAAGTAAAACATACTAAAATGTACAAACATTTAGTAACACACAGATTCATATATATATATATGTGAAGTTATATTGTTATGTACATTATATTTTAATATGCTTTCATATAATATATTATCTTACATTACACATTAAAATGTATCACTTTAAGAAAAAATTTTAAAATTTGGTTGAAAAATGAATATTTATTTTGGATGCAAAATTCCATTCTTTTGATTAAATGAGACACCATAACCCACAATAATGTTTCCTAAAGCTTACATTAAATTTGGCCAAATCCCATCATCTCACCTAAAATTAGTATTTATATGAATAATACAAGTACAAACTCTACTATATCATACTATAACAAACTAAAATATTCTAAACAATAGTAGTAATACACATAGTATGCTATAATGCATGATGCTACACTATGTTATGGCATCCTATATTATAATCACACTATAACTGTATTATATTATATTATATTTCATATCACATCATAAGGGATTGCTCAAGATAAAAAATCATAAAATTAGTCAAAATAATAAAAAACTATATATTTTAGTTGTATCACTTACATATTTTAAATTAAAATAATATATGATGATGCCATGCTCTACCTATTATGAATTTCGCCAAATTCCACCATTTTAAAGTCTAAATCAACATTTATAAATAATTCTAGTGTATGCTCGACTACATGATTTTAAAATACTAAAAGAATTTAAAATGTGCAAGAATAATATATTATGATATATGATACTATACTATGCTACAACATATAATATTTATTTTGAACATAAAATCTTACTTTTATAGTATAAGTGGTAGCACACCTTTGGTACTACAACTAATTCCCACTTCAAATTTAATAAATCTAATTTATTAAATCAATATTTTTTAGTTTATATTAATATAAACTATAGGGAACAATACCATAATATACTAAAACATTTCAAAACATCTTATAACATCAAAAAAACACATCACTACATGCTGATATATGATGTTACATTATACTATAATATAGTATTATAATAATATTTAGGTTAGTTTAGAGTATTCAAATCTCTAATAGTCAGGAAGTCTCTTGAATGCATTTTCTTTAGCTACCATAACAATGTTAGGATTAGTTCATTCATAGATCTACCAATGACATATTTATTTAAGGTTTAGGGTTTAGGTTTAGGTTTGTTAGTTTAAGGTTTAGAGTTTAGGGTTTATAGTGGGGTTTAGGGTTTATAGTTTTGTTTTAAGGTAGTTTTTAAGGTTTGGTTTAAGGTTTGGGTTTTTAGGGTTTAGGGTTTAGGTTAATTTTAGGGTTAGTGTAGAGGGTTTAGGTAGGGTTTAGGTTTAGAGTTTGAGGTTTGGATTTTAGGATTTAGGGTTTAAGGTTTTATTTTGTGGTTTAGGGTTGGGGTTAAGGTTTAGGGTTTAGGTTTTAAGTTTATAGTTTAGAGTTTAATAAGGTTTTTTAATAGAGAATAAATTCAAATTCAACATTTATTATCTTAAATTTTATGAACCAAGTACCCAAGTTTTCTAAAACATGATGGCATATAAAAAAATGAGCAGCCATACAACAAATTAAAAACCCAAGATAAGTATAACCATCTCTACTATAGAGACATAGTTCCATAAGTAGCAGATCAGATCAATCGTTCTTCAATTTCTCCAGCCCATCAACTAGCTACCGTCAGTAGTGGATCCCATCATATCCCTAATCCCTCCCTCGACCACCACCATGGTTGTAACCTCCATCGATCCTCCCTCCTCCATAACCACCACTACTCTGACCACCATCGCCATATCCACCTACACCTCGAGATCCCACCACCAAGATGATAACTATGCCTGTGCTTTGCCTCCCTCCACCACAGATCTAGATGAGCCTTGATGTTCGCCTCAAGCCCCCATTCTTAGGGTTTAGGTTTTTAAGGTTGGGTTTAGGGTTTAGGGTTACAGTTTAGGGTTTAGGATTTAGGGTTTAGGTTTGGTTTGTGGGGTGGGTTTATTCTTTAGAGTTTTTAAGGATTAAGGTTTTTTAATGTTTAGGGTTTATGTTATTTTAGGAGTTTGGGGGTTTAGGGTTTAAGTTTAGAGATTGGGGTTTTAGGTTTAGTAGGATTTGAAGTTTACAGTGTAGGTTTAGTTTAGGGTTAGTTATTTGGTTTAGGTTTAAGTTTAAGGTTTGTGGGGTTTTTTTTTTAAATTAAGTAAACCCAGTAGGTTTAGATTTATTTCATTAATTTTTATTTATCTAATTTGATTTTATTTTCATTTTATTTAGTTTATTTTTTTTTTTAGTTTATAGTTTATTTATTTATTTTTTTATTTTAGTTAAGTTTTTTATTATTTATTTTAGATTTTAAGTTTATTTTTAGTTGAGTTTATTTTATTTTATTTTTTTATATTTTTATTTTTATATGGTTTATGTTTAGGTTTTATTTTATTTTTAGTTTAGCTTTATATTTTTATTTATTTTAAGTTTATTTTTTTTAGTTTTAGTTTAGGTTTATTTTTTTTATATAATTTTATTTTAGATCTTTAGGTTTAGGTTTAATTTATTTTAGTTTAGTTTAGTTTTATTTTATTTTGTTTATTTTATTTTTAAGTTTTTTTTTTAGTTTTAGGGTTTTATTTTTTATTTATTTTTTATTTATTTTTATTTAAGTTTTATTTAGTATTTATTTTATTTTATTTTAGGTTTATTTCATTTTAGTTTTATTTTATTTTGTTTTTATTTTTTAGTTTATTTTTGGTTTTATTTATTTTATTTTAGATAATTTTTATTTTTTTATATTTTACATTTAAGTTTAAGTTTAGTTTTTTTATAGATTATTATTATTATTATTATTATTATTTAGGTTTATTTATTTATTTTATTTTTTTTTTTATTTGTTTAAGTTTTGGTTTTGTGGGTTTTGGGATTTAGTTTAGTTTTTAGGTTTAGGATTTTAGGGTGGTTTAGTTTAGTAGGTTTGTAGGTTTATTTAGGTTTAGGGTTTAAGGTTTAGGGATAGGTTTAGTTTAGGTTAGGGTTGATTTAGTTTGGATTTAGATTTGTTAGTTAGGTTTTAGAGTTAGGTTGGTTAGTTGGATTTTAATTTCATTTTTTAGTTTATTTTACATTTAGTGATTAGGTTTTATGGTTTAAGGTTTAGGTTTTTTTAAAAAAAATTAAGTAAAGAAGTTTAGTTTTAATTTATTTATTTATATTTATTTTATTTTAATTAGTTTAATCATTTTTATTTTTTATTTAGTTTACTATTTATTTTAGGTTTATTTATTTATTTTATTTTTTAGGTTTAGGTTTATGTTTATTTTTAGTTTAAATTTATTTTATTTTTTTTGCAGTTTCAGTTTATTTTTTATTTTAGTTCATATTTTATTTATTTTTAGATTTTTTTTTATTTTAGGTTTATTTTTAAGTTTTTTTTAGTAGTTTAGTTATTTTAATTTAATTTATTTAGTTTAGTTTAGTTAGCTCAATTTCATTTATTTTGTTTAGGTTTATTTGTTTTTATTTTTTTGGTTTATTTTTTAGGTTTTATTTTATATAGTTTATTATTTAGTTTTTTATTTAGTTTTAAATTTTTTTATTTTAGGATTATTTATTTAAGGGTTTTAAGTTAGGTTTAAGGTTTAGATTTTGTTTTAGTTTAGGTTTTAGTTTTAGGTTTAGGGAGGGTTGGGGTTTGTGGTTAGTTTTAAGAGTTTAGGGTTTAGGGTTCCATGTTTAGGGTTTAGTTTAAAGTTTAGGGTTAGTTTTGAGGTTTAGGTTTAGGGTTTTAAAAAAAAATTAAGTAAACCGATATGTTTAGTTTATTGAGTTTATTTTTTATTTATCATGGTTTTAATATTTTTATTTGGTTATTTTTATTTATATTTAGTTTAGTTTTTTATTTTTTATTTATTTTAGTTTATTTATTTTTAGGTTTATGTTTATTTTTAGTTTAATTTTATTTTTTTAGTTTGATTTATTATTTAGGTTTAGGTTTATTTTTAGGCTTTTATTTTAGTTTGTTAGTTTCATTTAATTTTATTTTATTTTAGGTTTAGTTTACTTTATTTAAGTTTAAGTTTTATTTAGTTTAGTTTATCTTTAGTATAGGTTTTAGGTTTATTTTATATTGTTTATTTTTATTTTAGTTTTTTTAGTTTAGGTTTTATTTTTTATTTATTTTAGTTTTTTTTTTTTAGGATTATTTTTAACTTTAGTTTTTATTTATTTTTATTATTTTAGGTGTTTTTAAGGTTTTATTTTATTTTATTTAGTTTAGGTTTTATTTATTTTATTTTAGATTCATTTTAATTTTTTATTTATTTTAAGCTTTCATTTAAGTTTTTTTTTGTTTAGGATTTTATTTTAGTTTATTTTATTTTATCTAAGTTTATTTTTATTTTATTTTATTTTATTTTAGTTTACATTTATTTATTTTAGTTTATTTTTATTTTATTTATAGGTTTAAGTTTTGGTTAGTTTAAGTTTTATTTATTTATTTATATTTTGTTTATTTATTTATTTTTTTAGTTTTATTTATTTTTGGTTATTTAGACACAAGTGGCTCATTTTGCCTTTATCTCAGTTTTTAGTGGGTTTAAGGAGTGGTTTAGGTTTAGGTCATTTAGGGTTTAGTGGTTTAGAAGGTGAGTGGTTTAGTGGCAGGTTTAGGCCTCATAGGATAGGGTGTTTTATTTTTAGACAAGGTGGGTTAGGGTCAGGCCTTTAGATTAGTTTATTAGGTTTAGGATTTAGTGTTTTAGATTTTGGTTTAGGATTTTTTAGTAGTTTTATTTTAGGTTTAGGTTTAGGTATTTTAGATTTAGTTTAGATTTAGGTTCTTTTAAACAAAGAAAATTTTTATTTTATTTAGTTTACTATTTATTTTATTTATTTTAATGTTTTATTTAGGTTTAATTTTATTTTATTTTGATTTATTTATTTATTTTAGTTTACTTATTTTAGTTTAGTTTTTTATTTTTATTTTATTTTGGTTTAGGTTTTATTTTTGTTTTAGTTTAGGTTTTATTTTTTATTTTATTTCTTAGGTATAGTTTAGGTTTTATTTTAGGTTTATTTTGGTTTATTTTAGTTTAAGTTTAGATTTATTTTTTTATTTAAGTTAGGTTTTTTTTTTAGTTTATTTAGTTTATGTTTATTTTATTTTTTTATTTAGAATTTATGTTTTATTTTTTATTTTAGGTTTATTATTTATGTTTAGGTTTTATTTAGTTTTAATTTATTTTATTTTAGGTTTATTTTATATTTAAGGTTTAGAGTTAGGGTTTAGGGTAGTATAGGGTGGTAGTGTTTTTAGATTTGTGGTATAGTTTTGGGTTTAGGGTTTAGTTTATTTAATTAAGTAAACCAAGAGGTTTTGGTTTATTTAGTTTATTTTAGTTGATTTATTTTGGTTTATTTTATTTATTTTATTTAGTTGATTTTTTTTTTAGTTTATTTATTTTAGGTTTACTTATTTATTTTTGTTTAAGTTTTAGGGTTTATTATTTTTTAATTTACTTTAGTTTTGGTTTAGTGTTTGGGTTGGGTTTTGGTTTGGTTTTGGGTTTGGTTTAGGGTTTATGGTTTAGTTTTAGATTTTAGGGTTTTAGGTTTATGCTTTTGTGGTTTGATTAGGGTTTGTTTATTTAGGGTTTATTTTAGTTTAGATTTAGGGTTTAGGGTTGTAGGACTTAGGGTTTAGGGTTTAAGGCTTAGAGTTTAGAATATCAGGTTTAAGGTTTTTTTTTAAATTAAGTAAACTCAAAGGTTTAAGTTTATTTAGTATATTTAGTTTATTTTTTATTCATTAGTTTATTTTTTTTTTAATTTTATTTAAGTTTATTTTTTTATTTATTTTACATTTATTTATTTTAGTTTATGTTTCTATTTTAAATTATTTTAGTTTAGGTTTTTTTAAGATAGGGTTTAGTTTTATTTTTTTTATTTAATTTTAGGTTTATCATTTAGTTTAGGTTTTTAGTTTTATATTTTATTTTAGGTTTATTTTATTTAGGGTTAACTTTAGTTTTATTAATTTTTATTCTTTAGGTTTATTTTATTTTAGTTAGTTTAGTTTTATTTATTTTATTTTATTTTTATTTTTTTTATCTTATTTTTTTATGTTTTTAGTTTAGGTTTTTCTTTTAATTTTATTTTATTTGGTTTTTTATTTATTTTATTTTTAGGTTATTTAGTTTATGTTTAGTTTTGTTTTAGATTTAGGATTTAGGGTTTAGGTTTGGGGTTTGTGTCAGGTTGTAGTGGTTTGTTTAGCTTGTTTAAAGTCAGGTTTTAGGTTTAGGTTTGGCTCAGTTTTAGGGTTTAGGTCAGGTTTTAGGAGGAGTTTTGTTAGACTGAGTTTGCCTGGGTGGTTTTGGTCAGAGTTTGGTTTAGGTTTGGAGTGTGTAGGGTTTAAATAGTGGGTTTAAGGTTTAACATTTATTAGGGTTTAGGGTTAGGTTAGGTTAGTGTTTGTGGTTAAAAGTTTATGGTTTTAAGTTTAAGGTTTAGTTTTAGGTTATTTAGTTTCATTTTAATTTAGGTTCAATTTTTATTTTTATTTAGTTTAGTTTATTTTTTTTGTTTATATATTTTAGTTTAGGTATTTCATTTTAGTTTATTTTTTTAGGTTTAGGTTTAGGTTTATGTTTATTTTTGTTTAGTTTTATTTTAATTTTATATTTTTGGTTTAGGTTTTATTTCTAAATTTTAGGTTTTGGTTTAGGTTTTTATTATATTTTTTTAGGTTTAGGTTTTAAGTTCTTATTTTATGTTTATTTTTAGATTTTAATATTTAGTTTAGGTTTAAGTTTATTTTTTTTATTTTATTTTATTTAGTTTAGCTTAATTTATTTTAGGTTTAGGTTTAGGTTTATTTAATTTTTAATTATTTATTTTAAGTTTTTTTTTTTTTTTTTTAGGGTTTAGGTTTTAGGTTTTATTTTTTTATTATTTTAGAGTTTTATTTTTTAGGTTTATTTTTTTTTATTTTATTTTATTTTAATTTATTTTAGGTTTATTTTATTTTATTTTTATTTAAGTTTTATCTCATTGAGGTTTTATTTTTTATTTATTTTATTTTATAGTTTTAAGTTTATTTATTTTATTTTAGTTTTATTTTTTATGTATTTTTTTTAGTAGTTTTTCTGATTTAGTTTATTTTAAGGTTTTTAGGATCAGTTATAGGGTCAGGTTTGTGGTTTAGGTTTAGGTTAATGAGGTTTTAGTGTTTAGGGTTTAGGGTTGTGGCTGCAGTTTGTGGATTTGGTTTAAGCTCAGTGTAGGTTTGGCGTTTGGGTTTAGGGTGGTTTAGGTTTGTATTTAGTTTGGGTTGGGTCTAGGTTTAGGTTTAGTAGGATTTTAATTTTAGGGTTTATGATGGGTAAAGATTTTTTATTTTTTTATATTTATTTTAATTAAGTAAGTTTTATGTTTATTTAGTTTATTTATTTAGTTTATTTTATTTTATTTTATTTAAGTTTTTATTTTTTATATTTAGTTTATTTTATTTTTAATTTTTTTAGTTAATTTTTAGATTTAGGTTTATTTTATTTTAGTTTAGATTATTTTTTAGTTTATTTTATTTTTAGGTTTATGTTTATTTTTTTTTTTTTTTAGGTTTAGGTTTTAGGTTTTATTTAGGTTTATTTTACATTTTATTTTTTTTAATTTTAGGTTTTATTTTGGTTTATTTTATTTTATTTTTTTAGGTTTAGGATTAGTTTTAGGTTTTATTTATTTTAGTTTATTTTGTTTAGTTTAGGTTTATTCTATTTTTATTTTAGGTTTTATTTTTTTAGTTTGGTTTAGGTTTTATTTTTATTTATTTTTTTTTTATTTTAAGTTTATTTTTAGGTTTTTCATTTAGTTTTATTTTATTTTATTTTAAGTTTATTTTATTTTATTTTAGTTTTTTTTTTAGGTTCTTAATTTTTAGTTTAGGTTTTATTTATTTTATTTTAGTTTATTTTTATTTTTTTTATTTTATTTTCTTTTAGGTTTATGTTTAGGTTTTAGGTTTTTTGTTTTTTATTTTTTTTATTTTTATTTTTTTATTTAGGTTTAGATTTTTTATTTGTTTTATTTTTGGTTTTATTTAATTTAGTTTAAGTTTTAGCTGGGTTTAGGGTTAGAGTTTAGGTTTAGAGTTTAGGGTTTAGGGTTTAGGGTTTAGGTTTAGGGTTTAGGGTTTAGGGTTTAGGTTTAGGTTTGTGGGTTTTATGGTTTTTAGGTTTGGGGTTTAAGTTTAGGATTTTTTGGTTTTGGGTTTTGGGTTGGGTTTAGGTTTTAAGTTTAGGGTTTAACTTTTAGTTTAGTGTTTAGGGTTTTGGTTTATTTTCTTAAAAGAGTCAATTCAGATTCAACATTGCTTCTTCGATTTCATCAACCAAGTAACAAAGTTTTCTAAGACACAAGCTATGATAAAGATCAAAAGTGAGCACACATAGAGCAAATCATAAACCCTAGATAACTAGAACCATCTCTACTGTAAAGATACAATTCCTTAAGCAGCAGATCGGACCGACAGATCACTTTTTCTAGTTCCCATCAGAATCCCCCTGGCTTCTCGAGTAGCGGGATCCACCATCATGTCCTTGATTTCTCCCTCCGCCACCACCACAGTTGTAACCTTCGTTGCTCCTCCCACCTCCATAACCACCACTACTCTGACCACCACCTCCATATCCAACAAGACCTCTGATCCCCCACCACTGATAGCCACCTCCACCTTTCCACCACAGATCTTACGAGCTGACGATGATGTTCGCCATCGGTTTTACCCATTCTTAAGGTTTAGATTTAGTTTTAGGTTTATGAGGTTTTAGGGTTTAGGTTTGTGGGTTGGGGTTTAGGTTTATTATATGTTTAGTGTTTAGGTTTGGGGTTAGGGTTTGGGTTTAGAGTTTGGGTTTTAGGTTTTATGATGATTTTGGGTGTTTAGGGTTTAGGGTTTAGCATTTTTTAAAAATTTAGTAAACTTGCAGTTTTAGGTTTATTTAGTTTACTTTTTATTTATTTATTTTATTTAGGTTTATTTTTTATTTTTATTTAGTTTAGCTTATTTATTTTAGGTTTATTTATTTTTGTTTTATTTTTTAAATTTGTTTATTTTTTAGGTATAGGTTTTGGTTTATTTTTAGTTTATTTTACTTTATTTAGTTTAGGTTTAGGTTTAGTTTATATTTTTATTTAGGTTTATATTTTATTTTAGTTAAATTTTTTTTTTTAGTTTTGGTTTTAGTTATTTTTAGGTTTATTTTTTTTAGGTTTTATTTGGCTTATTTTATTTTATTTTAGGTTTATTTTATTTATTTTACATTTAGTTTTATTATATTTAGGTTTTTTTATTCTGGTTATTTTTTATTTTAAGTTTAGTTTAGGTTTTATTTATTTTATTTCTTTATTTATTTATTTTATTAAGTTTAGGATTTTATTTTATTTTATTTATTTTATTTAGTTTAGTTTTTTTTATATTTTTATTTTAAATTTTATTTTTATGTTTTGTTTTTGGTTTTGTGTATATTTTAGGTTTTGTGGTTTTCTGCAGGGTTTTGTATTTAGGTTTTTTAGTTTTAGAGTTTGGGTTATTTTAGTTTAGGGTTTAAGCTATTTTAGTGTTTTAGGTTTAGGGTTTATGGTCAAGATAGTGGTTTAAGATTTTTTTTTTTAAAAAAAGTAACCCAAAGACGCTTTAGTCATTTAGTTTATTTATTTATTTTTAATTATTTTAGTTTTATTTTATTTTTTATCTCTTATTTCATGTTTATTTTTATTTTATTTAATTTTGTGATTTATTTTGGTTTATTTATTTTATTTTAGTTTTTTTATTTTGTTTTATATTTTTAGGTTTAGGTTTATTTAGGTTTATTTTCATTGAAGTTTTATTTTTATTTTATATTTTCTAGGTTTAGGTTTTATTTCTTATTTTTAGTTTTAGGTTTTTTATATTGTTTTTTTGTGTTTAGGTTTTAGGTTTTTTATTTTACATTTATTTTTTTTAGTTTTATTTATTGGGTTTAGTAGTTTAGGTTTTTTTTTTAGTTTTGTGTTTTAATTTTTTATTTTTAGATTATTTTTAGGTTTAGGTTTTTATTTAGTTTTTATTTTATTTTATTTTAAGTTTATTTTAGGTTTAATTTATTTTTATTTTCACGCTTAGTTTATATTCTATTTTAGTTTTTTATTCTGTTTATTTTA